>RSEF01000007.1:4655383-4769396 GCA_003993805.1 Himantopus leucocephalus | reverse complement strand
CCCCCCCCCCCCCCAAAAAAAAACAAAAACAAAACCCACCACCACCAAAAAAAACCAACAACTCCAAACCGTGAAAAAATGTGAAAAGCAAAAAATTAACTCTGCAAATCTCCACAGATTTTAAAGCCAAGGGGAAAAAAAAGAGAAAAAAACATTATCCAGTGATTTTTATTTTCTTTTTAAAGTGTCTTAACTAAAAGTCCGTAATTTCCAAAGCAGGCAGAATTTTCCTGGAGAGTAATAAAAATGCTTATTCAAACCTCCTGTTTAGCTATGGAAAAAATCTTTAATTGATAAAAAAAAAAAAAGAAACAAAAACCTAGGTCTGTTTGCAGTTCTGTAATTCTCACATCAACATTTGTATCAACTTTGTTGATGACTCTATTGAAGAGGGTCCTGTGAGGTTGTTTTTTGCTGCTTGCCAAGACAGAGAGAGTACTGGTGGCAGCAAATTCAGATACCTGCATGATGTTCCTGGGCTCAGAGGTTGTGTTCCTTTGGAGAAAGATTCAGACTAGATCATGTTAGGCAGTTTGAATACCCTTCAAAATTACCCCATTTCTAGATTTTTTTCTAATTTATTTTAATATTTGTGATGGTTTTATGCCCAATGCTATGTTAATTCACTCTCTAATCAGTTTCCATCCTTAGAATTCATGGACTTACTCAGAAATCTTATTTTAATGGACACTAACGGTGCAAAAGCTGCGTTCCACTAAGGGAGATAAATCAGCCTATGAAAAAGTGAGCTACAGACTAAATCTTTCTTTAGTCGTCTTTTATATACACCTTCCTTGTGCATTAGGTCTCTTACATCCCTGTGAAAAGAATAAAATAAGAAATAAGAGCGAGCTTACTTACCAAGCCACCAGCAAATAGTTGCACAATGTGCTTTACTGTGCAAGTGGTTTAGATGTTAGTTCTTGCCCAGTCTCAGAAGGCTGCTCTGGTCAGTGCAACCTAATCAAGGCAGCCCTTTTTCACGAGGGCCAAGCCAAATGTCAGCTCAGACATAGATCTTTTCCCTGGAGCTCGTGGTAGCAGCTGGTCTTTTACGGGCTTGGGCTATCGGAGCTGCCAGCTGTGCCTCAGAGACCAGGGCAGTCAACTTTGCTTTCTTCCAGTTTTCCACAAATTTGGCAAAATGAGTCCTCAGATGGCTGCGGGGACTTGCCCTTGGCTTAAAACCGCAGGACTACTGGAGAGGGCACGGTCTGCATTAGCTTGTGCTCTCCTGTGGGATCAAGCCTACTGACCCACGGGCCTGGTCATGCATTTAGGGGCAGGCAGCTCAATAGAGAGAGTGGTACCACTGGTTGTAAGGGGGTAGCAAACACTGGCTGAACTTGTTGGGGTTTTTATTCTTGTTTCTCATGTTCTGTGTGACGGTGTGTGACTGTGCAGTCTGCACAGGTGTTTTACGTTCTGAAAAGCTGCCTTGTTTCCTGTTTACCATGACTACTGGTTTTGCTGGGTTTCAGAGCCCAAAACTAAGAGTATGTATTTCTAGGCAGGGGACGTTCCTGTAAGGCTGACACGGGTACATCTTGTGCCTGTCCTGTGCCATGTGCCAGCTTCACTGCCCTCCACCTGGTTGGCTTTAGTGACAACTTAGGACTCAGTACAAGCAGTGGCCATCAACTTTTCAGTACCCTCGGCTGATCTTATGGTGTTTTAGAAAGATTTCTGTGTCACTGACTTTATTTCCCTTTGCCCAGCCAGGTAGTTCAGGTGGCTTTGTATTTAGGCTAAAACTTCTCAAATCAGGTTGAGTATTCGTGTATTCTGTAGGACTCAGTTGAAACTGTTTGCTTGTGGAAGCACAAGAGCTGCATTTTGTATTTGTGCTCTGAGCAGAGCAAATAGTAAGCAAGTCTTCAAGGCGCTCACGGGAGATTTTCTAGCTACATCAGATCATAAAAATGGCAGACAAGAGAAGGCCAGGCCTTCCTAATTTGAGCTGAAGCCAAACTTCTCAGGCGGATCCTGAAAAGTGAGATTATTTACCCTTACCCCTCTATATTCTGGCAGTTGGAAGTGATACGCCCAGGTGAAAAGAAAATGCCTGGTTATGATGGTATTTCAGTCAGGGTTTGAACATGGGCATAACTACAGGCTTTCAGGTCAGTCCCTTCAGAGATAAATGGGAAGAGAGACTTTTTGCCCTTGTTTCACTTGTGTAAAAAAACTTAAGACCTAGAGAAAGTGTATGACTTTGAATGATCTCAGGATATAGCTCTGACTGTCAATGTTCATTTTTATACTCTTGTAGTAAGTTAACAAGGCTATGAACAAAATAAAATGCAATTATCCATGTTCGTTTTGCAAGCTAATGAAGAATTCAGGAGGCTGTGAGAAGTGGCAGTGAATCATGCAAAGACATTTGTGATCAAAATCAAGTTCTGCTCTTTTCCAAAGTGCCTCTAGACTTTAAGGCAAGACCCAGGGAAAAGATATATGGTGCAGTGTCAGCAATGGTTAGGCTGATGGCGGTGGGTCTAGGTCAGGATACATTATATGTGATGATAAATCAATACAAACGAACCCAGCTCTTGCTCTTGGGTTATTTGTTGGCTGGAGCTCATTTTTGGCATTTGGAGGGAATTTAGCACTGAAGTGACTCCCGTTGTTTGGGAAAGCACACTCTTTCTGTAAAACTGTAACAGGGGAGTTGGCTGCTCCTGAGGTGACTTGCTACGAAGTTTCATAAAGTACGTCCTGGGTAAGTCGTTTGCCTTCCAGTTCAGTGTTCATGTCCGAGTGCTTCTCTTGCTGCACTGAGATAACCTTCAAGTAGCTTGAGTTTGAGGCATGGAGAAGATGATAACGCTTAGCACAGATGATGCTTTCAAATCACTCCAAAGAGATTTGGGCTTGGGGAGCCTTTGGATATTTTTTTAAAAAAGGGTATGACAAGGTGAAGTTTCTCCAGTAGGATTTCATGGCTTGAGGGAAGACCACATCTATCAAAAGTTTCACAGGACTGGCTTAGTTATTGTGTCTTATATTCAAAGCTTTTTTCTGATCAACTTTGGCTTTGAAACCATGCCAGTCTCATAAATCTGGTTGGTGTTGGTTCTTCCCCCCCAAATAGTTAAAAATAAAGAAAAAATGCAAAGACTTTAAAGCTGTGCTGTAATGACATGAATAAACAGTCTTTTTATACTTAATATCAAAACATTTAACACAGCTTTCTTTTCCCATAGATTAAAAAATAGCCAGAAAGGAAATTCATTGAGCAAATCTATTTCAAAGAACTGGCAGGCAGCAAACGTTTGCCCAGTCTGTGCTGGTGACCCTTACGGTGCCTGAAGGAAATGATAGTGTAGAGAGACAGTTTGAGGCACTTATGAAAAGCTCTGGACTTAAATGTTACTCTCACTGGTTTTAATTGGTGGGATTGCATTCTTACTTGGAGATGAGCCCCATCCCTGAGATTTTTGGGAATGTACTGTGGGGAGCCATAATAGGCATTTTTAGTCCTATTCAAAACGAACATTTTGAATGGCAAGATATAGTACTTTCTTACTCACATGCATATTTTTCTACAGAGCATGTTCTCTAAAGCAGGGAAGCTTGGTGCTTTAACCTTCTTGCTGAAAATTACTGACCTTTGTGAGGCTTCTTGAAACGCTGCATGAGATCCCTGCTCAGGACCAGGAGACTGCAGGAAGCCACACTTCATGAGGCTCCAGGTTGTATTATAGGACTTGAGCATACATGTCCAGAAATTGGAAAAGTAGAATTGAGGGAGGATTTTCCTGGGTCGCGGTTCTTCTGGAGGTGGAAAGAGCTTTTCTGTTGCAGCATGTCAGCTGGCCTGCACAGCCGTCAGCTTCTGCATGTTGCTGGGACAAACTTCACAGGTAAAGCACGGGACTTGCAGAGCTCTCACATTTTGAGCTTCTGTGCTTCTAGAAGGGTTCATTAATTTGATCCCAAACCTAATAGTTATATCACATGGAGCTAAGGCTTCTGCAGGAATTAGGTATAATTTAGAAAGGAGAGATGCAGTAGTAGATCATCGTGTAGATCACTAGGAATTTCTCCAACACATTCAGCTCTTGAACACCATTTTTGCATGTTATTATTTTTTCTGCATGTATTTGTCACTGTTTTATTATTTCCCATCACTGATTATACCTGGAGTCCATCTCATAGATGCACAAACCATTGACTCCAGCCTTGACTCTATGGCAGACCATCCAGCAAAGCTTTTTGACATCTATTTAACTCAGAGCGTGAAGATAAATGTGTTTGTCTTGTGGGAGTTGAGTATATGCTTCACTATGCTAAATAAAGATGAATTTAAGCACTTGCTTATTTAAAGTGATCATTTTCTAATGGTCTGAGGTTTCTTCTCCTGACGTGGTTGGCAAATTGCTGATGGCCAATTTCATATTCTTCACACACTTCTGGTATTTACAGGAATTTACCATCTACTGTACTTTGGAAAAATATTTCCTGTACCATGAGTTGGCGGTGAACTACTCTGAGGGATATTTCACTGTTTTTTGCTGGCAAGGTGTGTTCAATCACACCAATCTTTGCTACCATCTACATATGCCGTCCTTAATAATTTCTGTTCTCTGACTGGATGACTGGAACTATTTTTTAAAATGGTTTTCATGAATTGCTGAAGTCAAATAATGTGTATTGTATGAATCATCAAATAGAGGTTTGTGTGTGCTAAAACTCATGTAACTGTTAAGCATGCAAATAATTTTCTTGGCATTATTCAAGTGCTCTTAAAACTTGACTCAATAAATGAAGGTGAATCAAACTCACGTTTATAATTAACAAAATTACATGCAAGCCTCTCATTATATATTTAAACTGTGTCCACTGTTAGGAATAGAAATCACAAAGCCGAGTTGTGAATTGATTTCCAGAGAGCTGTAATACAAAGCGATCAGCTTCTCTTGTGCTTTGCTGTTTCTGCAGCTCCTCTTCCGTGTCCCGTGAATCTGATGTTGCTGATCAGTTTATCAGAATTACTAACTATACCTTGAATGTGAACCCTATACGAACGTGGTTTTCATGTAGCTATACAAAAGGTTTGTGGCTATGCATGCTTACTGCCAGGTAAATGTGCTGATTTATTGACACGGCCTGTGAAAAGGCTGTTTCTTTGAGGAATCCGGTATGGATTTGAGACAGGTTTTGCAAAACAACTATGAGATCTGGGTGCAAAGTTCAGTGATCAGCCACCAAATTTTGGCTGGAAAACAAGGTGGTCTCTATGTGGTAAGGGTAAAGCCTCAGGGTGTTTTTCTGCGGTCAGCCTAGCCTTGCAGGATTTTTCAGATGCTTGCGAGGGATTTGGCAAGGAAAAGGGGATGGCTGGGTCCAACGGCAGTGTGGTGGGAGCAGGGCTTGGTGCAGGCCTTGGAGCGGGCTCGAGGGAGCTGCAGGGGCTAGAGAAGCTCCTGCAGGGAGGGTGCTGTGGGGCTGCGAGGACTGAGCTGGATTTGTACTGAGCTACCGGTTTGGGAAGGGTTTTGGGGTGTCCTGTGTGGGAGAAAAGGGCAAGGGCTGTGCCAAGGCCATGCACATAGAAATATACTGAAATTATATTATTTCAGTCTATATTTCAATATAGATGTTTCCAGTATAGTGTATATAAATACACTGAATTATTCTTGCAGAGCACTTTGAAGCACAGGCACGGCTAGCCTGGTGTGGGAATGGTCATCACTCGCAGTGCTCCTGCACGTTGATTAATCTTGAGCCTCAAATGTGAAATTCAGTAGCTTTTCAAATTGCTCCCATACTTAAAATTTCAGTGACTTTCTAGAGCCTGTAAATGTAGATTTAAATACCTTGCATCATCTACTGCATTACAGACCCTGTCTTTTAAATGGTCCTGCACGGGCAGGGAAGCAGAGCCCAAGAGGGGTTGGCTACAGACTTGTTATTTTTCCCTTAAAAGAGCTGTCACAATCTGCCAAACTTTTTCTGTAAATCAAATCTGTAAGCTCCATATTGAAGGGTTAGATGAATAAATGACTGGCATTCACTTGTTGCTGCCTGGTAATATTGAACCTAAATCTTAACATTCAAAGGGTGAGTAAATTATGGACACGTTAATTTTATGTTGTTTCCAGCTTGCTGGTAGCGATCCCATCGTCTTGCACAGCTGTTCTGCCTTTGTCTTATTCCACCAACAGTGACAACCAGTGCCTTGGCTCATTATATTCCTTTCAATCTCTTTCTCCCTCCAGCCCTTTTTAATTATTTCAATCTATTTTGACTAGTCTTGTGCAAAATTTCATCTTCCTCATGTACTTGCCTCTTTCGAGATGTGCTATTCCTCTGCCAGCGTGCGGTACAGGTTTAGAAATATCTACATGGCCCTTGTCTAGGGCTCCCTGGTGACTTTGCTGAGAGCCTACTTGAAGAAGGATGGCGGACTAAGGCTGAGTAGTGGTAATTATGTCTGTATTAGGTATTTATACATTTGTGGTGAGGAATCCATTGGTCGGGGAGCTATAGGACAGAACATCTGTGTAATTGTCATGGTTCCTTTTTTAATGCCATTTCTGCTTGATGGAAGGAGTCTAAAATCTGCTCATGTCCCATAATCTCATTAAAGACTAATTTGGAAAACTGAAAAATACAAGACTGACTTTGAGTCAGTCTAACTACGGTTAAAATACTTCCGGTTGTTGAGCTAGCCAGAAGCTCTCCATTTCAGGTCAGTTCATCAGTAGCTTGTGTTTCCGTATGTTTAGCAGTCAGGGTGGAGAAAGGGAGGAAAGCAGAAGAGAATTATTCCTTCTCCCGACATAATAAGGCCTTGATAATTCTTGCACGAAGCAGATTTTATTTATCTCTTTGAGCATTTCATAGATTTTCTTTTATAACTAAGGTAGAGGTACTTTCTCATCTTGTCACAACTCATTCCTCCTGCCATCACCTTGGTGTTGATTTTCAGTAGCTGCAGGGTCAGCAGGACCAAATGGCTTTTTTCTTTCAATTCTTTGGTCATTCAATCTTAGCAGGGTTATTTTGGGTTTTTTATTTTAAGTATGTATTGCCGAATGATTTTTGGATAATGAGCTATTGAAGAGCAGCAGAAGACTTCTCCACTAACAGCAGCAATATAAACTGCAAGGCTAAATGCCGTCTTGATATTCTTGCCTTATGGGAAAATTCTGCTCTTTCAACATTTATGGTAATCCTGATTTGGGATGACAAGTTAAAATATCCAGAAATTCAGCAGAATGAAATGCCCACGCAGAAACGTATTGGCAATGACAAAATGAATTGTGTTGTGAGGTGTGATGGTACCAGCTACACCGTGGTGTTGTCTGAGTTGCAAGTTCAGCTTAAAAATCAGCAAAGCTATAAATCATAAGTGCCGTGAAGCAACACTTTGGCAAGTTAAAGAACTGAACTGAACCAGGGTATTCCAGTCAGCTCACCAGAAATATTTCAGTCTGAGGTCAACCAAAACATTCTTTTTCTTCCTTCAGGATTTCCAAAATTACTGCAAAAGAGGAAAAAAAAAAAAAAGAAAATAAACATCAGTTAAATAAAAGATTAAAGGAAGAGAAAGAGGTACTACCAGGGAGTTAGGCTTGGGTCAGTGCAGCAGTTTTGGCTGAAAGCTTGAAATCCATCTCCACTCCCTCTTCCCTCCTTAAGGAAAGCTGTGACTGTCATTTCTGGGCTAAACAGCCGTGATGTGGTTGCTGCAATTTCAGGGTATGAGGTTTCTATCGCTCTTGTGCTATTTACATAATCTGTAACAAAGCAGGAATAAATTTTATTGTTCAGAGGAATATTTAGGAGGGAGTCAAAACTGTGCAGAAACAAGTGAGAAATGGAAGGTGAAATCATCGTTCGTTCCCCCATCAAAACAACAAGAGACTGCACAGTGCCAGCCTCTAGGGCTTTTGTACGTCCTCCAAAGAGAGTCAACAGAAGTAATGAAGAAATATGAAACTTGAGCAACAAAAGGCAATGGATTTTCTATGAAACTGCCTGCTTTCATGGTGTCTTAATTGAAACATGCCCAAAATTCTGGGTTATACCTAACTAAAACAGCAAGCAAATCCTTTGGGCTGTGAATTCTTGTGTAACAAATCAGGGATCACTGACAAAGTCCTCCAAGGCAGATTCTGGAGATAACAAGTGACATTCTGGGTGAGACAACCTTTTAAAAACATCTGTAGGTCCAGGGGAGCTGGTACCAGCTGCTGAACATTGGACAGAAACATAAGGAGGTTTTGAGCGAAGCAGTCGAAAAGGGAATTCACAAGTTCTGTGGAAAGAACTGAGCTGTTATGAAAAGCAATTCCCAGAGCAATTATAATTCACCTTTGGGGTGTCAAAAGTTCACAATATTAGGCAAAGACAGCTCTAGATCTAGGCAACCGACAGAAACATGCCTGCATTGAAAATGAAAAGGTAGCAGCTTGAAAACAAATTTTTAGAACATACAAAAATGTGTAATAAAAATGGTTAGTAAGGTAGAAGAACAGTTAAGAAGAAAATGTTTGTACATAAAGCTCTCTGATATCCTGACCACAGGAACTAAATTTGGTGTTTAATTTACTTTCCCTTTAGCTATCTTGCTTCATCATACACTGCGAGGTCAATGATGTGTCAGGGGGTCAGATTTGGATGCTGTCAGTAAGGCATCATAGCCTTGCCACCGGTGTCTCTAAAGAAGTAGCTGCGGCCAGGGAACCAGGTGCATTTATTCTCCATCCTTCACATTTGCAGCCGGTGCAGCCTCTGTGGCAGCGTCTTCTCCTGCACCTTGGTGGTAGGGCCCTTCCTGCCGACCTGGTGATAGATTTAATTCTTTCCACAGACAGGTGATGGATTTAATTCTTTCCACAGACAGCTGCAGAGGTCGAGGACTGTTTTGTACCTTCAGGTCACCTTCTTCCTTCTTCAGTGTGTTACTAGTTTTAGAAGTTTTTATAGTGTGATGCATAGGGGTTCCTAGGTCGTAGTTCCTTGGTGTTTTTCAGTAGTCTAGAAGATTACTTAGGATGCGTGGTTTTAGGTTGCAGAGACTATAAAATCTGTTCTGCTCCACTTCACACCTACCAGCAGCAAAATCTCTCTCGGCCGCTGCCTCAGAAAAAGATTTTCAAATGGAAAATTCACAATCCTCAAGCGCCTGCTGCGCTGGGGTCTGGTGTCTGTGTTTGACATTGTATTAAGAGGTGCCGTGCGCTACTAAAGCAATTTTCTTACCCACCGTTCATGGGCTATCTTTGCACCGGGGTCACTACTTCACAGCCTGCAGGACTGCGAGCATTGACAAAATGGCTTTTTGAATGTTATTCGCATTGGGCATCGCGCAGAGTGCAGGCACGTCTCCTCCTGCCCTGCTCGCCTGCCTTTGCAGATCCAGGGGATGTGCAGCTCTTGTTTTCAAACGGAGTCAGGCTCTTGAGTTCACTTGGAAGCCAAACATTATTTGAGTTGTAATTGGGGACTTCACGCAAAAAAAGACATGAGGCCCCACGTAATTTTAGGCCCATAGGGAAAAGTAAGCCCTTGACATGAGTTTGCACTGTATGATCTCTCTTTGGAAAAATCTTTATGTCCTTCAGGGATGTGTGCTTGGTCTGAGACTGACACTGTATACACCAAAGTGAAGGGCCAGGAAAGAGAAAGATGCTGGGAAAAGGGAATAAAAATCCTTCATTTTGTAGTGTATGTATGATGCTTTCACATTATAATTTAAGAGAAGTTAATTAAAATGCAATGTCTTAGCATTTCCTGGGCAACACCTCCATGAAACACCTCACCATTTCTTTTAGAGAGAGGCTGGGTAACTAACCTGATGAACACTGGATAGTGATACAGATATTATTTGGGGCTGATGAAAGAGTGATCAGAATACCAAAGAGTGTTCACAGAGGCACTGGGATGAGGGGAAGGGATGAGCATCCTCTGTGGGCATCTGGATAAAGAAACATTGCTGTATTACCTCTCCTGCCCTAAGGGCATGGCTTCCAAGAGGCAGAGAATGACAGCTGGAGGAAAAATTACATATGCTAATTATGTCAAAAATGAATTAATTGCTATTAATTATTTTATCACAAAATCAATTAGTATTGTACTGCAAGTCATTTTAATTAAAGTAGTCGATAAAAATCAGATAAACTGTAGACACAGCAAATTATGGCAAAACTCCAAAATTAGTCTGTAAAATGAAATGAAGCCCCAAACAGTTCAGTACTGAGATTGAATTAGCTGTTATTTTTATTAAAAAATTACAGCCCACAGCAAAAACATGAAAGCAAAAGATTCTTTGCAAAAGAGAAGGAAGCTTTTGGTGTTCATGAATGAAGTTGAAAAGGACAGTAGTAGCTATAAGTTTTTTGTATCTATCTACATATTTCTGAGATGATTTTCACCTTAATTAAAAAAGAAAAATAACTGTTTTCCAGCGTTTAGGTTATTGTACTTAAAGGGACACTTTAAAGGGACACGATCTTGAATATTTCATCATCCCCTTAAATAAAAACATGCTGTCTTTATTCGGCACTGCTAGTTTAACAAACTGGCAGTGCCGAATAAAGACAGCATGTTTTTATTTAAGGGGATGATGAAATATTCATATTTGTTAAACTAGCAGTGGTAGTTTTGGTCCTAATTTTGGAGTAATCAGGTTTCTAAGGGGAAGAAAGAAAATCAAGGAAATTTAGTTTCGTTGAACTGCTTCAATAGAAATGTGGTTGAAGAGATGGTATGCAAAATTGAGGGCCAGATCTTGTGGTGGCTTAACTCAGCGCTGCTCTGTTGGTATTTGTGGTGTTTCTGCCTTGCCTGCCATCTAACAGACGCAGCCATCCGCTGAAAGAGGCTTCTGCGAATTTAGGGATGCCAATCTTTCAGAATTGGATAATGGTGAGAACAAAAAACTGGGGAACATCACAGGCATAATTAATCCGCTGCCTTTGCTTTTGAGTCATTATGTGTGGTATGTGTGTGGGTGGAAGTTTGCATTAGAAAGGAAGATGTTGTACTGCTGTCTAGAAAAGGACGCGGATGTCTGGTGTGTGGCAGAAACATGCAGGTGTTTTGGATGCTGGTATTTTATTATCGAATTATTTGTTTGCTGGTTAATGACAGCAGCCAGGAGAAATGGATATGGGCCTTCCAGAGTGCGGGTGGTTTTTGCTGGGAGGTGCGAGAGTGCTGTAATGCGTGTGCCTAATAGAGCCACAGGAAAGAACATTTCTGTTCTGACAAAAAAAAAAAAAAAAGGCTGCAAAAGAAAAGTTATCTGGACTGAATTTTTCTAACTCATGAGCAGAATTTAATGTTTGGGACTTCATTGACTAATGCACAAAGCAATTTGAGTAATGAAAAACTATTCTTTGTCAAGCGAGAAAACAAGAGGCATTGATGGAAAAGCTAATTTATTTACTCTTTTATGGAGAGAACATGCTTTGCCCAAGTTCAAAACTGACTGTGCAGCTATTGATGAGTATTCCTGTGAGTAAAATGGCTAATGAAAGCACTGACACTCTCCCCATGTCTCTTTTTTGAGACTTTAAAGTGCAACTTCGCTACACAGCTGTAAAGGAAGGGCTCACAAGTGTTCAGTAAGCACTTGTCAGTGTTGCCATATGGTAAAAACATGCATTTTCAAGGCTTTAGTGCTAGAAATAGCTTGTTTCAAAGCACTAAATGATTAAATGGCTGGAAGGCATTTGGTGATTACTGACCCCGTCCTGGCTGTCTCCATCCTTCCCTTGTCCTGCCCTCTGCAGTCTGCCTTGTCCTAAAGCCCTCCACGTGCCTGCTACAGCTGTGGCTCTCTCCAGCAGGATCTGTGATCCACGACTTGGGGGCAAAAGAAAATTTGCTCGTTTTTCATCTAGTTGACAGAATAGAGTAATTGCTATAATTTACCGTGCCCTGCATCTCACAAGCAGTTCTTATACCATTACATATTTATGGGTCCCCATCTGAAGTCTCACTCCTGATGTGCAATTTAGGAGCAGTTTGATTCATAATTCCTGATTTTAGGTCCTTGTAAAATTTTGTTATGACCAGTTTAACATCCATGTGTGGAAATAGCAGGTGAGTTGTGTACTCCAGATGACTAAATTCAAGTCCATCTTCTTCTCTAAGAGCTGCGCCCATAACCTGGTTCCAACAGGCTGGCTGCCTGAGCACAGTGACCCTTTGTATAACTTGCAGTGTAAAATCAGAGTATAAATCGTGAATTTTCCTGAAGCTTGAGTGAGGATCTGTGGTTCCACTGTTCTCTGTGCTATAAGTCTGCATAGAGGTTTTAAGCTGCAGCTTTTGTGCAAAGCCATTAAATGGAAGAAATTAGGGGTCCTTTTGTTTGAAAGATGGAAGGAGTGGAGATTGGGGCAATTTAGTGTCTGTGCCCTTCCTCCCTTCCCTAATGAACGACGATTTGAATCCTCACCCGATTCCCTCTATCCATCTTCTCTTCGACTTGCCATATCACGTCCATGAACTCTCGTTGCTTATAAAGCTTAAAAAGTTCGATACGTGATAGCAAGGATATCACAGCCTACGTTAAAAGGTATCAGCTTCATATAAAGACAGTCTTTCAACAAAAATCTTAAAATGCCGGCAATCCGCTCTCTGAAATCAGTGGGCGATTTGCGTGAATAGACTTTAGACTGTGGTCCTGTAAAATTAATCTCCCCCTGTACAAACTCCTACGACCACATACAGAAAATAAATGCCAGCTAAACAGTATTCACATACACATACAAGTATGCTGAAATGACACTAGTGCCTACAGTTTAAACTATGTTGATCCCACAGACTTTTTGGTGGAACTATATCTCGCTAACCCTTGATGAATTTGTGCAGACCTCTGCAGTAGGCTGCCCACACTGGAAAGCCACACTCATGTTTACTGTGCAGAAAGTCTGTCCGGACTCCTACATGCCATGCAGCGCCAGACAGCTGACTGCACTGAAGGGATCGAAGAAAAAAGTGTGTGAACGTATCAATGTAAAACATACCAATGTAATTTTAATAACACAGTATTTCTATTGACCTATTAAAAATAAAACTACAATGTGAGCTAACAGGCGTGAATTTTGGTGATGGGCCTTAAAACCGATAGCAAAACTATGGTATTTTCAGTGCCTTTCTAATTCCACAGTTGTTATAAAAAGACCAAAGCAAGTCTCACCCACCCACGTCCCCATCCCTTTTCCACTGCCAGTTGGAAAAGCCTGTACCACCAGCAGCTGCTGTACCGCAGTCTTCCTCACATTCAGCGTGGACGTTGCGTGTAGATACCAGCAGTAGGCATAAGAAGATGATATGTGGCTTCTTCCTTGCCTGTCCTCCTGAGAGCAACTGTGAGGCTCTTAAGAACCAGGTTAGTTTGGACTCACCCTCTAGTATCACCGCAGTCTGCCACTTCGTTACCACCCCTGAGCTGAGTTTGGAGAGCACCACATTTTACTTGTTGCTTACCCGGGTTGTTTTCATGGCACCTACCCAGAAGTGGGAAACCGCTCTGTGCCTTGGTACCCCGAGATTTGCACTTTCTGGAAAAACAAGCCTTTTCAAAGAAAGATATGTTTAGAGCTTTCTCATTTTGTTTTACACTTCACATCATGTTGTTATCGATGTCTTGTTCCATCATGTCATGCAACGTAATGTAAGAGGACAAGTGCAGTACGGTGTTCACTGTGTAGGTGGAAAATCTAAAGAGAAGGAGTTCTCCCCAACATATGGCTGGGCTTTAATCATAGATTTTTTTATTTTTTTTTTAAATGCTTCACTTTTTTCTAAGGTCAGTCTGTCTGCAGGAAAGTGACATTTCTGTGAGAGATGCAATGCTTCTGTGAGAGAAGCAAAAATAAAATGCAAAGCAAACCAAATCAGCCCTGTTTGTGCTCTCAAACAAACCCAACCTCGAAACCTCCAAGTCAGATCCCTTGTGTGGGTGGCAACAGGCTACTGCAGAAGAGGCAGGATCTTGCTTGGCATGAGCTGAAGCATCCCTTATCCAAAGGTCTCGGGTGTTACGCAAAATCCTCATGTTACAGAGAGGAAACAGACAGAGGTGAGCAGTTTTGACTAACCGTTTGGGGAAGGCGGGGCTATGGTTTTCAGATGTTTGCTCCCTAGACAGTCTCCAAAATGTATGTCTGAACTGGTCTCTTCCGAAAGGAAGACTGTCTGTGTCTTTGATTGATTTTTTTCATGAGCTTAATGCAGAGGGTGACTTATGTCGAAAACATGAGCACATCTGTTTACTACCGAGGTCTGTATGTACTTCCCAGAATGTTTTTTCTATCTGTTTCCATGGATCTGGCAGAAGTTGCTTTTATCTGTGGCAATGTTTGTTCAAAAGATGGAAGGTTCTTGGGATAAAGCAATCAGGGTACATAACATTTTTTTCCTTATTTACACACCACAACTTCAAGACCCCTTATCATAGTTTTCTGCATTAAATCCAATTAGGATGGAGACAAACAACCAAGGAGAGCTATAGGTGCTGCACATCATTGCAGGGGTACTAGTGAAATGGGGGCCAGAGATTGTCCCCAGAGCAGCATGTCTCCCATATCTTTCTTCTTCTCCCTTGAAAATAATGCTGGGTTTAAGCATAGGGCCACAGGCAATGCTGCAAGGAGTCAAGGTGACACACTGGCTATTCCTTGGTTTTGGGAGAGGGAGTGTGACAGTGTGTTGTGCCCCAGTGAGGTACTCTTTGGACCTGCTTGTTCCTCTAGGGTTTAGCCACTGGTTGTCCTGCTGGGAGGGTGAAATAGTGGCTCTGAGAAAAACCAGTATGTTTCCTATAATTCTCGAGATCCTAGGTTTTGCATATGCATTGCTGTGACTTATAGGAATGCTGTGAGTATTGATGCCAAAGTAGCTAACACACAATCACAGTGAATCCCACGCACCAGCATTCACTAGTGTTCCTGTAGCATCTTGCTGTATGGTCATTGGCTCTTAGCAGTCACCGGCTGGAGGACATTTCTGTTGAGGGTATCCTACTTTTGAAACTAAGGCACATATCATCTGCATTCTGACTTCTCGTGTGGCTTTCAACATGGTGGTTCAGCAGGCTGCCTGGCAGGGCTTGCTAACGCTGATTAGAGCTACCCAGCAAAATTGCCCCGTGTCACCTGTTGTTGCTTATAAAGGTGTATTCTTATGGAAACCTTCTGGTGGGACTATTAGTCCAGGGATCGAATGCTGTCCCCTGCCACAAGCTTGAGAAAAGTCTGAGAGCAGCAACAGGAATTGAAAGCCTCTGCTTTGCGGTGGCCTAGCCAGCCTGCCTCAGGAGCCATGTTTATAAAGTGCTTCCTAATGGAGGGAAAAGAAGCCGGAGCGTTATTTTCCAAGAATAAAATTTCCTTTACGGTTTTTTGAAAACTACTTTACACTTTGCACAAATGATTGCTTAGCATCTGGCAGGCTGGGATTTTGCCATGTGTGGCAGAGGATACAGTTTGTGTAGTTGCAAGCAATCTACTCAAAAAGCTTTTGTGTAGTCCTGGAGCCCAGGAACTTGTTAATTTTGAGCAGTCATTTTCCACATTTAGCCCATTAGAGACTCTATTTTTGGTGACCTAGTTTGAGCTCTTTAAAAAATAATCAAGCAGCATTTTTCAGATCTGATTTGTAATAGGACTGTGGATTGGTTTTGCAACTTGAAACGAAAGTTGGGGGGCGAGATAGAAACTGCTTTTTATCTGCCTGGTCCTTCAGAGCTAACATTTGCAATTGATTTTGGAAGGCCTCTAGGAAGGTTAATCTGACAAAGACTATGGCTTGGCTTCACCACTTCAAGGGTTATTGTTTGACATGCCGCTGGGAAAATAATAAAGTAGCTAGGTTTAAATAATACTTTCTATGCGATAACCTCCAGGAGTGCTACCAAGTATTACTGGGCATGATCCAAACGCTGTTAAAGCCTGTGGATTTGCTCACTCCCCAGCGTGTACGACGGGGTTTGGATTAGAGAGCGAGCAATTGGGGCGCACGCCAAAACGGCCTGCCTTGGGTTATGCACTGACTCTGCTGCGCCAGAGCTGGGATTACGGCTCGGACCCAAAGATCCTATTTCCATGCTCTAGCTCAGCTGTGGGAATTAGTACCACACAGGAGAACTACTGGCCTCCGGTTTCTTGTGCCTGCAGGGAGGGCCTGGGCAGTTACAGCCCTTTAATTTTTGTAAGAGAGAAAGGATGCTTACAGCCGAGACCTGCCCAGGACCAAGCACCAGCTTGTCCAGATGGGCAGTTGTGAGCAATTCTAGCAAAACTAAAGCAAAGGAAAATACCTGAAAATAAAATCTCTGATTCTAACTTTATATATGTGAATTGTTTTCGCATTTTGTGGCAATGCAAAATCACATTCCTAAATTTAAGGTTGCCTGGAGTGGTATTGCTGTGGAAGCATGCTATTTTCATTTACTTGTCCTTCATTTTCTCTGGATACCCCTTCCCACACTCTGGCCAGCAAACTTCCTTGCTTGGGGAACACACCCTGACTTCAGGCTCCCTCCTGAGACGAGGGAGAGCAACCTAGAAAAACTGACAAAGCAAGGAGAACAACAGAATGATCCTCTGGATCACCAAGAAGAATCTTCGTGATATTTTTAAGAACCTGCAAATTTAGGAGATAAATCTGCCCATTCAGTAGGAAGGGAGAAGACAGCCTCCTCTCTAGGACACACAGCAGTGGTGGGTGTCCCTGGTGCGGAAAGGCTGAGAGATTCTTGAGGTAACTGTAGGAAAAACGTGCAACCACCGTGTGTCATGCATGTTTGCACCTCCCAGACATCGTCCTTGGAAGCTCCTTCAATGGGGCATGTGGAGCGGGAGAAACAGAGCCAAAACACACAGAATTACAGCAAAGGTTTGGAGCAGCTGCGAGACTTCTGCTAGGGCCAGCCGGACCCTCCTCTTAGGGACATCAAAACTGGTCCTTTGTCCCTCTTAATCCCTGCTCAAGGCCCAGCTTGTGTGGAGCTGACCTGCAGAGCACAACTCCGCTTCAAATTGGAGTTTCTCACTGCTGGATGCTCTGTGCCTCTGTTTTGTGAGCATAAGTACAAGGGCTGGCAGTTGGCAAAGAAGATGGTATAATTCAATTGAGATCAGATTGTTTGTAATTAAAAATGTTTGGCCTATTAGAAATAGGAGACTCCTGTATTTAATTTATATTTGATTTTTAAAAAAGAAGGAAATTAGTAATTTGCCTGTTTCTATTGCCATTTTCATGTTTCTGTAGCTCAAAAGTATCTTGATCCAACAAATGAGATATGGCAAATGTTCTAAATACTGTTTAATTTATTTTTTTTCCTGAAAAAATATGTAAATGCCTGAGAAATTATACTTTGAAAAGTGGCTACTGCAAATTAACAGCATTTCACATGGATCTTACTTTGCATTTTTAATACGCATAATGCGTGTCCCAAATTATATGATTTGCATTATAAACCAGAACAGCTCCTGTGTCGCTGCTGCTGTCCAACAGTTGAATAACAAGGCTTTTCTTTCCAAACTGTATAAATACATATTTACCCAAATGATGCAATTTAGGGCTCTCTTATTTACATTTTTCTGGTCAGTCAGTCACGCTGACATCTTTTATAGTCAATGCTTTTTAAAAGTATCTGAGTAAATCTATCATTTGAGGAATGGGAGTGCCAGACATACACTGGAGGTAATCCTTTTGTTACTGTACTGACGTTTTGGCTCCAGAGTTGGCACTTACTCTGTATCTGCCCTCAACTTCTGTAAAATGTCACGTTATTGTGTTGTGCCATCTTCAGCAGCAGTGGTTTTACGTTTTTCCATTGGGCCCACGGCGTTAAGCGTAGGGTTGGGGACATCCTGGTTCCTGGGACCAGTCCTGTCCCAGGCTTTATTTTGCAGGTGGGCTGGCACACATTTCATCAAGACCCAGGATACTGAAAGCTTGTCCAGACACTGTCCCTTCAGCACTCCAGAGCATACTTTAGGCAAGGGTCTGTCACCTTCAGAGTCTTTCTCCTCCTGGCCCTGCCTTATTTCTCCAGCCTTCTGTTGTCTGAAATGTCTGGAGAATGCGTTGGATGACCTCCATCATGTAATCTCATCACTGTCAACTTGCCAGTTGTTCAAAGCCCCAACTTGGGTTACCCACGTGTGTTTTCAGTAGTTTTCCAGGATTGCTGGTTCTCATTGTCCAAAGATATTTGGTTTATGGGTTTAATATTCTCACATCATTAGCATGATGTCCCCACTGCTTGAATTTCATTCCAAGCTGGAGGTCAAAATTATAAATGGTCTTGAGTCAGCTCACTCCAGTACGTCTGTGGCGTCTGACTTGAACACAAGTAGGGAGATGGTAAATGGGTGGTGTCCCCTACCCAGTCCCTTTAAAGACAGGTTTCTTAAGCGTTCAAGAGTTGTGTGTATGTTACTCAGTTGCCTTCCCTTTTAACTTTCATTGGTTTCAACCAAATTTGTCAGTCAGGCAGAGTTTCCGATGACGGTATGTTCCAGCAAGGATTGGGAAAATGATCACAGGGCAGATGACAGGGACCCAAGTTAGTGCCTCCCCATAGGGATTCGCTGCAGCTCAAACTTCACCACACTGTTAGTCTTGAGAAAATGCCCCCACAAAACATTAGGGAAAAACAGAAGCAGTGCTTTCTGCTGCTCATGAACCTTTTTCTCTCCCTCGCCTTCCACCCTTTAGCAGAGCACTGCAGCCTCCCGAGCTCTTGTTGTCCATCTGTCCTTGTGCAGCTCATGGAAGAGGTTAGTTGTGGTCGACAAGGTGAGTTAAGTGAGCAGGATGGTTTAAATCTCTCTCGCTTAAATGGAACGAACCCCAGGGAAGGGCAGGAGTTGTGTGTTCTGTCATAGTATCTAATAAACAGGCATAATATCTGCTGAAATTGGGAAACTGTGAGTTTAACTAAGAGTTGTCTGAATTTAAGAGTGCTTTAGAGTTGAATGTAGCCACGTCTGTGGTGACAGCATCACTGACAATATTTGCTTCAGTGTTGCTTTCTGCTTTTCTCTGTGAAGAGGGTTCCTGTTATTTTGTACCTGCCTAGCAAGTAAATGGTAAGTTCTGTTAGTAATTCCGTGTTTCTGGCTCCTAAGACAGCCTGTCCTTGTGGCTATAACTGCACATTACCACACTGCGGGGTGTTATGTGCGACTTGCAAACCCAGCTGTGGGCAGCCCTGATCCTAACTTTCAAGTTCGTAGGGCTGCGTTAGAGCTGACGTTGTAGCGCTTTCTGCAGCTTGTGAACTAATGTTCACTTACAAAAGGGCTTCAGGAAGAGCAGAAAAGGCCAATGCCGCAGAACTAGCCATAGCTGAAATGCCTAGGACCAGAGGCTTTTCAGATAAAAGAAATAGGATTATGATAAATGATCAAAGCAACAGCATTTTATGCTGTTCTATTAATACCTAGCCAAGTGAAAAAATCCAATAAATGCCTGTAGTATTAATGGGGTCTTGGTTACCTGGCTGTGCAGGACCTGTGCTGGTGTCAGCCAGTGTCAAACGCAGCCCCTTCAGCTCATGAAGGAGCAGGGATGAGAGCTGGTCGATGTGTTGGCTGCTCAGGGAATTATTTCCCATGTGGGAACCATGGGTAGCAGGAGCTCCGGTGCAGCACCTGCTTAGCACCGGTGCCTCCAGTGGACTGGTGGAAAGCAGTTCGTTTGTGTCAGTGAGCAGCAGCCGTTCTCTTCCATTAAGAGGGCTGAGTGCTCCTTGAAAGGAGGCCAATGCAATCCTCTTTTGGGTTTGCCAGGAGCTGCCACGCTGAGACGCGGGAGAGTAAAGGTGGTAGTCATGGAGTTGTCGTGGTTCCGGTGGTGGGAAGAGAGAGGTGTGCTGGGCAGTCTCTCGCCTGGTGAGTGCCCAGGGTAGCTGCCGACTTAAAGGGCTGTTCACCATTGACATAGCAGAGGATCGAAACAGGCTTTCCAGCACTTTTTCCCCTGCTGATCACTGGCATTCTGCAAAACAAGCAGATTCTCAGCTCACTTTCAGTAAGCATCAGGGGTGGTTTTGAGAAACAGGACCCATGCGCTGCTTCCAATCAACATTTTCACAGCATCCTATTTATTGTGCTGATCTAAGTGCAGCATTGCAGACTGGAAGGATCTTGCTCCCTGGCTTCATCTCCATTTGCTACTTTGCTATTGTATTGGCATGACCTCCTTCTTCCCTTGTGCCCCACTCCCTGAACTACGTTTCTCGCCTTGCAGTAGTTGCAGATGTCTAGTAAAAGGCTGTGTACTGCATTTCATGTATATGCTAATGGCTGTGTCCTTCTGGAGTGTGTAATTAAATCCACAGCTACCAAAGTGGAACCACGCCGTGGAGTTACCACTAGTTCCATCATTATTTTCAGGACAGTAGGAACTCTTTGTAGTCTTCCATACTTTGTCCCCAGCCTGCGTCTGTGGCATGGCAAGCAAAAGCTTATCTGCGGAGTGATACACAGGAAAAGTACAAAGGAGCAGAGCTGTCTCAGTAGCAACACACATGTTGCCTCTGAGATGAGGAGAGGGCAGGAATAGCAGCGGCGGGATACTGAGAAATTGGGAATTGAAGACACATAACATAAACAGCTCTTTTGCCAGCTGAAAACCCAAAAGGATGATGATAAAGTCTGCAATGTTTATTGATATCTGAATGACTATTTGTTGCCAAAAAATGCATTTTAGAACTTAGCATAAACTCAGTTATCTGATTCTAGCACGGCTTAGTATTTATTAGAAAATATATGGCTTTTTTATAGCCATTGTTCACCTTAGGGAGAAAATAAAAAAAAAGGGAGAAAGCCATTTTATTTTAATAGCACTGACTTCCTAATCTAAGCGCTCTGTACTAGCAGCTTCTTTGCAGAGTGGAAAGAAATGGTGGATATTACCATTTATCCTTTGTTATGGAACACTATCACCTCTCTCCATCTCCATCAGCAGAGCCAGGCAATAATTTACTGCAGCGGACGCTGAGGGATATCAGCTCCCAAGCAGCTCCAGTTCAGGTAGTTTGTCATCATGAGCTTTCAAGAAGGTAAATAAGTTGATTAAGGAGGAAGATTTGTCATGTCAGCATTTTTGCCCACCTAGAAGGCAGTGCTCTCTCTCTCCCTCCGTATCCTACCCCTGTCTGTCTTGCGACGAGTTTTCTTGTGTACGTAAGTAGCTTTAATAAAGAGTTACTTTCTTAGCTGTGCCCCAGAAATAGCAAGTGTTATATATATATGGAAACGTAAATGGTGCTGATTAGCCAAGTGTTGTGGTTTGAGGAGAAAAGTTCAATGAGAACATGAAGAGCAGGAAGAATATTTGGCCACCGCATGCACAATCAGCCCTTTAGCAGCTGCCAGAGAGATTCCTACTAACGCTTGGAAAAGCAGGACCTAGGAAAGGCAGTCAGTAACTGTAAGAGATGAAGACACGTGCCTGGTATAACACTAGCTTTCTAGAGTGTGCGTTTGCACTTGCTAAACCTCCTCTGACAGTTTCCACATTCTGTAGTTGGTCTCCAAAAATTTGTAAACATGCTGAATAGGGTAAGCGTAAGGAGCCAAGGAGCAGACAGCAATTCAGCACCCCAGTCATCTCCCAGTGTTGCCTGATGCTTAGTGATTAGGATGTTTAGAGATCTGAATGCTGTGCAGTAATTTCTAGAGCTGGTCATACTGTAGTTAGGCTCTGAACAAGCCTTCAAGGGAAAGCTTGTGGCTCTGATAATTTGCAAAAACCGTAACCCATAGCAAAACTTCATCATCCATCCCAACCTGCTTCAGGTGGAGCCTGTTTGGTCATGACCCACCACAATGCACTGTGCTATGCTGTGATTAATATTTAGTTTTCAGGGAGTAAGACAGTAGTTCTCCTCCAGCACTAGATAAGTCAGATTCTGGAGGTGGGAGACTTGGGATGCTCCATGCCTTAAGCCAGGGCTGCCATCTAGACTCATTCAAGGGTTACACCAAGAATTTCTTCCTAACAAAGCAGGAAATGTGACAAGACAAGAAAGGACTAAACCCAAACATCTGCACCATGGCAATCTTCTGAGACATTGGTCTCCAAAATATGCACCAGCCAGAGTTTTGCATGAAGCATAGCTTCAGAGAAAAGTATCAAACTTTTTACCTAAGGGTGCTCTTCTGACTAAGTCGTTTTCCCATCAAAATGCTGTTAGCTTGGAAAGGATGATGGAGTTTGACATGCTAACATCACCCAGAGAGGACATCCTGAGGCAGAAAAGACGACATTTCCATCTGTGTTATGACAGCAGCAGCTGCGTGTTGTTATGCTCTTTGCAGAGCATGGTCAGGCCTGTGACTTGCAACGTTTGGAGCACATTCTTACAGGCAGAATTCAGAATGCATTTAAGCATATGCTTTAGCTTACAGAGCGAGGCTAAGTTTTTCCAGTCCATGCCCACATATATGTGCCTCCATCCCAAAGTGCTGGAGTTTGAGTTCCAGTCTTTTCTCAGTGAAAACCTCAGCTGAAGTCCCCTGGCTGTAGCTGGCCTTAACACGGTTCTTTGTCCTCCTGCCTGAACCGAGACCGACCCTCTGCCGAGGAAGATGGGTATCGTCGTAGGGGAGCTGGCTACAGCTGTGTTAAGCACAGTAAAGCCTCTGGGGACATGCAAGGGAGGTCCTGATCTTATGCTGCAGTTCAGGAGCTCTCCAGATCAGACCTGAGCCTGTTTGCTTCTCTGAAAACAAAATACTTCCTTCTACTTGGCATGTCACATAATACTGAAATACACATTCAGTGTTGTCAGAACAGTTGAAATTAATCCCAGCACAACTTTCCTGGAAGGAAAATACCTGCTGTGAGGGGCCGTGCAAGCTTGCAACCTCTTTGTCTGGCCACCTGTTCTGTAGCCCTCCCCTTCACAGACATACATGCACACGTGTGTACAATCCCATTGCCAGCTTAACCAGTCCCATTCCTCAGGTGTCCTGCAGTGCTGAAAGTGATGGCTTGCTGGTGAAGATAAGAGTGGGGGAATACTTTCAGTTCCATGAAAGGACTAGCGTGAAGATAATTAATTAAAACTATTGGGAGTTCCTTTGAAGCAGCCTGTGATTAAACATAAGGATTTCTTGTGGAACAATTAGGTAGGTTTGGCCTCAGGTATCTCCCCCTGCCTTCTGGCCCCAAGGAGGGGAATGATGAAATTGTGGTTTAGAGTGATGCTTTGTTAGAGTTCTGTCTGGTTTAATTGATTCAGCTTCAGTTATAAATCTCATCAAGAACAGCCAAAGCAAAGAACACGTTAATTTGTAAGTTAACTTCGAGTCTGGCAGGAAAGGAAAATGTAGTTTGCCTTGGTTTTGGAAACACCAGAATGTGAAGTGACATGAGAATGAGCCTCCAGCGCCTTCCAGATCCTTGTCTCTCATCTGTATCTTTAGTCTAATATTTGCAGTGAGGGTGACTGCAACAGTGAAGTTTCTCCAGCGGACGTTATCCCTTAGCCCATGATGCTATGCTGAGAGCCAGACCATCAGTTCTTTGTTCCCTGAAGTTTGTTGGGAATCTGGTCATTTGGGTTATTGGAGTCCCATGTAGCTATTTGTACCATTTTGATAATACAAGGCAAAGCTATTGGAGTGCCAGGGCTGTAATTATCTCTTTAGATAGGGAGTTCCTGCTGATTTTTAGGTGCTGGTGAGACAGATTAACCTTAGTCTTTGGGCTTCATGTGAGCCCAACATGAATTTTTGGAAATACAAGATGGTCAAGTCAATGAACCCTCACTGGAAGGTTCCCAGAATTGCTGGGATTTGCAGTACAGGGTGTGCAGTTGTTATCATCGGCTCTGTTTTACTGAGTAATTTGAAAGAGATGCTTATATGAAACAGTAACTTTTCAGCTCTTTTCACTGAACTCTGAGTATTGACTTGCAAAGATCACAGCCATTTTTCTGTAACTACTGATAATTTGTGTTTTACTCTTGACTTTGCAACTTCATTTCAGTTAAGAATTCCATTACACAGTGTAAGGACATCGCATGACATAGACCTTTCCCCTTTCTGGAAAGCTTACAGCCTAAATGGACAAGAGTGGGGAAAAAAAAAGGTGGCAGTTTTATGAAGGCAAAGGAAAATTTACTAAATCCTCTCTTATAGAACAGAGAAATGAACTACTGGGCTGGTGGAAGGGAACAGAGAGCCTCTAAAAGAAGAAGAGAATAGAACAACTGAGTTTAGCTTGCTTAGTAGTACTGAAGCAAAACCTCAGATTGATGTCAATACCTGGGAGCAGTTTGAACTAAAGGACAGCACCAGCACAAATGTAAATGCCAAGTAAAATAAAAACCCTTTGCTTTTGAGAAGGTGTGGGTGGCCAATAATTCCCTTCTTTCTCAAGCTCTGGTCCAACAGAAGCCAAAGCCCAAAGCTCTTAACAACAACAGGCCTTTAACATTCGCACTGGCAAATGTAATTAAGGTCTGTGAGCGTTGCATCCTGGAAGAATTTATCCCTTGGTTAGTAATGCTTTAATTTAGTACCAAATACTCATGGACTGGCAGGGTCAAATAGGGGTAGGAAAGTACTGCAACAGACATTGGCAACGTAGGATGCTAAAGTATCCAGCCGAAAGGTCAGCCATCCCTGGAAACCCATCAGGAAAAATACTGTAAATATCTTCCCTGCATCTGTGAGCCAGAAAGCTAAAGATGAGCCTCTCCTGCCCCCAGCGTGTAGGACTTCCAGAGTACGAAGTGCAACATGTGCAAGCTCACACACACGCGCACACAATATCTCAAATGAGCAGACAACCAAAGGTGCTGGTGTTTGGTTGGTCATATAGTTGCATATAAAACTTTTCCGAATGAAGCATGTAAGGTGCGGTCTGCACATAACAAGTCCGTCATGTGTTTAAGGGACAGAAAAGGCTGGTTTTGAGACATCCTGGAAATACCTATGTAAGGTTGTTGTATGACCAAATGATTTTTTTGGGCATGCTCTGACCAATTAAGGACATGATTCAAAGCCTGTGAAATTATGTTTTCAAAGGATCAGGACTTACACCATCCAACTTTTATTCAATAAGTGAAATTACTGAATTAATGCAACAAAACTGAATGGATTTATTCATTCAATGAGATGTTTTTGAGGCCTGAAAGGTGTGTTTGGTGCATCTGGTATGGAGTTCTCAGGTCAGGAAGAATGGGTCAGGAAGGAATGGCAAACACAGCCATGGGGACACTGGGACCGTGCAAGAAAGTAACTGAAATTCAGAGCAGCTGGCAATAATGAGCTATGAGAAATCAAAGTGTCTCTTCTGTCTAGGGCCATGTGAGAAAAGAGGGAGGAGAAAAATTATTGGGTAAAGTGGCTGTGGAGCAGTATGGAGAGAGTAGTTGTCTGGCTGCAAAGTTCGGAAAAGCGTGGTACTTTAGGAAATAGTGTGTATGTATACAGGGATCTGGTGCTGCATATACTGACTATATATATACTGACTCTATCTCCTGGAGTAAAATACCCCCGACCTGCCATCTTCTGTTTTTCCAATTCACTCTTAAAAGCACTGGTTGCTACAAATAAAAGAGAATTGGGTAAAAAGAAAAAAAAAAAGGTCATTTGGAGCCAGAAATTCCTGCAGCTTTAACCTGATATTATACCTGCTGATTGAGTCCTAAAGTCAGGCTGGGTGTTGCGAGAATGAGAACTGGTTTTGGTCAACTGAGAAAAAACTGTAACTTTAGCCAGGATTTTTCTCTTGTCTCACAGCAGCATGCAATTGAGCGAGGAAACTACCTAGAGATTGCATTTTTAGACACTCAGAATACCCAAAGACAAGAAATCCTGCAGGAGTACAAATGCACACACTTTTTATTTTTTTTTAATGCATATATGTATGCTTGTAAATACATACAAAAGCTATATATATATATATATATATACATATATACACACACACACACATGTATGTTGTGGAGAAGGTAAGAAATTTCTGAAAACTCCAGAGTGGCAAAACTTAATTCTGCAAAATCCTCAGGCACTTTTTAGAGTCAAATTAATACTGGTATAATTAAAATGGTAATACTATTTGTTAAAAGAAGAGTATTTAAATAATTCATTTTCCTATTGGTTATATGGAGTGTGCTTAGATTCAGCAATTATATGCTAAGTAAAAGCAGCCTCTCCTGTAATGATTTCATGGTAATCTGACCTTTGATGGTCCAAGCTCACAGCAGCTGGCACTTTCTATATAGTTTACAGACTGTAAAGCAATTAATATATATGAAATGCCACTGCTGGCCTTCTGATGTAGTTGAGTCCTTGAGCGCTCCCTTTTCTCTCTCTTTTGAGCCGTTTTTTCTTTCCTTGTGTCCCTAAATATTGAATGACGGACATGTTTTCAAGGCCACTACCAAGCCCACAGCCAGCTGCCAACTTTGGGCAGAGAAAGCCCTTGTTGGAAGAGAAAACTCTACTGGGTATGCTAAAACCTGCTCTTGGGTCTCAGATGACCTCTCTACCCCCTGGGTCCTCTTTCCAAAGGAGGATACGTCAGAGAGGTTAAGGAGGCAGTAGTGGACAAGTTCGGTCCACTCAGCGCAGACTTTGCTGTTTCTGTAGTTTTCGGAGACAGCCTGGCTCACTAGGGTGCAGCGCTCAGTCTCTCAGGGTCACAAGTGGATCGAGAGTTTTTGGGGGTCTGGCCACTCAACCACTCCTGCTGAAGAGCACATCCCAGCTGAGGGATGCACTGGTGAGCACCCTCTGTTTAGGGTTTCAGAAGACATAATTCAAAATCTGCCATGGTTAATTTTATTTAATATTAAGTACAATAATAGCTTGTGAAAAGCTGTCTTTCAGGGAAAGGTAATAAGGGTATTAATAAAAACAGTTGAGAGAGAGGCCCTTTTTTAGCTTGCTGCATTATTTTATCATTGTCAATCAGCTGGGAACTCCTTTGAGATTATTCCTGTACAGTTAATAACATTGTTTCTGTAATGACTTTAATGATTGAACCTTTCTTCCATCCTTAGCTATGACAATAACCACTCTGCTTTTTCTCCTTCAACAAGCTATTGTGTGTGGTTCAGTACATTAAGGAACATTATTAAATATAGAGGTTTCCTCTAATTAAGCCATTGGCAAAAAATTGCTTGTCCAGTCATTTGCTGGTGATATGTATTGAAGGAAATTATATCTTGTACAGAGTATTACACTTTTCCTGCCATGCTTCCCCTAAAAAAAGACCAAAATGATATAAAAATAAAGCAGTAAGATTGCAAACCCAAGCACTCAGATAATGCCAGAATGACAGCTGCCTGAATCTGCCTTGCGTTAGGAAAGACACATTCTGTCCTTCTCTGCTCCTGATCACGAGCGGTTCCCCTTTCCTCTCTGATCTCTTGCCCCGTTCCCCATCTATTCCTTTCATAAAATTACCATTTCTTCTGGACTCTTAATTTTTAAGTTTTTCAGAATTTTTATATCATGAGCAAAACACTTTTTCTAATCTTGTTTCTGGAAAAGAGAGAAATAATTTTATGTAGATCTTTTCCAACACCACCCCTCCATAAACTCACCTATAATTTAAACAAAAAAAAGATGTTTGTGAACCTTGAGAGAGCCACAATTTGTTCATTGTTTCAATAATTGCATGTAGGAACAATGGTATATTTAAGGTGTCTGGTTTTTCTGGACATGATTAAAAAAAAAGCTCCCATCTCCTGTAAGATTGTGCATCTTGCTCAGTTCAGGAACCACACAGAAAATGTTATGAGTGGGAGAAATTTTTAACATGCCCCCTTGAAGAAAAGTAGTGGAATTAATGCAGAGAAAAATCTTATCTCATGTTTAGTTCAGTCACTGCAGATTAGAGGTTGTTTTCCTGGTTGGTGGCGTAATCTCAAAATCCGGAGTTTACGTGTCCTTCCTAAAGAATATTTCTGAATTTGAAAATCAGATGCGTTTACTAATTGCTCACATCTTATAAATTATGGATCTATCCTTGAAGGAGACTTTAACAATCTATTAAAGCCTGAATAACAGAGCTATTCTCCAGCTTCTAGATAAACAAAACAAAAACACAGCTTTAAAAACAAGAAGCCTCTTCACTTTTTATCTTAATGGAAGGAAACCTAATCAAAAGCCAGCGATTAATGAATCTCTCCAGGGTTTCTATTCTTAAAGAGATTAGAGTTACAAATGCTAAAATAGTTTCAAAAGGTAGGTGTGATGTTGAGCTCGGATCATGTATTTGTATCTGCTCAGCTAGAAATGAGTTGCTAAAATCCAATATTTGGATGAAGTTTCTCTTCAGTGAAACCAGACAGTCAGTCAACAACTTCTCCAATATTCACTAATTTATGTGTGTAAAAATGTCCTAGAGTGCCAATAAAGTTGGTTCCTCTCAGGAAATGCATTTAAAATACTCATTTAAGAGTGGTTATTGCATGTATGAAACAAACTGGAAGTATGTTTTTAAGAAAGTATTTTCTTGTGAAAGAAAAGCAAAGCTCTCCAAAAGAAGCTAACTGCTTTTTCAGGATTGGACAGCTGGCCATTGGCTTCTTGCAAAAACCCAAAAGCTCAGACTGAGGTTGTTTAGCTGAAATTTGGCAAGGTTAACATGTTTTAACTATGTGTAGTCGGTCCCTATGTTCAGAAATAGAAACAGCCTTTTGCTTTCAGGAGTGGCCTGATGCCTTCACCCGCAGTTTGAATAGAAAAATATAAAAGTCCTGTTGTTCAGCTCCACCTCTGTACCAGATCTCTGGGATGTTTAATTCATTCTGCATCGTTCCAAGGAGTGGGAATCATGCCAGCCAAGGGCTCCCATTGCTTCCACAGTGGATGGTGGAGAAATTTTAATAAACACATTTAATTTTTCTGGCTGACTATAGACTTGCCAGTAATTCGTACCAACTAAACTGGCTGTGTACTAGGAAGAAAGAAATCACAATATCTGAGGTACAAAGCCTGTCACTCATCATACAGTAAATGAACAAATAAAACCTCCTTCTACTGTTAAATGCCCACAAAACATTCCTAGGATCCTCGCAGGCAGCTTTACAGCAGTGTGTCATTCTGGATGCCCTGTTACAGCCTGCATTGCATTTGTCATGTGTACTCTTCCATTTGACTTCTGATCAGACACTTGACCTTTCATAACCATCGTGGGAAAGACATCCTTTTTCACCTCTCCTTTTTGTTCCCTCTGTAAAGCTTCATCCACTTGCTGTCTCAGGCTGCATGTAAGCTGGAGAAACCGGGAGTGCTTCTGAGCTGTGAGAAGCTGTGAGCACCAGTCCCGCTCCTCTTCCTCTTCCATTTTCTTTCCTGGGCATGGATGGGCTGGCTCCCTGGCGTGTTCCAACCAGTTTCATGATCTGGAGGACCAAGTAAGCAGCCTCCCAAGACGTAGTTCAGTTTAGACACAAGCAAAGATGCCGTGGGGATTTAAATTATCACAAATAGGAACAACGAGGAACTGAATGCTTTTTTCTTCTTCTGTAGATGATATCTTGTTTTTCCAAAATAAATACACCAACTTGGTTCAGTCCACTGATATCTCAGGATGCCCATGGCAGTCGGCACTTTGTGTAAATATGACCATGAAGCATTGTGCAGTGAAGGTAACAACTGGGGTCAAGGCTCCTTGTGTTGTTAGGGAAGCACCTCTGCTCTGAGGACTATACCGTCTAACTACAAAAAAGAAACGTCAAAGCTGATAGTTGACACAGATATGCCAATGCAGCGCTTGTGCTGCTGGCCCGCACTTTCTAAAGTAGTTTCAGGCATCAGTTTGGTAAGACAGCCCTCGCTTTGTCTTTCCTGGTGAAAGCGTCCCGAGACCCTTACCTGTGCTCACAGCTTCTCATAGGCTTTGGCTGTCTGAGGGAAACTGATGAAAGGGGATGTGTTTTCCCATGGTTATTACTTTCCTAAAAGCCTTCCAGAGTGTTGATATTATTTGGTTTATGAAGTACCAGTTTGTGCAATTTTATATTGCCTGGAAAGAAACCATGATTTACTTGACTGAAGCTCCCAAAAGCAGAGAAAGCAAAAAGCATTGATCTCTCCAGTTAGAAATTCTGTAACTGGGCAGCTATAAGCTGATGTGCTTTGAGTTTCTGCAAAATGTAGCTACTACTAAACAGCACAAATGGTAAGGCATTTTGTAACAGCATAATGCTCTCATTTTAGTCTTTCCGATCTAATTTATGACCAAGTTTTCCCTTGGGAGATGATACAATAAACTCTCCTGGAAACCACTCTGCAAATATGTTGAAGGCCAATCGGGTATTACAGATATAATGTCAAAATTCTTACTGATTTGCTAAATATGTAGTCATCCGTAGCTTTCCTCAGGACAGAAAGATGTTAGCTGTGAAGATGGGGTTGTTACAGAGTGGAGTCTTTGTCTAGGTCATAACGTTGCTCAACATAAACAGCTTAGGATTTATTGTGTGCACTCAGGCAGCCCCTGTACCTGAAAGTTAGAGACCTCCTAAGCAGATACACAAACAGAGGAACTATGTTTTAGACAGAAAACATTGGGAAGTCTCTCAGATACTGATGTAAGCCCGATCAGTTTCTCTATTCAGATGATATTTTTAACTGAAAAGTGGGCATAGACACACGGTGCAAGCTGACACTTGAGCTTAAGCCTAACTCGGTCAACCGGAAGAATACTTGTCTTTAGAAGCTGTATTTCAAAATTTGAAAGCAAAAGTGTCCTGGTTTGAGGGTTTGGTTTGTTGGGGTTTTTTTCTCCTGTTATTTAACTATTATTTCTATTTAATTTTCCCATTCTCATATTATTTTATTCTTTTGTTTATTTTTATTTTATTATTTTGTTTATTATTTTTTTATTTTTCACATCCCACATTGTTTTCGCAGGAATACTTTGCAAAATGAGCCAAGATACACATTTCAGAGGCTCCCCGTGTTTTTGTCCATCACCATCACTTATGTGTTATTTATAGGGCTTCTTTTCCAAATGCCAGATTTGGGCATTGATCTGCAGTTTAATGGATTCTAGACTGGCATTTGTTTTGGCTCCATACCCTCCCTAGACTCCTCTGTAACGTGTATTAGTTCAGATTCAGCCTAACTTGCCTCATGTATGCAATAGCGTGATTCCTACATCAGACTTGGTAAATAACTAACTACATAGCTAATTGTCCTATTCTAATGTAAGAAAAGTCCCACTCTTGGAGTAACGACATGTAAAAACCTGCCATTCAGATACAAATTTATTTTTTTTTTAGGGCTTTAACAAAAGATGCATCTAACTGACTCCTACTTTAAATTTGAGGAAATCGAATGCTATATTCAATCCATTGATCTGCTGCTCAGATTATTATTAATATCTTGTAAGCATATTACCAAAGCAGACGAGATGTCTGTGAGGACAAGAGTACGATTTAAAGTTTCTACCAGCTGTCTTAAAGGACAATGATAGTTCCATTCTGCAGCCGTGCAGCAGTGCAAGGCTCCTCAGGTACAGCTCTTAACAAAATTACATCTAAGCCCTTCCTTTGCCATTAATACATCTTAAAGCAAACTGAAAGACTACCAGAATTTCCTCTGGTTTTTGGTAATGAGTTTGAATCTAAACTGCAACTTTAGTATTTTGGACAATAAATTCTCTGCAGCTGCCAAGGCAACTCTAGTTACAATACATGGCTTGCTTCTGGATCAGACACCAGAAAAATGTTTTGCACAATCTACGTTCTCATATTGATCAGCGTGCTCAAACTTGAGGGGTTTTTATTGAAGCTTGTACAGCATATCTGAAAAACTGCTGGTGCTCAGAAGGGCTTAACATCACAATTTCACGAGCGTTGACGTAATTGAAGGGTGCATAGCCTGGAAGGAGACAAGACACGAGCTTGTTGTGGAACAAAATTCCTGCTGTGGGTGCTCTGTGTTAGATTTGATGTTGTCTCTAAATGGAGTGTCCTCTTAGACATGAGAAATGTCAGTACGTACCACATATTTCTCACGGTTATGGATGGGGCTTTGAGAGAAGCTGGCAACAGCCATGTGCCTGAAATCCCGTAAAAGTCTTCTGAACTCCTTTGAAAAATCGCAGTTTATCCTATCATTAAAAATTCATAACCATCAATGAGCAATGCATGGAACAGCTAATTGAGTTCCAGAAATTGCAATAGGCTAGCTATTTCTACACTTTTGATATTAGTGTTTCCTTTAGAGTTATCATTGCAAGTGCTGTACCTGCTTAGAGGCCACGTTGTGGTTATTCAGTAAACGCTAATTTTTTAATTATGACAATGAAAGATGTATTGCATTGCATGGTTGAAAATGTATGAACAAATAATGAAACTGATTGATGGTATTTTAGGCCACCAGCACATTCACAAACATGCCCGACTGAATTTCGGGAAAGTGGATATTATGATTGCCCTGAGAACTTGTTTAAAGTAAAGGAAGTGTTGTCTTTGCAGTATTGTGTTTTTTCCTCATAATGAAAACAGGAAACAAATTTGGCCAGTTGGATGTTGCACAGTTCTAACCAGATATAAATGCATACCCTTTAATCAATCAAAAAGCAAAATGGCAAATGCTCTGTTCAAGTCAACTTGAGATGTGAAAAGCTTCTGAAGGAGGTGACGTGGTGGTGACTATCCACATTCGTTATTTTAATCATGACTTTGCTGCGGCACATTAACCTTTGTTAAAGAGGAAAAAAGGATGATGCACTTAGGAAATATTTTCCCCTTTGTATCACTTAGGAATCTGACTTTCTTAGGATTTAATGTAATGCGACAAAGCTCACATTTGACGTTGGAGAGTCAGCCGAGCTCCTTGGATCAGAGTCAGGAGACGTCTGTTATCTGCTGGCAGCTGAGCCACACGAGGAGCCTTGCTGCTGCCTCGTGAAATGGATATCCCCTGAAAATAGAAATTACTGTATTTGCAACAGATGGGATGAAAAGTGTCCGCTTGGCTTATTCCCTACGTATATAAATATAGGTATTTAAAGTTGTTTGCCGTGTTTCCCTCCCGGGTGTGGCACCCTGGCTTCCGCTGGGGACCAAAGCACCTCTGTCTCACTGCAAATGAGTGCTGGAAAAGCAAAGGCTTTTGTCTTTGTCATTCGAGTGAATATTCTGAATATATATTCTGTACGTAGGTTTGGGTTTTTTTAAATGTTTGTGAATTAAACACACTCATTCTTCAGGTGATCCTTATTTCCTGCGCTTGTTTTTATTGGCACTTTCAAAGTGAGATCAAAGCAGGCACAAAATGTACTTTGCTTTTATGGAAAAGGAGAAAATTAACGTAAAAGACAATTAATTGTGTGGGGTCCCACATGCATGGGCGGACCCCCGCAGCAGGTTGCTCTTGCTCTGACTCCTGTGCCGGGGATGCGTGTCCGGTCAGATAAGGCAGCGAGGGCTTTGCCGAATCAGGTTCAGCAACTGGATAAGTAACACGTCTGCAGCTGAAATAAAAACCCACAACATAGCTCTCTTCGGTGCCTTAGCTACAGCCTAACCTTCCCCGACAGATGTTAAGAAGACTTGGTAATGTTTATGAGAAACATCAGCTTCCCTAATCGTTCATTGATCTGTTGTTCTGGGCAGAATGATGAAGTTTTCGCTGTTATTTTGCTCCGTTTCACTCAGATTCGTTTGACTCGAGCAGAAGGACGATTTAAGATGGCAAGGAACAATCTTGCCTTTTACTCCCAGCTGACAGGATAATTCTGGCTTTGCTGTTGGGAGCTTAAAATGCTTTACCTGTGCTCAGCTAATATTAGTAGTAATTAAGGGAACAGGTTGTCTAGAACTCATTTTTACAGTTCGTCACCTGAAAAAAGAACCTCTGAAAATAACCCTTCTCTTCTTGGTGTCATTTTGGGACCCTGTTTCTCTGTTCACACTGCGCGCGTCCCCCCGCACCCTCTGAGGCGGCTGCCCTGGCATGGTGGAGAGGAGCAGCGGCCGCCGTGTTGTGGCCGTGCCCTGAGGGGCACCGGGAGTTTCAGGATATACAGCCTTGACTAGGTCCGTTGTCATCGAAGGGTAACTTATTTTAGGTTTAAAAACAAAAAATTAGTTATGTTGGGGATAGTAGAGGCTGTTAGTAGACTGGTTTATAGGCTACTGTACCTGGTTTTGGGGTGCAGGGCAGTGCTGGGACGTAGGGACAGCAAGCTGTGGAGCACAAGTACTCATCCCCTGTCTGAAAATGTAGATGAAGAGCTTTTCTCTGGTAAATATTTCAGACTTGAATCCTGTGGGTTTAGATTTGTCAAGGATTAATACTTCCCCCCCACCTCCCAGTTGAATTTCAATTTCCAGTTGAAATAATGCTGTAATGGAGTTAGGGAGGAGTCCCACAAAATCACAGTATTCAGCAAGCAAGACTGTAGGTTGCCAGAGTTCATTTGTTTTTTCCCCTCGGAAACTTTTAGCTTTAAGTCTGTTGGCAATTAATCTGCCTCTTTCCGTTCCAGTTGTAGATTATGGGAACAAAATGCAGTTATTTGCATCCTTGTCTCCTTTTTTTCTTTCCTGAGGGACAGGCTCATGAGACGTGTTTTTGCAAGGCCCCCCAGCCCTGGCAGAAGAATCAAACTAGGAGGTGACACTCAAAACTACCGCTGCTGTGAATCACTCCACCTTCATGGTGTGACACAGATTAACACTGAAGCAAAAGCAGCATTATAGATAGAGCGTTAGGATACCTGAGTTTATACCTAAGTTCAGGATACCCGAACAGGAAAGCGTTCAGCCATGTATACAAAGGATGGGTGGTTCAAATCATGCCTAACCTTGGCACGAGTTGCAGAGGAGGAGATCAGGCTGTCTTATCCCGTCTGGCATGGGGATTTGTGAGTCTGCATGGAAGACAACAGACATCTTTACAGTGACTCCAACAGGGCTTGGAGTGAGCTCCAAGCGGGCAGGTGTCCATTTGCAGTAAGAATCGTGTCAAAACTAGCAGTGACTGGCAAAGTGACAGCGTTGGCCAGGAGTGGCCAAAACCTGTGCTGCCTGCTGCACTCCCAGTACGTTTTCTCAAGCTGGACCAATCAGAAAGCACACCGTCCTGAAATCCACATTATTGCTCTTCCTTTTTCATTCAAATTTGAATTAAAAAAATAAAATAAATCCCCAAATTAATATAACAGACCACTATATTTGGTCAGTCAGGTTGCTGTATTCTAGCAAATTAGAAACCCTTGGGTTTATTTTCATCATTTTGTTTTGCAGGGATTAACATTACAGTTTCTCTAGCAAATAATAGGTGTTGCAATACTGGTGGACGCCATGGGACTGGAAGGGACCCTCTGGCTTGTCAAAATACTTGCTATAATTTGTCATTTCAGTTGGATAAACCAAACAAGAAAAACTACTAAGGCTTCTGGGTTAGTGGTGGCAGTTCAGGATTATCAACAACAAAACTTTGTTCTTTTCCCCTCTTTTTTTTTGTTTGTTTGTTTTATTTTTAATTTTGGAATGAAGACTTACTCGTGAGTGTGTCTGTGTGTAATTTCAGTGCCATGTTGAATTAGGACCCTTTCAGGTGGACTTGCTGTACGGCAGTAAATAAGACATACCCTAAAAATAGAAAACATATAAGTGACAAAACCTGGCAGGGTGGACTTGGTCAGATACAGCTTTGGAACTGCTGTTAATTTTTTTCAACTCCATTCCAAGTTAAACATCCCTTTAAATTAATTACAGCAATCATAGTATCCCTAGAATATCAGTGGAGAAATTGAAGCCATGAGTATAATCTTAGTATTTCCTAAATTCTGAAGAGAGGCTAAAAAAGCCGGCTTCAGGAAATTTTTGCGTACGATGAATAACAAATTCCTGACCAAACTAAGCTAAGCTGAAATGTCTGAAAGCAAAGAGCTATCATGAAAGTGCTGGAAAGCTGCTGATTATAATGGAATCAGTGTCCCAGGGTATAATGCAGCTCTACATTTAATATTGAGCTACTGAACCGTACTTCTCAACCTAGCTCAACTCACTGGGTTCTCATCAAAGTCCTGTAATGACACTGTGCTCTGTTTAGATGCCAAGCAAGTCTTGAAATAGCTCCAGAGCTTTTTCAGCAGCTTCAGCTGAGTACAGATGTCTGACTTTAGAAGGACAGCTAGTGCCTAGAGTTTGTGGCATATAAATCCTTCCTTATGTATACTGCCACACTTGTTAATAACCTTATCAATTTTTATAAACCTAATTAAAAGGCTCTTATACACTTACACATAAAATCATGGCAACAGCGCTGAACCAGCAAAGCAACAGCCTCTCCTTTGTGCTGCAAATCCATGTTGCCTTTCTTTATTAATGATACATACACAACACATTTAATTTGATGCCTGCTATTGTTTGACTGTTTGTTTTTATTACCGTATTGACTGGAGTCCCCATCATGTTAGTTATAGTCTGTGCATGTTACTCTAAGCAGAATTTTTCTTTCTTTGTATTGTTTAAGATATTGACTTTGCCAAAGGGAAGAAAAAAGGGCATGCATTCACTTAAGCACACAAGTAGTTATATCAATTTTTGTCCATTAAATATACATACACACATAAATATACGTATATACAGTGGTTGCAGGCTGTTCCAGGCATGGAATTACGTGAGATATGAAAACTGTATCGGAGACACCCTTTCCAACGTGGAGGTCCTGTTTCTGGGAGCAGCTCTGGGCAGAAGCCTGTGGGGAGTTCTGCTGAGGATGGTGGGGCTCTATGCGAGTGATGAAGTGACGCTTTTCAAAGGCATTTTCAGATTTTTAGGCCATTTATTTAAATTGCTTAGAATGAACTTTGTTTTCTAAAAGCGCGTACTTTTAAATCTTTTTTCCCTTTCTAAAAACATCTTAGTTTTGTTAATATTTTGGACTTTGAAAAACTGTTTCTAGTTACTGGGTTTTTGGGGTGTTTTTTCCTCTACAGCCCAGGCAATCAGTTCCCGAGTATAAGCAGGAGGGTTATTGGGTAGTTCATCTAAAGCAAACAGATTTCAGCCAACCCAAAGACACAGCAATCATTTTGCTAAAGGTTTTGATACCAGTTTCGATCAAAGCCTGGGATATATAGCATGTATAATTCCAGTACTTCCAAATGAAACCTGAAGTTGAATCTTTGCAAATGTTCAGTGATTGATTTCATTTAGAAGTACAGAAGTGGGTATTAATACATCTGTGCTTTGTCTTTACTCTTCCAAACCTGTCCCCCCATTTCTACCATCCTTTCCTGTTTGATAGTGAGGTCTTCCATAGGTGTCTCTCTTACTGCATGTTGTGTCCCGTCAGTCTCACCCTAGAATATCCTGTACAACAGAGCGTTACTTGCAAACAGACAATCTTATCGGAACTGTGGAATTGCCCCAGTGGATTCTGCTGAGGTCCTGCAGAGGCCTTTGACCTGCTCTCTGTTTTGAGTTGTGCAATGTCATCCTTTCGTGCATCTTTAATACTTACTGTCAATTTCTGCTCAAGTTTAATAAAACTGAAAAGAATGCCTACCTATTTATTTTCTAGTTTTCCAACCAGTGTCTCGAATAAACTCAGTTAAATTGAAGCAGAAATGTGGTTAAGTTGAAACAGAATTTGTTTTCCGAAGTTGGTTTTTTTCTTGGATACCAGCATCTCATACTAAAGCATCCACTGTATGAGAAATTCAGAGCAATTAAAAATGGATTATTTCTAATGTATTTGTTTAATTTTTGTCTTTCAGTCTATCCGAGAAGTCACAGGCTATGTTTTGGTGGCTTTGAATCAGTTTGAATACCTGCCATTGGAGAACCTGCGCATTGTTCGTGGGACCAAACTCTATGAGGAGCGATATGCTTTGGCGATATTTCTTAACTACAGAAAGGATGGTAACTTTGGACTCAGGGAACTTGGTTTGAAGAACTTGACAGGTAAGTGAAACTCACAAATGTTATGGATTAGTTGCAACAAAAATATGAGCTTGTTGAATATATGCCCCAGTTCCCTCAGTCACTTGCATTCTGCGAATAACAGAGGCACCATGAGAGGCTGGCAGTTGTATGTTGTTTGAGGCTCGTTGGTACTTAATTTGATTCCTTTTTTCATTCACAACTGTACTTTTCTCAGTACTGATCAAAGGCTGTGTATGGAATTCCTGCCAAGAGCATATTCGAAACAAAAATAGTTGTTGAAAGAGTAGATGAACTTGTTTCTTAGTTTTGAGAACATAAGCATGTTGGTTTCCTTGTGATCCCTGGTTATTGCACGTGTGTTTCTTCAGGTGTTACATATTTTCTGCCAATTTAGCTTGGCTTTAGCGTCCCCTCTGGCTCTGCTCTTGCTGCTGTCTGTGTCACCACCCTTGCTGCTGCACTGGGGGGGTGGGAGGAGAGAAAGAGGAGGGGAGGGGGAGACTTTATCTTTGGAGTATTTAATTTTAGAACTCTCTTTTCTAAGCAAAAATAGTGTATCATATATAGTGAAAAAAGTGCTTATTTTCTTGAGAGAAAAATTTAAGCCAAGTCTGTAGTTTTATGTTCATTTCTAAATTCAGGGCTGGATCATGATGTAGGGTAGATCAACATTTCATTTCTCCCAGCTGAGGATCTATAGTCAGTGGTTTGGGAGATTAAAAATTGGCTAAATATCACTGGCCTGTAACTTAATAAAGTGCAGGCAGTGGCAAACTCTTTTTAGGGAGTTCACTGGAAGTATTTTATTTATACCTGATTCGTCATCAGCTATGATCATTTCTACCCTAAGCTTTGGTGGTTATGAAATGGCTTTATTTTTGCTCAATGCTGACTGAAAATCACTGACCTGAGCTGGATGTGGAGTTTGAGCCTGAATACAGAGAGGTGGGAGCCTTCTGAACTATATTTAGGCACCCTTCATATCTGTTTTTTTCATGTCACTGTATTCAGAGCGGCACACAAGTGCTTACAGTTCCTTGTTGTTCAAGCCTCACCGGGCTGTACAGCTAAGCTTTCAAAAACAGGAGGGAAAAGGTGCCTTGAAATATTTTACAAACTAAACCAGTTTTGTCTGACTCTTTCTGATCACGCTTTTCTGGTCATATTTTTAACAATTTTCTTTACCAAGACCATCACACTGATATCAGAGTGCTTCCCAAGGTCTCTAAATCTCTGCCATCTTCTACATTTCTCCTTATCACTGTCATAATCCAATTTCCTCCTCTTCTGTTCCCCCATTTCTTCCCATCTTTCTGATTTAGGGTGTTCATTGTGACTGTCTATGCCTTCACCTAATACAGAGCCATAGCATTGGGTAATAATAGTGTTATCTGTTCCTTCGTATACTGTTTCTTGTCTGTGGGTCTCAAAATGCTTTGTAAAAGACATTAGGCGGTGTGAAACTGAGACACAGAGGTGACGTGAGGCCAGGGCCAGAGAAGGACTGGAACCCTTTCCTCCTGGGTCTGAGGCTGCTGTTCTGCCAGGAAGTGAGGGTTGTATTTTCAGTGCTTGTTTAGTCGTGGCTTTGCTGCTCAGTAAGGTAAAAACCTTATCTTGTAGGCCCCAGCTCAAGATTTTTTTCTTGATCCAGCTGCCCTGCACCAATAGGCAATTCATCTGACTCCAAAGATTCTCTCTGGAAGCCTCTTTTACATGATAGGCACAGCACCAAAAGTGCCCTGGAAATAACTTGACTTTCTTTTCAGGTGTCATAAAAAAACCTGCCACAGCTCAACCTCTGAATCTTTCCTAACATGAGATCATCACAGCCACTTCATCTGATTTAGGTGTTTACGAAGCCCTCTGATGGGATTATTTGGCTCCAAATGTATTGTTGTCTCTTGGAAGAAAAGTGCCCTAATAACACTAGCTTGTCTCCACTGAGCACTTAAAATAGCTCCTGGGTGCTGAATATGAGCCAGAGCATGCTTCTAAATACTCTTAGTATTTTCTAGATAGTGCGTGCCAGGGCCTCGTGAGTCTCTTCAGCAGCTGTTCTTTGACTATTTTGTATACTGGTTAAGATGCACCTGGCTATTTTAACCTACAACCTTTTTCTTGTTGTGTATGCTCTCCCTGGAGCATATTAATGCTTAATTTATTTTCCTGACACATCTTTAGCATTAGTAGATGCATAAAAATAACTGGTGAATGTGGGAGTCGGTGATGTTGCAAGGCTGCGATAGATCAGCTGTGTCAGAACCTATCCTGTGTCTACCAACTGCTCTGTGTTTACATCAGTAACAACCAGTGATTTGTTATTAAATTTAAGACGAACCAGTGCCTATGAGCTTACATCCTTCAAGCTTCTAGTCCACTGCATATTTCAAGAAATTTGCTTTGAATGGTGCATCTCTTCCGCTTGAGTAAAATATAAACATAACTCTTGCCTTTCATGTGAAGAACTGTCTTTCCAGGACTTATGCCTTGTTCACAGAAGTTTGGGAAGTTCTGTTCTTATTTGTGCAGTGTCTGGATAATGGGATCCTGAGGGTATTTCTGCCCAGTACTGCACAATATACACTAGTTCCTGTGTTAAACAAATGGGGAAGCTGCTCTCACCTGTAGATTGTCCTCAGACTTAACCAGAGACAGAGTTTCAGCCTCCACAGTACCATTGCGTTATTTTCAGTGTGTTGTTAACAGCTGTGTTTTTATTGCCAGATATGTCTGTCAGTTTTTCATATTTAAATGTAACTTTAGATGCTTGAATTTCCTCCCTTATGCTATAAAAAAAAAGATAGCTATGATGGCAGTAAGTTTTATCTCACACAGAAAGCATGATCCAGTTCTCACTCATAATGTCTGTCAACCCAAAAGGGAGTTTTGTTTGTGTAGTGCAGGCCAGGACTATGTCCTAAAATTCATGTGACGCTTGCAAGTACTCTTACCTATAAAAATCCTTTTCTCACTTGTTACAAAAACTCAGTCAATGGTTCCACAGAAGTGTCAAAAACAAACAGACATTGAATTAATGAAGTGGCTGCTGCCATCTCAGCTGGACTCATCTCAGCTTGCAGATTCAGCTGCCAAGTAGTCTTAAAGAAAAAGGAAGGTTTGATATACTGAACTACTTATTCAGCCTGAAATTAGCAGAATAACCGATGCCGAGAGAGAAGGTATGCCACCTTCTTCCATTCATTGCCTGTGAGCTAGTGCAAATCATTCCTGTCTTCCCCAGGTAGCTAGGCAGTCAACCTTAACTTATCCAATGAAAGGGCATAATCATTGTTCACACTTTGAGTACTCCAAATATAGAGAATACCTGATGGCCACATTTCATTATGGCATTTATCTTCATGAGTGGGGAAAGAGGGATGACTCACGAGTGCCAAAGCCGCTTATGAAGTATCCCATATTTTCCTCTGAGTGAAGATGAATAAGAGAGATCTACAGCAAATGATGTATCTTTGAGCAGTGATAACCTCATCTCCCCTATTGGCCTTGGGGAGAGAGGCTGCCCCGCATGTGCCTGTGCAACTGTTGAATTCCTTTAATATATTAGAATAAAATGGACTTAGCAGTGATTAGTTCAGTAACACAAAAAAAGCAGCAAAATATGTAGTTTCTTATCTGCTTGTTTTGCTGGAATGGAGAGAAATGAGAAATTAAGATAACTGAGGTTCAAGTGACAAATGCATATTGTAGCTGAAAGGATTTGGTCAGTGATAGCCAAAGAAAGGAAATCTAATTTAATGAGCAGGAGAATCATAGGGAAAAGACCATCTTTACTGGGTGTAGAAAGCGATCCGTTGTAAATTTCCCCTTCTACAGATTTTTGTCATAGGTTAGGTTTTTTGGGGTTTTGATTAAATTTATTTTTAATGGTTCTATAAAACAAAATTTTAAAGTTCTATAATCATTTCTATAACATTTTCATTTTCTCCCTCCCCTCCCAAAATAGAAAATGCTAAGGCATGCTTTAGAGGAGGGAGAAAAAGAATAATATCTCTTATGAAAAACGTTGGTTTTCAATTAATTTCATGGGGTTTTTTTAACAAGGACTGCTCATTTGCTGTAATTATATTGCAGCTTGATCAGGTTGGAGGGAGGGACATGGGAGGAGTAGGATTTTCTTTCAGTTTTGTTCATTGTGCACATTTTGGACCTACAACATTTTTGGAAATCTTGTTTCGATACCCACTTGGGGCCTGAGCTCCTTCAGTGCTGTGTGACTGCGCATAAGCATTTTTGTGGCGGGGATTAAGGCCCCTTTTTATTGCCTTGATCACAAAGCCCTCAGCCCGTGTCAGCAAGATGTTTCCTTGGACCACATGCACACTGCACAAGCCACTGCTGAGTTCATGGTGTGTAGAGATGTGAACGCGTGTGTGTGACACCCGGCCTGATTGGACGAGACTGGGGTATGCTGATTGTGGCATATTCCTTAATCGCTGCGGCTTCGTACTGGTGGGGCAAGCCGGGAAGAAAGCAATATGTAACTTGCCTCAGGCTTCCTGTGCAACAGGTAGGCAAGGCATCACATCTCTAACCTCAGAGAGGTGTTGCTAGGATACATGGAGGAATGAAGAATTTGTTTAAAAAATCCCTTTGGTACCCTCTGCGTGCAGGGCTGCTGTAGGATTTATCTGCCCTGTAGAAGAAGCCGCAGTGCCTCCATGACTGCCCTGGCGGGCTCCTTTCCCTGTGTCCTGGGAGCTGCACGGACCACAGAGACATTTGTATCCCAGCACATCTTTGCTGACCAGCCGGTGGGTAGCAGAAGAGGGAGGAATACTTCGAGCACGGCTGTGCTTCCCTTGGGAAAGGAGGGCTCTTCTGTGTGGTGGCACAGACCTCAGGGGACCAGGACCTGCCATGGGTTCCCCTTGATCATCTCACCGCTGTGGAAAGAAAGGCCAAGGCTTGTGGCCGCCCCCGTGGTCATAAATGCAAGTGTGTCTGCTAGCGCATGCCTGTTTCCTCTCCTCCAGGACACTGTTAGACTACTTCCTTGAAAAAAAATTGCCCCATTCCAGCTACTGCTCTGCTTGAACATCGTAGGCGTGATTTGACAGCCAGGAGAGTCCAGAGACCGATCTCTGCTGGCAGTCAGTGTGCAGCCACCCTGTGCTGAGCATGGAGGGAGTTACTAGCGCGGATTCAGGCTGCTCCCTGTCAGTTGGCATCAGTGCCTGGGAACGCTTCCAGGCACTCCTCGGCTTACGGCTGCAGACGTGGCCCCGAGGAATCCCAGATAAGGGACCTGCAGGCTGAGGAGCAACTGCCTCCAGCTAGCAGAAAATTGCTCACAGGTGTTATGAAGGCAAATAGGTATAGAAGTAAATACTGATTTTGAGCCCCATGAGATTTATACTCATGAGTTTATTAGGTTCAGTAACAAGGGTGAGGCATTGTTTTCCAAATTTCAGTAAGGCTAGAATTTTGCACAATCTCTCTGAAGGATTTGGGTATGCTTTTGTCATGCTAAATGGTATAACTAATGTCTGTGATTCTCTGCAACTTGTTAATCAACTTTATGCTCAGTTTTATTTCTTTCAAAACACTTTACTGTTTTCAGTTCTGTCTCTAGTGTTGGAAATGTGCAACCTTGTTTGGAATGATTATGGCAAGGAATTAAACAAAAAACTCATCACCATAATGATAAATTGGTAAATGTTTTGAATTGGAAATTCAATGGATCCCACAGAAAGTTGTTTGCTGGTGTCCCTCTACCCCCCAATATTTTCACATATACTATGAAATGCATGTAGTGGATTGCAAATAGTCTAAAACAGTTTATTGAAAGTAATACGCAGAATGTTTGACGTGAGTCTCAATGTCATGCAGCAGGATAACTTCACGTCGCACAGGTTCTCCTGCAACAAAACAGGGCTTAAAATCTTGGGGAGGAGAAACTCGGCCAAATCCTTAGCTGGTGTAAATTGGCTTACTTGCTTTGAGACTTCATAATGAATTGAAATTAAAATTGCCCTTTACTTTCTTCAGTGGATAATTTAATTCGCGCTTTAATTTATAAGTTAACTAGTGCCTAACTCCCACTTAAGCCCTTTTAAGGATGTTGTATTCAGGGTGCTCTGTCAGGATTAATACCAGCTAATGATAGCTGACTCAAGGCATGTCTACACTGTGCAGCGGCGCTCTGTACAGGGACCGCTTAGCTAGCATCGAGCCTGGCTAGCTTTAGAAATAGTGTTAACCACACCACTTGGGTCACGTGCTTGGGCTAAATGACCTGGGAAGGTGCACACAGCAGGTTGCTCCTGTCTAACTATGGTCTCTGCAAACACAAGCACATTGTCCTGGGATTTCAGGGTCTAAATTGTATGGCTGCTGGGTAAAGAAGGGTAGCGGACTGGGAGGAAGGACTGGGGTCTAGAGTAGCTAGAAGAAATGCTTCCTGGCCCTGTGGTAACCTACAGCTCTGCTGCTTTCTGTTGTGAATCACCACTTCTACAAAAGAGCCGATAATACTTGCCTACTTTAATTAGTCTAATTTTGAGAGTTTCGTATGAAAAAGCTACTCATCTGGTGTGATGTGGAATTCAACTTCTAACGCTGACAAATGTTAGTCTAAATGTCATTATAAAAAACATCCAGGTATGCTGCCATTGTCACCTGATAATGCCATGTAAAATAATAATGCCATTCATTCTCTTTTTCTTGGCAGTTTCTCCTTTTCACCTCTCTGCAGTAGTTCTCTCTATCTGTGCATTTTTCAATTATGAAGTAAGAAATTCTCCGTGTTCTGGAGGTGTGAAACACCCTTTAGCTTTTTAGAAATATGGGCAATCAAGATAAATCCAGTAATACCGAAGCCCTCTAGTAATGGAGTAGCTTTGCCTGACTTCAGTGACTCGAGAGCTTTAGCAGCACAGGGATTTCTCTGGCCACATGCTTCACAGGGAGTTAAACATCTGAGCAGAGTAATCCCTCCATTTCAATCACGCAGGTCAGGAACGGGTGGCATTTCAAAACAACCAACTTTGGCAGACAGGTCTGTGTGGAGCTACCGTATAACTTAAGTAAAATGCAATAAGCATTAGAGTTGGGAAGAAATTGTACAGTTTATAGTGACGGCACTGCTGAAAATATATATCCCAACTCCCCACCTGCTTGGAAAGGAAGGAGCGAGCTGGATTGTACTCCACAGCCCAGGCCAAGTTCTGGTCTTGACTAGGTATTTTACAAATTAAAATCCTTGCTACTCCAGTAGTATATCTTCTTCAGTTCAGATCAATGAAAGAAGCATTAATTTCAGTGGGTTTTTTCTTTTCGGGTTGTTGGGGTTTTTTTCCCCCTCTTTCTCTCTACAGTCTTCTGAATTCATTGATTTTCTTACTTCCTTCTGACAAGGAGTCAGAAGGAATTTGGTGCTTTTGTAAAATAATTAAAGTCTTGTATTACATGGGGAATGTAACCTATTAGCACTCCCTAGCAAAAGGCAGGTTACTGAGTAAGATAGTTCAGTTGCCCCGGGGTGATGGGCTCTCTCTGCCTGCCTGCAACAGGGGTGGGAGCTGTGAGCCACTGGTGAGGCAGAGGGACCAGCCTGCAGCAGTGTGGGGCTGCTGACGTTTAGGGCTCAAGGTGGCATGAAACTCTGTGGGTCAGGTGTCAAGCGTAGTCCCTTTACTCAAAGATCAGCAGAGCTCAGCAACGGCATTTCAGCGGCTTTGCAGCGTATGTCTACAAAGCAGCATATGCTTACAGACCTGGATTTAAACCCAAATCCAAGAGTGAGCTCCCTTCTCTAGCTTTTCTTGCCAACCTATAGTTAGGGTTTAGGACACCGTTCATTGCAAACACAAAAGTCCGACTGAGTTCAAAGAAGGTTGGATCAGACCCCTAGGTTTGCACAGTGGAAATAATTGGCGTTCCTTGGATATTTTTATGCCTGTTCATTTTCGTGTCATTTCCTGCTGAGGGAAATTCCCTAGAAATTCTATATGGAGGGACTGGGGGGCAATGAACCAAAACCTGTTTTATTTACTACATCTAGCTCCAGGGAAGTCCTTGCAGACAGAGGAGGCAGAGAAGCCTCGGCACAGGGGTAAGACTGTCACATAGCCTTCGCTGCCTGCAGGCTGACAGAGGCAAGCGCTCCCACCTTCCGCTTGGCCAACTCCATCCCAGGCTGCTTGTTCCTTGCCTGCACACAAACCTTTTTCTTGCAGTGTCGCAAGTCCGAGTCTGGTCAGCACTGGGACTAGTCTTGTCAAAACGAACATGGGGTAGTTTTAACTTGGATGAGTCTGCAGCAGCCTCGAGATGTGTGGCTGTGCAGGGCCGGGAGTCAGCAGCAGTTCATTAAGAGTTTATCTGAAACTGAGTTTGGTCACACAAGCTTTGTATGTTGGGATGTGAAAGGGAAATGCTGCTGTTATGAGGATGTGTTGTGCGTTAGTTTATGAAAGAAGAAGTTCCAACAGATTGAACCTGTCTGAAGTGCTACGCTGGCAGGTCCTGCCTGCAGTTTCCAGGGCGAAGGAAACTGGTTTTGTTGGCTTACCCGCATGAGCACTGCTTCTGAATTTGCACACAGGTAACAGCAGTTCCTGATGGGGAGCAAAGACTTTGCTGTCGGGAGCTTTCCTTACGTGACTGGGGGAAGTGAGAAGGACTGACCATTACAGTTGTCTCCAGAGACACTTTCTGGCCCGCCTCATTTGCTACCCACGCCCTGCCCCACGGCAGTGGACGTGATGACAGGGATGTGTTCAAGGGCAGCAGTTCTAGGCAGCTGGGCACGCTGTGATTGTGACTGTGCTTTGTAAATATTGAAACACGCAGTCACCTGCCCTGCCCCTCTGCAAAGCCACTGAGGCAAACGCAGAGATGTGCAGGAAAAGGTAATCCTGAGTGGAACATAAAAGTAGAAATGCAGACCTGTAGAAGACGGGAAGCCACCGTGCGAACAGAGGTAAGAAAGTGGGAAACACTCAAGTATGTGCCCCACAATCTAATGGCAGAGCAGAAGGACTCACCTGAACTGTAACTGCATTACGGATGAAGGAGCAGACAGGCTGCGCAGGAGTGCTTCTGGTACAGAACTGCTAGAGTTCCCCGGGACTCGAGACTCCCTGGTTGGTAGCACCTAGCTTTGCGAGAGCCGCTTTCCATATAAAATGAATTTTGATTGGTGTGAAGTGACAGCATGAGGTAATCAGAGCGGGAGGCAGGTAATGTGTGTGGACGCAGAGCTGTCCATGGGCTGTAGGAGCCTTTTGTGCATTGCTAGGAATATGCCTGCAGGCATGGAGTGGGGGAACAAAGGTATCAGATGAGGAGAACACGCTGGAGGCCTTTTTCTTTGATGTTTGGAAATTGCTCAAGGGGCTGTCTTCTCTGAAACCCCTTTGCCTTCCTTTTTTTGTCTTCCTTTTTTTTTTTTTTTTTTTCCCCTTGGTGAAACTTTCATAGATGTGCTTTCATTTCTTTAAGGCTTAGAAGCAAGAGGGCGTCCATCTGGCCAATCATCGTACAAACGCTGTGCTCACGCTGGAGTTCCCCTGAGAGCTGGCTTCTGCTTCTGCCCGTCAGAAATAGCATAGCCACGTGCTTTGGGTTTGAAACGGCGGATTCTCCCAATGCAGGGGCACAGAAGGAAGGGCAGCATCAAAGACAGCTCTGCCTACTGTGCTGGAGAGAGGAGATTGCGGTGTTGTTTCGGGGGTGCTTTTTTTTTTTTCGACTGGTCAGCTGGGCATGCATTCAGATTGATGCATGATTGAGGCTGTGAAAACTCTGGGAGCTGTTTCCATCACAGTGTAGGGGCTGTAGGGTCAGTCAGCTTCTAAAACGGCTCTGGGGCACGGGTACCTGAGGGCAGGATGCAGAGGCTGAGTTTATGGGAGAGGTTCAGGCTGTTCTTGCCGACTATTGCACAAGGTGAGAGAAGCTCATCTGCTCCAATCTCCTGTATGTAGACTTCAGTTAGAGATAGTAGCAGATTTTTTTAGAACTTTTTTAAAATTGAAAAATGTCTGACAGGGAAGTTTTCGGGGAGAAAGTAGTAGTTTAAAAACAAGGGGAAACGTGCTGAAATTGTCAAGCACCATGATTCATTTAAAAATGAAAATGTATGGTTCATGATATTTAACAGCTTTTCATGCTTTCTTCCATAAATTAACTCACGTTTTCAACTAAAAAAATCAAAATAATTTGTGTTAATTGAGCAATAATAATTGAATCTGGTTTAGACTAAATTTTCTTTCCCATTGGATTTCAGCTCACTGAAGTATCTGGTGTTGGCTGTTTACCTGGTCTAGGAAATGAAAGGTTTTAAAAAAACTTTAAAAGGGTCGAAAAGTTGTCTTCTGCTTATATTTCATCCCAATATCAGTCATGAGATACTTCTTTTGTTGTAAGAGTGTGTCCAATGGAAAAGAGATATACAGAGCAAGTTGTAAATGAATCAGCTCAGCTGCTGGTTGCGGTGCAAATCTGTCAACGTGGTTTGACATGAGCAGTACCTTGCTTCTCGGCAGGGTAAACTGGGATTTTTTTGGGAGCTGCTTGCTGCCATGTTTGAACTTAACCCAATATACTAGCTTCAGACTGCTATGGATGTTCCTAGAGCAGGTGGCAATCACTTCTGAGGTTACACTGGATGCAGAGCCCTAACTTCTGTGCATCTCTGCTAATTTTTAAGCAATATGACGAACTCTGGGGTCCCAGTATGTCTCTGCTGGTTCTAGAGTGGAGAATTAAATGCAGGAACACATTGTGACTTAGAGTGGTTCCCCTGGTTTGCTGTTATAATTTCTTTTATAAAAGCATGCTGGTTCATTTTTTTTATTATTATTATTTTTTTTTTTAAGTCAAAGCAACATCAAGTAAGTGCACTTGAATCAGTGGCAAGCTCTGCAGTGAGCTTTTGGTCATGACCCAGTTCATTCCCTGACTTGAGGGCCTGGTCCAGATCCTACTGAAATTACTCTTTACTAGCTTTGCATGAGAAGCAAAGTGGATGTGTAGCCCAGGAAATGGTATTCTCATCTCTGGTGGAGTTAACAGAGTTTCATTTCCATGAAATAGTAATGATTATCTTCCCCTAATACTTGAATTCTTTACAAGCCTCAGCCAGTTAAAGATACATTACCTGAGGACAGTGTTACAAGCACTAATAAAAAATATAATGCAGAAGAGGGCCAAACATTAATAATAATAAAAAAGTTGTAATGCAGAAAAGTGTAAGACAAATACAGCGAGGATAAAGGCAAAGCTCCCTGTCCCATATGTGGTCCATGGGGAAGCTGGGGTGGACACAGCTGAATGTGTCCTAGGCTGTGGAAGAAAAGGCTGTGGAAGAAGACCACGGGGGTTGATAAAAAATTTTTCCTCATGTTGAATCTATGGTTACAAGCTATGTTCTGGGAGAGTCAGACATTGACCAACATTGGCAGGACGTCCAAAGCCTTGTGTATCCATAGTGTTGGTGCCCTCTGCCAGCCTCAGTGGGACTGAGCAGGAATTGCATTTTGTTCTGAGATGGTGATACTATGCTCCCTGGTTTTTATTTTTTTTTTTTTTTTCCTCAAGAAGGAAATGCACTGCTGGCTCTTTTTACAGACCAAAGTGCTGTTTATTTATTTCTTCAACAGGAGACATATGCCACTCTTCAGCTAGATGTCAAAGCTCTGCTACCCAGAGTTGCCCCCGGCTGGTGTTTGCTCACAGTAACGTCCAGTTGCAGCCAGCCAGGTTGGACAAGTGCTGATGGCATGGCTGGGGCTGTCAGCACGGCTGTCCGAGCTCCCCCTTGGAGGCTGTGTCAGGGAAGCAGCAAAAACGGTCGAAGGTGGAAGGGATTATTGTTGCGAAATGCTCCAAGAACAAGATGAACTGGGCGGATCAGGAACTGAGTCTCTCTTTTCTTTTTTCTTTGCCTGTGGAGGGTGTGTAGGAGTTCTGAAATGATGCTGTTGTGACCGCACAGCTGTGGTTTTCTTCACTCCTGCTGAGTTAACTATTACTTGTGGTAGCCATGCTTCTGGCGGTCACTCTTAAGTGCTGATACAGGCCAGTTCCAGGTGTGCGCTGTAGTGCTGCTGTCATGCGAAGGTGACAGTCATGAAATGCTTCAGCAACAGCTGGACTCGGAGACTCTTCTGCCTTAGAGAGTGCTGATCTTTAAGTGAGACTTGATGTCTTAAAAGGAGGCACCGAGCTAAAATATGCATAGGGTAAGGTTGGAAGGGCAGCAGCATCCTCTGTGTGTGTCAGAAGAAGAGCTGAGAGGGATATTTTAATGGCTGTGACTGTGTAACAGCTTAATCCCATGGGCTGTACAGTTAGCCCCGCGTGAGCTTGGTAAATCTCACTACAGCCCTTGTTTCGTCCAGGAGCGCCACTTCTAGATGTTCAGAGCTGAGTGGTTTTGATTTAATATTCAGAAGCATTCGGCTTCCCAAATAAAGATAATAGTTTTGCTAGTTGAGAGATTTATTAATATCTTAACATGGCCTTAGTTTTAGCCTTTTATTCCTCCCTTTCTAAAAAAATTTCTTACCACAAACCAGCCTTGAAGTTTGGAAAAGTAATCAAAGCTCTGCTGAGCAAATTTGACGATACTGATGGGTTGAATGAGCTATGACCTCTGCTGACCTCATTCTGCTCCATTTCCCCTTCAGGCTGGTAGCATGGGCTGGAAGTAAACATTAATCTGTTAATTTAGCCTCTGGTATAAATAGAAAAGCCATATAATTGCAGTCACTGTTTTGTCAGTGGGACTATCCAACCGTACTGCTTTGCTCCTGAGGAAGAAGTGGCAGTGCTGCCTGTGTGCTTCCCTGCCCAGGGGACTTTCCATCCCGCAGTATTTGGGTGGGTCAGATTATTGCTTGCTTGTCACAGCAGGAGGGCCAAATAGGGCACCTGCTTCCTGGGCATATATCCTCCAACATCCCTGTTTAATAACTCTTCTTTTATCTTGCATCCTTCTCTGGAGACAGCTGCCCTCCATCTTACTTTTCTTTAGGTGTTTCTGGGAAGAGATTGTTTGGCTGTATGGAGACAGGTTGCGACAGGCTACATTACTCTGCCAGTCCTAGGAAAGAAATTATGGGACATGGATATAATGTCCTGTCGCTGAGGAAAAGGGGGGCGGAAGGGACAACCTTCAGTCTGGTTGAGTTCAGATAAGCATGATAGCATACATAATCCTTTTACATCCATCTTCTGTGGGAACTGATGCAGAGACTCAGGATAGCCTGCTCAGAGATGCACGGATTGCTTTCCTCTGTGCTTTCTTATGTGGGTAATTAGTGTCATAATCTAGGGTTTAAGGACAGACAACAAAGAAACCTTACTTGGATTTAACTAAAATTGCTCCTTAAAACAACTTGTTAAATTGAAACAAACCCCACATGAATGTTCTTTTAAATCCATTTACAAGTGCCTTTTATTGATTTCGCCTACTTTAGTAACTCAGATGAGCTAAATTGATGTCTGTGCACTAAGTTAAATGCATTCACTTGGGATTTCATACCTGCTGAACTGACTTGACTTCAGAACTGATTTTAGTTAAACCCATGCAAGCCTTGTGTGAAGAACAGACCTTTCTTATTTGTTGGTACTGGTTTGTCCAGGAGTGACGTGACAGCTTAGGGGAAAAGGTATCTTTTGCCCCACTGACTGTAATGCTGGGATGCCCTACTAACCTTGTCCCTAATTTTGACCTTGAAGTGATACCAGCATTGCCTAAATACCTTAGTAGCAGTCTTCTTTCTGCAAGGCAGCTGTTTGAAAAAGACTGTTTATTTAATCCTTTTGCTCCCAGGTGCACTGTTACCTAGTATCTGGAGAAAGGAAGAGGAACAAAAGGCTTACAGACCTACTTCTCTACCGTCCTGCCTAATGCCCTCCGAGCTAAACAAGAACAGTTAAGAGCCCTTAAGCAAAGGTTTCTTTCACTTTTCAGACAGTGTCTTTCAGCTTTGGCTGAGCTTGGTGTCTCTTTGTGCTATATACCAGAGTTCCTTCAACCATTAAGCTGACAGGCTTTTTTTATCTCAGCCACCAAGAGCTAATCTTAAGTGCCCAAACTAACACTTGTGCTCAAATCTCTGCTCCACTGACAGTGTGAAAAGGAATTGAAACCTAACCCATCATCTTCGTGAGCTGGCCACTGGGCCTGCAGTGAGGGCCATGGTTTCCCTTTAATCCTCTGTGAAGACAGGATGTGGAAGATGATTGCAGGTGTGGGAGTTACCACAGGTTCATGAGTTGCTTTTTCATAAATTATCACTCAACAGTTGAGCTGTCATAACTGGTGATGTGTAGGCTCTTTGTGTGCTAAATGGATTACAGAGATGTGTTTTGCCTTATTTTTACGTAGGATACCGGACCTATTACCAAGGTTTAGATGGTGGGACAGTGTTAAACAGCAACAGCACAGTCTCCTGAAACTATTCTCAATCAACATTGAAGTTTCTCTTACCTATTGCGAAAAGTGTTTCTGCATAGGCATTTCTAAATTAGGGGATGTGTTCATGTTTTAAGTAAGGAGTTTGCAAGTAAATGTAAACTTTTTAAAATGTTAATGTATGGACCTGAGCTACTTTTTTCTGTGACACAAGGGTCATCAGTTTACAGAGGACTCATCTGTAAGCAGGACTTCGCAGTCATGGCTCAGAAACTCACAGGAGAAGAGTGGAAAAAAATAGCCCCTGCCCTAAAGAGCTCAGTGCGATTAAGACAGGGGACCACCAGTGAACCCAGAAAGGTGGGTAATGCAAACACAGGGAGAGAGAGCAGGTTCTTATGGGGAGCACCAGTTCTGAACACCCATAGCGACCAAAGCAGCCAAGTTTCACTTCTGTATAAAAGCAAAGAAGGTTTGAGGGGAAGGATTTGAAACAGGTCAATGAGATAACTTGCTGGACGTCCACATCTTTGAGATACAGCACAGAAGAAAGAACAAAAGATAGTTGAAAATCTTGTATCTTGTGTTTGATGAAAGGTGGCATGATGGGCTTATTGAAGGTGGGAGAAGACATAAATAGTGTATGAAAGAATGATAGGCTCTGGAAGATCCTTAAAGTGAATAAAATTTGCTTTTATTTGGTGTGATGAGGAGGCATGAAATGGGAGCAGAAGAAAAAGGCGTGTTTAAGTGGTAAACTTAGAGAAGTAGTCACACAGTGGGATTTGGAAGGAAACAGAGAAGGGTGAAATTGCTTCATAGAGGAGAGCTACTGTTGTCAAGATATGAGAAGAGCCTGGACAGGAGCTCTAGATTCAATGACAGACAAAAAAGGCCGTGTTAGAAAGAGAGAACAGAGGTGGCATCAACTGTATTACATGGATTGAGACTCTGGAGAAAAGGTGACAGGAGAAGGGACTCCGGATCGCTGGGGCAGTTGGCAGCAGCGGCCACAGTGGCTGGGGCTGTAAGAGCGAGGGCAGAGTGTGTGGGGGAGAGGAGGTGCAGAGTTTGTTGGCTTCAACAAACATTTATGGAGTATCTAGCCTGGCACTAGAAATGTATTGTCTAGCTCTAATCTGCGATCACCATGTCCAGGTGTATCTCCACGTGCTAAGTACCTCCTGGGAGGTTTTGTCAGGAACTGCAGATGCTGAGCAGTTGGGGAGGATTGTCCAGCCTCACCTGCTATCAGAGTCTGTGCTTTCTTATGTCAACAAACTGTCATGCTCATGGATGTCACCAGGAAACAAATACTGGCTTTTGTAGCACAGACCCATTTCTGATGAGAGACACGTATCCCAGAAGGGAGAGTTTCAATAAACGCACACGGAATTTGCAGCCGTTGAAGTTTATATTGTGTTTTTCTTGCAATCACACTTGGTGTATTATCTAAAGGGATCTGTGAGTGAGGTGGTAAAACAGGGCTTTTTTAATTATACATCACCCAGCAAACTGATAAGGCAAACAAAGCAGGCAACCAAATAACATGAGCCTGAGCCACTTCAAAATAATAACATAGCAAGAACAATAGGGGAGTAATTCACAGCTCCCTAAGAAATTTTTGCAGTTTAGAGGGGGTGAGATAGCAAGCAGCTATTAAGTCTTTTCCTTTCATGTTTTCGACCTGTCTGCCATGTGATTGGGAAGTATATTACCTGAATCCTTGCGAGAGCTTTTTGCACTATTGTCTTAAAAGCCTCGCTCTATGAGAAGCGATCCTAATGAAAACAGATACAGGTATGAAATGTATACAGGGAATGGAAGGAGAATGACAACTAATTTAAATATAGTTTAAATCCTTTATAACCTTTGTTACATGTAGATGTACAGGGACAGCTCTGGCATTTCCCTGGCCCCTTTGGGCTGCTCTGGCACTGAAGAGTGGGGTGAACTGGCAGCTGCCCAGCACAAGGGAGTTCATTCCCGTTGGGGTCAGGCTGGGAGGCAGAAGGAAGGTTGGTATGAGCTGGCAGTGCACTTTCAGCACAGTGGCCCGGTGTTAGCCTAGCACCACGCAGGTTTTGTCCAAACTGAGCTCTACAAGTGTGTGTGGTTGACGGTGTTTGCTAACACACGAAACATGTAGCATACGCCACACAGGTGCTGCCTCACGGAGCACCAGGCCAGGTGAAATGTGAGAACGGCAAGCTCTACGTGTGAAGAATTTAGTAATTCCATGGCCTGATGGTGCAAGGTGGTTGGTATGCTCTGCCTTGTCTGCACAAGTGCTGAAGCTGGGATTTAAACCCCAGCTAGCTGCCTGGCTCAGCTGCTCTTGGCAGTGGAGCAAGGGAACCCAGCATAGGCCACAAAGGCTTCCCCAGATACTAAGTAAACATTTGGGCTGCAGGCCAAAAACCATCTCCATGCTACCAAAGTCACACTGTTCGCAGTACGAGATCTAAGTGGTCTGAAGCCAGCCCAGCACATCTACTTGAGATACTGTGATTGCAATACAGACGTAACCTTTAAATGAGAAAAGATGTTTTGAAATCCTAATCCACTTCAAAGTTCTGTAGCAATTCACATTTGATCTGCAGTCCAAACTGGGGAAGAAAAAAAGGTTCTCACAAGCTCGTCTGTTGTCCTTTCAGCCTCAAGGTGAATGAAGAATTAGAGGCATCAGCCCACAGTTAAATTTCTTCACCTTTGATTTTAGCATCTTTCTTAAGAAAGAAACTTCTACATTCTGGAGAGATGTAGTAGAGGTATTCATTGCAAATACACTAAGGCCTGGGAAGCATTTTCAAATACCAGGTGGAGTAAGAATCCCGAGTGGGGTGTGAGCGCATGAAGGCACAATTGCTTGCTGGTTTTGTAACAGACCAAAGAGGATTGGCTGCAAGAAAAAGCTATCACAGTCCAGGGTTTGTAGGGGTAATCTGTGCTATTTGCCTTGTGTAACTTCATGCCATTTGCAAGGCTAAAGGACAATTCCTATGTCTCTGTGTTTGAAAAGCTAAAAAGTTATTAATATATAAAAGACCGGCAGCATTCAGTTGTTACACTTACGGAGTTTATTTTGATTCTGGGAAGTGTTAGAAAGGTTTGGAGAAACAAATTCTGCTTCTCCAAGTCAGTGTAAGAGGATGGGAAGAAGAAAGTTTTCTGGTTTGTTACTTCTCTGCACGTATCCGTCTGTCCATCCTTTCGGCTTACCAGTGTTGTTCTACTTTTTTGCTAATGTGGCAATAATTTAAGTACAACTTTCAAAAGCCAAAGACCTAAAATAATAAGACCTTTTCAAAAGGTGGCGAGGGCCACATATTTAAAAACAGAGAAGTATCTAGCTCAAAGGAGTAGGAGTTAGCCATCTAAATACCTTTTATAATGGTATGCACTCTAGGAACACAAGTCCAGTTTGGAAAGGGTGGGACACGCAGTCCTGAAGTCTCACGTTCCTGTGCTAATCTGAAAAAGAGATTGAGCATCTTCAATTGCATAGACAGGTTTGAGAAAGTCAGTTTGGGAATTCTTCTTAAAACCTCAGGTGCTCAAGTTTTGTGATGGCCTGAGAATTTCAGCTTCTGTTTCACGTCCAGCCATCACAAATGTGGAGTAAAAATGAAAAATATGAATCCTGAATTCCAGAAGCTAGAATGCACATACAAAAAATAACATTGACTATTTTTAACATCTTAGCATTTTTTAGTGATGACTTCTTGGGGGCTGACTGAGATCCTGGAATGCCGTGGGCTGGTTATCCCATGTTTGTAAAAATAGCACATGTCTAGCAAAGGCAAAAAAACCCTTTTCACTCCACCTTTTATTGTATCCTTGAAGGGTGGGGTAATCTAATATACTTTTGCCTTACTTTTAGAAGGTCCAGGTACTTACTAGGAAATGCACAAGTCATTTCTATTTCTGTGAATATATTGTAGATGATGAAACTTTCTTTTGTTGGCCACTTTCCAGCTAGCACTATCTGTTTATTACAGGCCATGTGTGGGAATGGAGTCATAAACAACCTCTTACTTTGGCAAAACCAGAACACTAATCACTTTTGTATTAGCTCCAATAAATCCTGAAAAAGTAAATGTTGTGGATTAAAAAGATAATAATGTGCTAATCTGTTCTGTGGTCACTGACCATTTTAAGCTGTTTCATCTCTCATGCCTAAAGGATAAATCCTCTGGCTCTTGATGAAAGGCTAGATAGTGAAGTATGTATGCACATCAAACACCGGACTTGTTATCAACAAATGCATTTTTCTTACTCTGGCAGATAATTTGTGATCCACTTTTACCTTCAATCCGAGATCTCACTTTTCCTCCCCCCACCTCACTCCCTCGTCTTCTGTCACCAGGACTCCTTCATGGCACACTGATGAAAAGGTTGTCTTACAGAAAGACCTTACTCAGCTCCTGGCTGGTGATGGGGGTTCAGAGTGCTTTCTGGCAGAAACTCTCCTATACTGGAACAAATACGTGAAATTCCTACAGAGGCAAAGACACCGATAGACTTGAAGTGGTCATACAAAGGTCACGCGTTTTATAGAATAAGTGGATCAAAAAGTTAACAACAGAGTGTTATGGACGTACGCTGACACCCACTGAAGTCAAGGGAGAGGTTCTCCAGCCTTAAATGGGCTTTGGATCAGGCCTTGCTGGGGTGGGCTGTCTCCTCTGGGAATGGAGTTACCCTACGCTAGAGTCAGAAGAAGGAGAGAGAGGGTAGCGATACGGCTGAAGACTTGGAGGTGGTGCAAGCAGTTTTCAAACTTTCTTCCACCTTTTCAAAAAAATAAAATAAATCAGAAAGTGATTGGAAGGACTTCTGACTTTAGGAAATTCAGTAGCTGGTTGTAGATGTTTGTTGTATGTGTCAAGCTGAGACATGAAGGTAAAAACATTCTTCAGATCAGTTTCTGCTACTAATTTCCAATAAATATTTTTAATGGGTGTATCAAACAAAGCCACATCAAGTGCCAGCGTGGTCTGTAAGCCATTAGCTACCAGATTGTTCACATTATACAGTGGTCAACACACCTCTGATTTTTCATGTTTGGCACTGGAAACAGATTTACTCCTTTGCAAAGTGAATATTGTTCTTCGCACAGAAATGCAGGAACCTCACAGTGCGTGGAACAAGCAGTTGATTAAAGACTAGAATAGTAATGAATGTTTGAAAGTGGAATGTACTCGGATAATTGATTAATTGGTGTAGTCTAAGCTACTTGCAGAGCATTACATTCATTCTCTGTTAAATCAATCTCTGTCTTCTGTCCAAGCCTTGTGACTGAGAGCTGAAAGGCATGAACAACTTCCTAAAGTCATCCAGATTGGTTCTACTGGAACAGGGGGAGCTGGTCAGTGCCCAGGATCCCATTTGCAGCCTGTTGCTTGTGCTGGATCTTGTGCCTACATCTCAGCAGTATCGCAGGATTGCAGGCAGGTAGAAGATGTAATTCATAATGCTACTATCTTCCCATAGCCCAGTTTTGCATTTCTCCCACCTTGTTGCTGCATTATTCTTAAAAACAAAACTGTGATCTCATGCAGAAAGAAATGGCGCAATGACATTTTAATTAATGTGTTCATCCAAGGGAATACATGATTGCTGTGAGAAACTGCAGTCTGGGATAGGAACCATACATTCCTTAGCAACACAAGAATGCCAGAAAGGACTCCCTTATTACAATTAAAAATTACATAGCAACTGAAAGCCACATACTCATTGCTCTGTGATAACACTAGAGCAACAAGCTCTGTAAAGCTGAACACACCGTGTTCAGGACTAGTTACTGAGGTCCAGGGAGAAGGATGAGATGGGATAGGACAGGCTTCCTAGAGAACCTGCTTTATGAAAAGCTTCTCTTTCCTAATTTTAATAACTGTTTGGCTGTTTGTAAGGAATGACATTTTAGCTCCTTTCAGGGCCTAGTAGAAGAAGAGTGTACAAGAAGGTTAGTGAACTGATGGAGGCACATAAAATGGATGGCAGACTTTGTGTCTTCTGTGAGTTTTCGTTCAAGCTTTTCAAGGTTCGTCCTGTCTTCTGCTTTCCTGTTGCTGTGCCATTTCTGCTCTCATCTAGCGACTGACACTGAGTCAAATAGGTCAAACCTCATTGTATGTGCATGTACAGTGTGCGTTTAGAAGGTGTTAGGATAGTTACCAGCCACTTACTGACTTTTATCTGCCAAATGTCCTAGAGAGGTAGGAAAGCCTTTCTACTGGGAGCGCTCCTTCTCTGATCATCTTCTGACTGCTGCGAAGAACTGCAGCTGTTTGCTTTTTGTGCCATCGTTCTTCCTGGTGACTGTCCCAAATGCCTTTCAGGCATCAAATCTGTTTATCTTGCTCACAGTTTGTTGAAAACAATAAGTGAATCTTTTTGGAGCATTTAACAAACACAAGCTGGAGGAAGGTGGACACTTTGATTTGTAAGCAGGGCACAGACCAATCCCCAGAGTAACTAGCATACTCTTGTTTCGTTATTTGCTTAGGAGTATTTCAACAGGCTATGGGTCTAGGGTCTAGAAAACCGAGTGCTGGAAGTGAGGCACTGACATAAAATAGTAATTACCCAAATATTTAGAGAAGCATGTGTATAAATGTTTGCAGAATTAGGGCCTATAGTATTTTGTTTGTTTCTAAACCCTACAAGTACCTTTGAATGTCTTATTTTGATGCCTAAACGTGACCTTTTAGGAGGCTGCCTTTCAGTTGCTACTTTACAAATGGATCCTGCGTCTAGCTTTTTATTTCGTATTCAACCTAAAGCACTACCAAAACCCAATGACATTAAACATCGACTGCTGTTAGCATCCAAAAATTACGGCTTAATTTCCCACCATGAATATTCGGAGTTGAGAGCCTATAACACTGTAATATGATAAACACCAAGGCTGCAGGCTGCCACATTCACTTGCATAGGAACCATTTATTATCAGCAAACATGGTTTTGACAACCACTTCGAGGCAACGCTGCTCTATATCAAATATCAACAGAATTAGCATGCGTTTTCATGTTAATTACTGTAGTGCACCGTGCTGTGTGATGGCCAGGGAATGCAACAGGGAGGTCTGAGCTTTGCCAGTCACTTGCAATGTAGAATTCAGCTAATGCAAGTTTATTAGCTCTGAGGAACAGCATTCAATGAGCTGCTAACCTCACGGTAGGCCTGCTTTCCAAATGGTTAACAGGGCCTGCCAACTCATAAGTAATGTATGAGAGGGAAGGAGGACACAGCAATAGATTCCTGGTATTCATTAAGTGGGCCTGCAGAAGTCACAAGTGGCAAAGTGGGTGACCCTGTGTTAGTCTCTTAGAAATGGAAATAAAATGTGTATTCCACTGACTGGCTCTTGGGCAATTATATTTAGAACACTATTAACCAAAATGTATGGGAAGGAAATACAAACATGCTTTGTTTTTAAACTTCTGTTTTTTTCATCAGTTTTTGAAAACTTTATGAAGGTGCTGTTCATTAATAGCACCATGAGAACATGGGTGTTTCCATGGGTGGATACTTTTCTGTGATATAGGCATAATTGTAAATTAATAAATCAGGTAGTCATGTTGTTATTGAATGTAAGTGGAAAAGAAAAATCCTTGATAGTCTTAGTATGGTGTAAATATGCTTAAGTGTCACTGTAAAACATCAATTTTAAGAATACTTAGTATAACATTCAGGGTAAACTGCTCCTTTCTCGGTGCTGCTGTTACTTTGATTTATTCCTATAGTATGGCTGCTAGTTTTGACTGGCATACCAGCTTCTCCGCTCTCTTAATTGATCGTCGCATTGGTTTATTATTTTAATCAGGACTCTAAGCTGCACTGAAAAATGAAAAGGGGCCCATTTCGTAGAGACAGACAGTCAAATCTTTTATCTCTAGTTTCTTTAGGCAACTGTCTTTAACAGACTCTGATGCTGCAACACTGATTGGCGGGAACAATTTACCACTAAGGCATAATAAGGGAAAATGTAATAAAATGTCACCAGGCACTGCTCATTTGCCATTGTTTGGCTAACAAATAGGTTTCATAAAACTTAGGTGAACTTGGAAATCACCTGAATGCATTGCTTCCCAGATTTATGGCTCAATAAGCCTGCATATATGCTCATAGCCACTTCAGAGTACTATGACAATTCATCTCACCCGCAGTCAAAAGTTGCGCAGAGGGTTGCCATCAGATGTGTCAGGGAGCGTCTTCCAGGCAGCAGACACTGGCTTGAGGCTCTGGAGACATGGCTGCTCTTGTGGGTACAGGCATCCCATTCCTATATGACCTTTGACAAGTTGCATCTCTTTATTGTGCTTTATGCTGTCCATCCTTGTTCAGCCAGCAGAGTAAATTTAGCCTGTAAATTACTAAAAACAAGTTCTCTGTGAGGTACCTAGGACACAGGGTGGTACCAGCCTCGTGTGGGCCCTGACCACTCTTCTGTAGGGCAAGTATTTAAGGACAATGGTATGTTTCCTTTATGATATTCCTAAATTCATACTGGCATGCTTTTTCCTACAAACATGTTAAGTGGCACCCAGCTATAAGAGTTTTCTCCAAAATATGCAGCAGTATACAAAACCTTCCTTAGTTACCAAAGCAGTGTTAAGAAAGAATAAATATGGCCCTATCAAAGGGATTACAAAGTCAGAAATGGCTCAAAACTAGTTTAATCCAACGCTGTCCAGCAGCCTGCCTAATATATTTTCTCAGAGTGTGGACTTATCTTCAAAAGAGGGACAAAAGTAGCATCCCTACTCAAGTGTTCTGCTCCGATTACTGCTGTGGAAATTATTTCCTGCATGTCACCAGCACTATTGCTGAGCAGTATGCTCTGTCCCAGAATAGCACTGAAGTTGCACAGAAGAAATTGAAGTCTCTGGATTGTGTTGCGGTTTCAGACACCTGTAGCACTGTCCTTGCTGTTGGCAGAAAGATGCTTTTCGTTTCTCGTTTCCCTTCTGCTCTGAAAAGGCAGTTTCTCACTCCTGTCTGCTTGTGAGCTCCTGGAGTGGGATGTTGTCCTGCCTGTGGCAGGAGGAAGGCAGTGGCAGTACCGTGATAGTGTTTCCAGGATAGGGAATGGGTAGCTGAGCCCCACACCAGTACTTCAGTATCGTTACTGATTATAAAATTCATGTTCAAGAGGAGCTTACTTTTAAACTTGCTTTCAGTAGGTATAAAGCGACTGCTCGCATGTTTCTGGCCTGGCATTGCACGGATGTTATGAACAGAAGGAGGCGTTTTGTGGTCAGAGATGTGATTTTCTTCTGATACTGTCTTTAGACAGACGCACTTCTAGACTGTTTCTGTGTTTAGTGTTGTAAAGCTGTGTGTGGTTGCCCACAGCATTCGTGTGTTCAAAGGGCTTTCTTGCTTTCAAGATTCCTTACATCTGTTACCTTAAACTTTCCACTGCTTTGTATAAGGTTCTGTATGTTCCTACAGTCTTTGGGACTCTAAGGTCCCGTAGTTAGTGTCCTGGCATATGTACGAGCTCATTACCTTACAGGTTGCTGTGCTTACAGTTGCTTTTCTTTAGAGAAAGCAGTTTGAGCTGGGTCAGTTTTTGTGTCGGGAACTTGCTCGCTTGCCAGCAAGTCTCGCCTATGAATGGCCTGAGTCCAGTTTGAACCTCCTTCCATTAGGCCTGGGCTGGGCTGGTTTCACCAGCGCCGCCCTGCCTGCTGCCCAGCTTGCTGCCCTGGCCACTGCCCTCTGCACACACCTTGTCCTCTGTTTCTTTGCTTGTGGCAAGGCAGATAGCCCTGAAATGGAGTGACACATCTGAGATAAATCCGTAACCAAATGAATTGACTTTTTCCATTGACTTAGGATGAGACCTTTCGTAATTAGTCTGTTATATATTTTAATTTCATAAATTCTCTTACATTTCCCATGATGAAAGAATGATTTAAAATGAAAATGAGGGATTTCCTTATACAACATTAGATCCTTTAGTGATTTGCTCTGTGAAAATTGCACATTATTACAGCATGAATCAAGGTGTGTGTGTGTATGCCTAAACACAGCCTAAAGCCACAGGTTGTGCTTTAAAGTTTTTGTTTTACTTATCATACTTCAATTAAAGAATTTCTATATGTATAAAAAGTATACATATGCTTTACATGCAGTATTTCCCCTTTTCTGTATATATAGTTTCTGAAAGCCATAGGCATATGAAATGTAAAGGCTCTAATGCAAAATAAAGTCCTGCTCAGGAAGGGTATATACGTGAATTTTCCAAAGCTAGAGTGCTCTACAGCGAGCTGGTGTCCCCATCGCTTCATGTTGACAATATTGCTGCCAGCTTATTAATCATTTCTCTTGTGACGAAGCTGCTTTCCTGTGGTTTCTGGGTGCTGTGTGGGGCTGGGGTGGGAGCTGAGGGGTGGGATGCATCTGGGAACACGTTTGGAACCCGCACTGTGCCCCTGCCAGCCACCTACATCCCATCAAGCTGCCCCTCCCTTAGCATTAGGCAGTACTAAGCTTCTAAACACCATAGTTCAAAAAGCCCTCTTTAAAATCTGATCATAGGAAGGGAAGCATTTATTTGAGACTATTCCTGGAAAGCTATTTTAAATAGTCCCATAGCATACAGTTCCATTATATTTAATGTGAAGAGCCAGAACAGCAGAGAAGATGGAGCGTTGGTTTGCAGACGCAAGCTCAAGTTGCTCACACAACAAGCTGAAGGGAGCAGGGTTTAACTGTTTGGTCAAGCGGCACCATGTGAGTCTAACAGGAATTTCGAGAGCGTGGGGCTTGGGAGATGCTTCCTTTCAGTTCCCACCTTGCGCGGATGCACTTGTGCGTGTAACCATACACAGTGTGCAGCTCGGCTGTAAATGTGATCCAAGTGCTTGACACTGAGCTCGGAAGTAAAATTTTTCAGGACAGTGAGGTAGTGTAACTTAGATAAGCTTTTAAATTACTGGCGATAGAGTTTCATAAGACTGTACGATCATTTAAAGTTCAGTAGAAGAGGGGTTTTTTTAACAGATGAAAACTTCCCCTGATTTCTTAAATACCTAGTGAAAGGCACTACTTGTATACCTGTGTAGGACACTCCACAGAGACTGTCCTCTGGTTTGATTGTATCATCTTAAATTCATACCTTAAATGGCGCTAGCACAAGGTGTGTATACAAGCCCTTAGTCAGGATGCTGCCCTTGCTTAAATATGCTGTGGTGCAGCTTAGTTTTTAAGACAGATAATGCCTTTTGCTTGTAAACAGGGATTACAAAACAAATGGTTGGTGTTAAAGTCACAGCTTAAATGAGCTGCAAAGTAAAATATCGAGTGAATGGGAGTTCCTGTGGGCTTCAAACACAAGTATGTTTTCCTGCTGCTCTTGTAGGTTTATAAATACTTGAAGCGTGAGTGGTGGACCTCTACAATCAGTGTCGCTATGGCATTGTAATAAATTAGGGATTTGATTCTAGGACTTGGATGCTGGGATAGTTATTTGGCTGCAGACTCAGGGTTAGGTGGGGTGAGGAACTCCTGAAGGAATCTCATGTGGAGATGTTCCTGATCCCTCCATTCCTTTTAGGATCTGCTAAATAATTGCCTTTTTGATCTAGGAATAGCAATTACAGTTTGGTGCTGGTCAGGGAAAGGTTAAGCCTTTCTCCAGGGCTATTTTTAAATGTGGCAACAACTGTCTTCAGTGTTTGTAATCTGTCCAGAAATAGATGCCACTTAACAAGAGCACTAAGCAAAGAGAAGGGCCTTTTTCAGGAATTCCCACTCTTCACAGGCATTTCGTTTTCGAGATCACTTTCAGCCCAAGGACACTTGTGGCTGCTGGCGGTCAGGTTGGTGATCCTGCCAGAGCCGTGGGTGAGAGCAGCACCTTCTGGAGCGCAGGGTGAACCACAGCGGCTCGGGGAAGGGACGGGGTGCAGAAACCCACTCTCACAAAAGCAAAGGGCTGTGCTGAGATCGGGGCGGGGGGGGAGGTGAGTGGGGAGTTCCCCCAAGGCCAACCGGAGTGAAGCCAGCGTGGTTGTGCTGCGTGGAAATCCCTGCCACTGCGGAGTGTGCACCTTGCCTCTAGTTTGTGTCTCTCGTCACTCGTGACGTGTTAAGCCCAATCACTTATCTGGCAATTCTAGTGCGAACAGCAGTTTTGTACTTCATTGACGGGTCCCGTTAAATTCAAACCAGCCAAGCCAAACTCATTGTGTCAGGGAGAGGGGAAAATATCTCCACAACTATAAGATTTCCCCAGCTTTCTCACCTGCGTCAAAGCAGTTCATTCTTTGGGGGTTTGACAATGTTTGCAGAAAATGCATCTGCTTTTCCTATTCCTCATCATATGTATAGGGTTATTCTTTATATTGTGTATCGAGTGCTGCTACATTACGTACAAATATAAAAAAATAGAATCTGGAAAATGTGTAAGGTCAGCAAACGTCTGGTTCCCTTGGTCACTGCCTGTGATGGGAGATGTGTCTGCTCGCTGCTTGCGATGGCTGCGTACCACAGCGGGAAGAGCCAGACTTCTCATCTTCAGTATCTCTGTGTCAGTATCCCATTATGGCCAGGCAGTTGAGCTCCGGGCCTCTAATTTTAAGCAAGCCAGAGACCTACATATATGCACGCAAGGCTGGATTAGGTATGTTTTTGAGTCTGAAAGTGGCATCAGCTGCCTTTGTCAAACCACGGAAGTACAGGAAGGTGCTCAGGTGTAAGACAGTGCAGTAGAACTGAAGGGAGTGTTTGTACATTCAGCGTGGAGGGAGCCTGGTAGGTTTTCGGGCTTGAAACTACAAAAAGCTAAGGTGCCCGTGCATAGGTCCCCAGGTAGAATATTAGAGGTGCTCTCTTGACTCATTGAATCCAACGTACATTTTGCCTTACTTGGGCAGGATTGAGCCCTTTGAGGTGTTATTTTCCTCAGACATAGGACACTGGCAATTTTTTATTTTAAAAGAGAATAGAAAACAATTCAGTGTATGCACGGCATTGTCTGTTGCCAGAGACATTTCTGGCATACCGGCACGAAGTAGTACTTTTAGCAGGAATTGAAAATGTGTTTTTCTCTGCCAGGGGTTGCAGATTATAGCTGGCTGTGATTTCTCTGTCTGATAGTTCTGAGCTGTGAAGGGAACAGTTCATTCTCAGCCAGCTCTGATATGTGAGAAACCTGGGATCTGGTTTTAGAATATCCCTGAAAGCTTAATTTGCGACACCAAAGTTATAACACCTTGTGAGCAGTTTAGCAGATACAGCCAGACCTGAATTATAGGCGTCATGGTACACACTTGCTTTTAGCTACAGTGTTCGTAGCAGGAAGGCAAAGAAGTCGCTTAGCAAAAACTGGTGGCTTGTATATAATAGCAATTTAATAATGAGTTTGTGACAGCATGTTTTTCCTTTATGTTGCCTGCCAGCTTTCATTCCAGTGTTTCTTAAATCACTAGATACTTAATACAAGTGGAAAGACTGACTTTTAAATCAACTGGACTTCAAAACAAAGTTACGGAAAGTGCCAGGGACTGATAAGGTATCTATGAAACTTAATACATCTCTGCTCAAGGCCCTGTTTAAGAAAAACAAAATACACAACCCTGTCACTGTTCTGTTGAGGGCAGAGATTTAAACTCCGGCTCCACGGGCGTGTAACAAAGATGCAAGCGGCTGGCTGCATGTTGAAAAAGTACAGGAAAAGAGAAATGGAGACGAAGTAGTTACAAATTCTATTTGTGTTAGTAGAAAACCAGAAATTAAGTAATGATTTACTTTTCTCACCTTTCCTGTTTTATAATTTAATAAAAATAATAGTTTAGGGAGGGGGGAAAATTGAAGAGAGAAGGGGAATGTCACCATGGCAAATGAGTGACCTGATTTTACCACCCGTCTTGTTGCTGCAAAGGGATATTTCTCCACATAAGCTATGTATCTGTGGCAAGGGACAATGTGGTAGAGCTAAGGCTAACCTGAAGCTTGAGAGATGGTCCTTTCTCCATCCTTTTGTGCATCTGGGGAAACGGGCAGGCAAACTGGTGGTTCTTCTGTGTTGCTCGTCACTGTAGTTACACACATAGTGAGGAAATGGAATGCACAGTGAAGTTTCACGGGGTTTTCCTGCCATGTGGATTAGTAGATTTAGCAGATTTGACGTTGAGGGAGTTGTGTAAATTGTGCTTGGTCACCATAACTTAAGCGTTCTTATTTGTTTATTTGCTGGAGAAACTGCATCTAGATAACTTGGGGTGAATTGCTTTTGACAGCCATATGTAATTCAATTTCCATTTATAATGATGCATAGACACTTTGGAGGTGATCTATTACACCTCTTCTGGGATAGATCAAGTATTGATCCTTGGCTGAGGAAGACCTCCTCATTCCCGAGTGCTGCAGGCACCAGAAGGCATCTGATGAGTGAGCTAAGTATTGTTCCCACTGGAAGGCACAATATATTCTGTTTACACAAAAAAACCTTTTAGCAAAATATGAAGATTGTTTGAGATGAAAAACTAGCACCCCAAAGCTGCCATCTATTAAAGGGAGTTCAGTCTGACTTTCTTTACTGGCTTCAGCCAAAGAACTAAAAAGAACAGGAGAAGTAAATTGAGATGAAGAAATTACTTTTGTTAGGTCAATATGCTACACTATTCGTTTTTAATTAGGCCATGACAGTGAGTCTCTGCCTGTCTCGCACTGATCATATATTCAAAGATCATCCAGAATATGCTAATGCAGGGCTTTTAGTATCCTTTTAGGGATACATTTAGCATATTAAAAGCATACTCTGAGCATTAGTGAGACATACTGTACTGGTGGTTCACAGCAAGCCAGACCTGGAGTTTACTTAGGGCATGGTATGCTCTGTGTCCTGTAAATTATTACTGTGTATATTTTTTTAAATTGAAAGCAGGTCACTGTTTTCCTTACTAATTAAGGCTGGAAACTTATCCCACTGTGCCCATCTGCTTTAATGTGTTGCTCGATAAAATCTCTATTCTTAACTGATTTATTCAAAACCTATGGATGCTTCTTACATTCTTTGAGGTCTTTTCCATCAAGGCAATCATGACTAAGTAATCATAAATGGGTGAGTTTATCATTTAGCCGCTGTTAGTCAGAGTTTGGACTTTATAGAAATTCAGGCCAAAGGGAATCACTATGTCCTCTGGTCTCTGGCCATTGGCTGTGGAGCCTCTCAGAGCTTAAGACCAACCATTCAGGGTTAACAGCAGGCTAGGGGATCCTCAGCCATTCCTCTTCCTTCACTAAAAGCAGGCAAACATTTCCCCTCCTCTCTGAGTAAGTGGCATTCTCCTAGGACTTCCCTGGCTCCTCTGTGCTGCAGGGAGGGCTCCCATCCTCTTTCCATCCCACTTCACCACTGACCTAGAGCAGGCCACCTTTGGATGAGCAGTGGCTAACAGCAAATCTGTCTGAAACTGGGAGGAACCTTTGAAAGGATCTCCAGGGTGTAGGAATTATCGTATGTAAACAGGCAATATTTCGTATCAGAAATGACAATAGATTTTGTACAGATAGATCTCATGGCATTATATTAGCATGTTTTGCACGCAGCTGCTCCTGGGGTACCTCTTGTGGAGTTGGCTATGAGAGCTGCTTTGAGGATAGTAGGGGTACAAGCTTTTGTTATTCACTGACTTCCAGTGCAAATTAGCAAACAGTGAATTTAGTTTCCCAGAGGAGTTAGGAAGTTAATGGGAAGAGGTACAGAAGAAGACATTTATCCTGTTAACGAAGTAGCTGGCCACCCGTGCCACCTCATTGTGGTGGCTATTGTGTGACAACAGCAGACAAGTCACCAAACCCCATGTGCTTTTGCTTTCAGCATCCCTTACCGTTGCTTTTCATTTCTCTGTACTACTGGACTCTTAATGAGCAGCTATGGCTTCTTGTCCTCTGGAAATGCTTCAGGCCTCTTAGAAGATGCACGTTTCCTTCCCTTTGTGCTTCTGTGACATTGTGACATTGTCTCTCGACTGTGCTGCAAGACTGTTCAAACACCTTTGCTTGTTCACACCTCTGAAGGAGTGTTTAAAGAGCCAGCTCAGAACAGGACACTAAATACTGCAGGCATCTTATAGAATTAAGTCATTTCAAAATTAACATAGCAATTTGCATAAATTACTATGTAATCACTTTAATATTTTTTCAGGCTCCCCAAGGCAATGTTTTCAGGCATGTTTCATAGTAAAAGTGGGATGAAACAAATGAATGTTCATGCACGTAGGGCAAGATTTTCTAAATGAATCAGTGTTGGGGTGTACTGGCAGGATTTTGCTTCACTGAAGTCATTGGTGAAAATCTCACTAGATCCCTGCTGAAAACCCTACTCATAAAGTGTGGGAATGTATGTGTGCTGGCCCCAGCGAGTCCTGCAAGGTATAAGCACAATCTAGCAAAGAGTTTGCCTATAGGAATAGGCTCATAGACTTCCATGTTGTTATTTGCATATTTTATTTCAAATGCCCAGGCTTTTAGAGGACTGAGATGCATTTGACCCCACGGTTTCAGAAGATCATCTCATTATGAAACCTGAAAAGGTAATGTGATTATGTAGTTACATCTCCTGCATGAAACAGCCCAGAAAATGCCATTGATTTGTATGTACTGGCAATGGCCCATCTGCCTTTTGAAGGTAGACTTCCACAAAGGAGCTTTGCCTCAGCTCTGGGCATTTGCTGGGCTGCTTGGTAATTTTTCCCATTCAGAGCACATGCAGTATTTATTGCATGAATTCCTACAGCATTACTTACCATGTCCAGGATATTTGTCTGCTAGAATGAAGAGCCTTTTCCTATCCAGTGTCTGTTCCCTGTGTTGGTATGTGCGGATTGTGATGAGGTCAGCACTTAGCTCTATTTCAGAAAAGAAAATAGATGGCGATTCAGAAGCCTTTCACTATAAATCATGATTTCTAATCATTATGGCTCATTTCTGAACCTTATTCAGTTCATCTTTGTTCCAATTTTGTCACCAAAACTAGACACAGTGCTCCAAGGTCCTACTGGTGCCAAACACAGCACCTACTCATCAGCCATTTCGGAGAGCCTGCATTGGGCTCCTACATTGAGAGCCTGGCTCCCTGCAGCCCTCTCTGTGCACAGAGCCCCACTTCTTTGTGCTTTGACATCTTTGGCTTCATTAAAGTTGTTCACTGAACCATCTTATAGGTTTTAATGTGTGGTAGACTGTTGGTTGTCCAGGTGGGATTCAGCATTTTGCAGCCCCATAGCTAATGTTCTTTTATGGTTAGGCAAAAGTTTAATGTAACTTTGTCAGAAGGGCAAAGAGAATTACTTGCTGGTGTCTCTTTGAGCTTGATTAGTGTCCTGGTTGTCTGCCATCTTGTTTAAATTGGGTTGGGTTTTTTTTTGGTGTGACTCAAGAATTGCATCTTGAGCACTGTAAAAAAGTTCCTGTATGCAAATTTGTTTTTGGAACTGATTTTCCTGTGCATCACAAGGGTTATTGAAGATGATCAAAGTCATACTAAGCGTTAGAGAAGATTACAACAATTATTTCTTTATTTTATGTGTCAATCTCTTATTTTCCTTTGTTCTAGCTGCTTCTTTTTAAATCTGCACATTTTCAAAATGGTTTCATCGTTCTGTCACTAAAGATTCAGCTTTTTTAGTGAACCATCAAAGAATCAGTTATTGACTTTCTTTCTCTCTTGGCAGAAGAAGTGCTTACCTTTCAGCTTCTTCTCTGTGTAACAAATCTACTTCATTTTTCTTTTGCTAGGCTTAAAAAGAGTACGGTTTGGTAGGGCCTACTGTGCAGTAAATTAATTCCAGGCTGGAACTGCGAACACTTTCAACAGGAAGGAAGTTTTAAGAACAAGAGATACACATCTGTGTATGCACCTTTTTTTATCTTTTTTTCTTTTTTCCCTTTCCCTTTCCCTTTCCCTTTCCCTTTCCCTTTCCCTTTCCCTTTCCCTTTCCTTCTCCCTTTTGAATTAAGGGAGGCATGAATTGGTCTCAACATGACACGTTTATTTCTGTTGTAGTTTCAGTAGAACTTTCTATAAAATAAACTTCGTATACACCCAGGCATGCACATGCACGCACATGCACATGGCATGTACTTTTATGTATACTTACAAAAACTCCTACTTTAGGTTTAAAAGTAATCAGTGTAAAAGTGTGAAACGTGTTTCCCTTGCTTATTTTCTCACAAAAGGAATTGGCGTTACAATCATTATGGGCCAAATTTTGATGATCTTGTTATACTGATGATATTTTGCATTGTGAGGATTTAATGGATCTGAAGGAGAACAAAGTGCTAGCATGTTTTCTTTAGCGATTAGTAGATCTGATTTGAAATCATAGTCATCTGAATTAATTTTTAAGCACAGGTACTGCATAGTTTATTTTTGGACAAAGGCCCATACAATTTGGGATATTCCAAAGTACATGGCACTCAAAAAAAACCCCAAAACATGAAAATATCCATAGGAGAGCCATAGAAATAATACAAGTTAGGTAAGTTTTTGTTCACATCTGGAGAAGAGAGCAGTCTGGGGAGGAAACTTGGGAAAATCACCTGCAGATAAAGAAATGGGAGATGGTTGAAGCATTTCTGTACGTGCTTGTTTGGATTCATGTGAACAACTGTTTCATAAAGAGTGTTTATATATGCTGTAGTCCAAAGCCTGCCAGCAGGAAGCATGTATCTCTTGCAGATTCGACATTGTGTGTAGCACTGCCACCTTGTACACATATTTTTAAGGAAACATTAAGTATCTTTCTTCTTTGTGCTGCTTAATCCCCTTGGTCTAATTCTTTGTGTAGCTCATGCTTGTTAATTGGTTAGTTGCTATGTCATTTCTGTGGGCAGACGTCAAAAATGATATTTGCTTCTTTTCTTGTTTGGGTTACTTTTGAATCTCAGATGCTAGCGATTGGCAAAATTTATATTTTAACCTTAGAAGAAATAGGATTTAGCTAATTGAGCAATCTGATCTTTTTCTTGATCCCTGAAAGACTTACCGCTTTGGGCAGCGTTGAATTCACTGTGAGGTATGCATATTGGTGAGGTGGCTCCACAGTAGGTGATTTGTGCCAGGGAAGCTTTGCTCAGATCCTACCCTCCATTAATGCCTACAGGCACTTTCATTCTTCTTCCAAACAAAATAGTGGAAGTGGGGGAAAATTGGAGAAGTAATTAAAACAACAAGACATATGAAGCAATAGACCTCATCATCATCAAAGCTTTAGTTTATACAGTTCTTTAATTTAAAGCTGGTGCTTGCGAAGGTCTAGCACCAAGGTAATTAAACTTGTTTTGTAATTTGGTCACTTTGCCTGTTATCTTGCTGATTTGGGTGGTATTTTATTAATGATCTCTCAAGGGAAAACTACTGTAGCTGGGAAATTAATGAAATATTAATAACAACCAAAGCAATGCGTATGATTCCACTTTGGAAAAGCCTGACCTGAATGTACTCTGCAAGTGGAAAAGTCAGTGCAGAGCGTGTGTGCCCCACACTGATGTGAGCGTGCTGAGCGCAGCATCCCTGAGGGGGGACTCTTCTGGGTTAGCAAGTGGGAATCCATAGGTAAAGCAGAGTCAGGTGTGGGCTTCAGAGCAGGATCTACAAACCTGCTGCGTTGAAAATGGACCTAAAAGAGCACACCAGGCAAGATTAAACCTAAGTGAACAAAATCTCTGTGGAGTTCTGGAGGAAAAGAAAAAAGGGACGGAGCCGTAAACATGATTTGAAGAGGTGGAACTGTCAGAGAAGCCCATCTTGGTCCTGAGAGGACAGAAATACTCAAGTTCAGCAGATTCTCCTTCAAGCACCTTCCCTGATTTTTTTAAAAATCTGTCCCCTAGTGCTGTGCATGTGAACAGTTGTGGTTCCATAAGTGCCAAATCCCCTTCTCTTTGGGGTGTTTATCCCAGTACATCTTTGACTTTGGCCTCTTCAGCTAAGTTAAGGTGAAAGCTGTGTCTTGGACATGTTTTTCCTTGGTAACATTAGTTCATTTGCCCTGATAATGGTAAATACGTGTTAAGAAACTGCTACTTTACTGGAGACTGGTGTAGGCTTGAGGCAGATGTGCTTTACAGTAACAGTTAAAATAGCCCAAACAAGGTTCATGAAACCTGTTAGTTAAAATTTTTGCTAGGCCTCTGGCAAAAAAGAGTTTTTCAGGGTTGTTCAACTTTATTAGCTCTGCAAGTGTTTACGTACCTCCATGTACATAAAACAAGAACTGTTTAAAAATAACAGCATTTAGAGGATGGCCCAGATTTTTTAAGAATAACAAGTCATTTCCAATTCCTCTGAACCCTTCCCCTCTTTCCCTGAGTGTGCAGCATTTTCTTAGTTTAGAAGCTTTTTGATCATTTAGAAAATTAACATTACAGCAGCTTCTGAAGGGATGTGCTCATCAGGGAAACCAATTCAGATAACAAAAAGGCACAATTGTTAGTTGTCTCTTTCGTTATGGAAAAAAAAAGACCCTGCAAGCTGCTCAGAGTCCTCCGTAGCTGCTGGTTCCAAGATATCACCTTCCACCCTCCACTTCCCACCCTCCCCCTCCCAGCAGCTCTGTGAGAAACATCACCATGAAGATGCTTCCTTACTGTATGGCGGTACGAGATAGGAAACATGACATTGGTCATTACAGAGCCATCTTGGGTTTCCTCACGGAAAAACTGTGCTTCCAGCTGACCAGACACCTGTAGAAGACAGTCTGGGGAAAGGAGAGGTCAGAGAGGGAATGACTGTACATGTTCTGGAGAGTTTTCCCGTGCTGAATGGTATAGATAGATAGATAGATAGATAGATAGATAAGAAAGTGAAAGGAATCATGCACCCTAATAGGTTTTCCTTGGGAGATCTGGGCTCAGACATTACTTCTGACTTGGGTAAGTTATCTCTACCGTCTTTACCTTGTTTCTCCATCTGTAAAGTAAAATGGTGGTACTCCTTTTTGGATTTTCCTTTTCTTTTTCTTGTGCCCACGTGAGTTCGGGGACAAAGGCTGTCTCTTCCTCAAGGTTCTTACAGTGGCTGAAGCCTTGGATTGCCATGTAATCAAAAATAACCACAAGGTTGAGTTGTTGGGTTTTTCCCAATTTTGAACATGAAGTCACAACATGAAAGGCATTTTAGCATGGGATGTGTTTGTGCAGGTACTTATGTGCACACGCCCACTAGCATAGTGAGCGAAGCTGCTGAAAAATAAGCCATTGCCAATACTGCCTTTTAACGTGTCTTACACCCAAGTGCACACAGCAGCATTATTGACTGGTGATGTGGAAATGTTCTTTCAAACTAAGCATTCATAATTAAACTGAGATCAAATACCCAGCCTTTACTCTAGTGCTAATGATGTGGAATATCTTCCTTTTCTTGTATTATTTTTTCATGTTTGTGTGTGTGTGCGTGCGTGTGTGTATTTTTGCAGCAAGCGGGAAATGATATTTTTAGTCAAGAGGACAAATTAATAATTCATTCATGAATAATGATGAAAGTAGCTGATTAAAATGTATGTCTAGCTTCAAAAGGAATAATCTTTAGAAGTTATAAGTGTTTATAAAGTCCACCTCACCCCCCATCTTCTCTTCCCAGCCTCTGTGCAACAGCTGTTGTTATTCCCATTCACAGGTATCAGGTAATAATTATATGAGGGAATATGATCCAGAGTAATAAAGCGTAATTTTCTGAGGAGGTGGCCAGCTCCCGTTGACTAATCATGGTTGGTGCTCAGCTGCCCCAGGCATGGTAAAAAGGTGGACTGCATCTCCTGATGGCAACACAATGTGGAGCTTCAAAGATGGAGTGCTGCAGCTCAAGTGATGGTGTGGTGTGTGTGTAGCACAGAAATCAGAAATGCACATGAGCATTAAATGGGTTCGCGGTCAGAGCTCCCCCAACAAAAGGGCTTACCTGAAGATTTCCCAAAGATGACTTCTATTTGCGAGAGTCATCCTGCCAGTGTTTTCAGCTATTCCTGACAGCACACGGGATGGCCTAGGGCAGGGAGCATTAAAGTGCGATGGTAGCGACGTGTCAGCATTGTGATTCCTCAGAAGGAATAGCTCCTCTCTTCAGTGCCTTGTGACCACCAAAGTATCATATTAAATGTCCTTGACCAGCACGTGAGCCTGCAAATGACCCACTGCAGTTATAAGAGGTGGAGATGTGAGGGAAGTCAGCTGCAAATCTTCTTTTAGCTTTGTATTTCTTGATTTAGTGGGACTGTGTTTGTTGGATTGTGTCCTACCTATGAGTTCCTCCGTGTCTGTTTTTATCTCCTTTAATCTTTCTTTGGAAGAAAAAAAACCCTGAAAACACAACAGAAGGAGAAAAACTAAAAAGAGAAGAGGGATAAAAGTCTTTCGTGAACGTAGTGTGTGTAAAACCACCTGCAGGGGCAGATTTGTCATGGTACATTTTTGCAAAAATCATTAGCTTGTCATGGCAAAATGGAAGAAGTAATAAAATAGCAGTAAAAACGAGTTAAATTCTGAGCCTGGAGGATCAGTTCATTTAAAATAAATGACACTTTCTTTAGAGGTCAGCTCTTACTTTCTCCAATCCTGCGCGACCATCGCCCTTTTCCTTTTAGCTTAGCCCTTTTCCAGGCCTCAACATTTCTGCAGTATTTTGTTTTTGACATGTTGAAGCACACACATTATTACCCTTTCCCCTCTGGATGATCTTTTTTTTTCATCCTGGTGATGTAGTGGTGGCAGTACATAAAATTATAGCTAATTCCACTGGCTGAGTCCTTTCTGCTACTCTCAGCTTATATCCTCAGCTCAAAAGTACGTCAAAAAGTTCCAACAAGTTTTTAAGCAAAAAAGTATTTCCTTGTTAGGTTGCTGAGGCCTCTCCTGTTGTGTCATGTCTTCCTGAACTGTGAGTCCTTATTTTTGTTAGTGCAGATATGCTTATTACTCCTTGTGAAACAAAGTCACATTACATGCACAGTTGGCAATGTTCAACTCCTAATAACTCATCTGTGTTTGCATTCTGAGCCAAATGACCTGAAAAATTGGAGGTTAAAATGGAAGAGAGAAGGAGAGGGGGGTAGATACATTAGAAAGAAGAGAGGTTCAGGAAAGCATTTAGAACTGAGAAATTTTAATTTTCCAGCCTATATAAAACTGGAAAGCCATTGAAAGTGTAGGACTAGGTGTTCATCCGGTGTAAGTAGACATGGTTCACTGATTATAAGGGAGCTATGCAAATTCATATCTGCTGAGGATGCAGCCCACAATTTAAAAAAAGGCATTTAGAGACCAAAGGGAGAGTAAGAGAGCTGTTTATTTCTCAGTAGCTGTGCCAGGTTCACCCCAGGTCAGCAATGAGCAGAAGGTCTGTGCTCTCCGCTGGTGCCTGCATCTTTAGTGCCCGATTCAGCCGAACATCTCCATTAGCATTTGCTCCTGCAGGAAGCTGGCTGCTGACAATGGTCTGTTTTCAGACTGACAGGTAGCGAACTGCTGCCGCAAACGACACCTTTTTTGGTAATCTCGGTTGGAAGAACCAGATGAGTTACCCCTTGGGGTGCTGCCTATAGAACAGAGGCAATGTGGAGGCATCGGTGGCATTGGTGTCACCTGCTCTATGATTTTTCCTGCTCCTCGACTGATGTCTCACATGCTCTATCCTGTCTGGGACTCATTCCTTCCTGATACTCATTAAAAACGTATGGAAAAAATGGCATTGAATAGTACTGCAGGCATTTCACTGGAGTAGCACTACCTTAGCTAGTGCCATCACAAGTCAGAGTTGCTGTTGTTTATTAATTGGGGGGGGCGGTGTAAATATAAAAATTTCTGTTGGTAAGAGAGCAACAAGCAGGTAGTGTGATAACAAACTCAGGAGTCCACAGACGTTTACAAACAAAATATATCAGCCCCTTTAAAAACAAATGTTTTTCTGGGTTTTTTTTGCTAATTTATGCCACAGGGGTGAAGCTCCAGCATGTACTCTTGCAAGTGTCAGTTCCCCATCCCTTGAAATTCAATTGCAGAACTCCCCTTTGCTGCTGAAGGATTAAATGTTACCTCTGCATTTCTGTATTTAAACCCTCTGGTGCAGTGACATCTTTCCTGTGAGTTGCACTGTGTATGTGATGTGACAGGCTGGATGGTATTTGAAAATAGATTGTGGTTTTAATGTATTGGGGCCCTGAAGTGTATTAAAAAAGCTTTTGGAAGATCTCAGGAACAATAGAAATTTGTATGCTGGGCTTTGGGGTTTTGTTAGTTGACGTAAAGCAGTTTTCTTTGAACGAGTGGCCTTTTCCTTGTGGTTCCACCACACAGTGGTGGCTGTCCTGATAACTCAGAGGCAAGGTGAACTCTCTTCATCTGCAGGCTGAAGAGGTGCAGAGACCTGAGCTCACCAGTGACCAAAAAGCTGTTTTAAAACATGGCAGTGGTGGTGGTATACACATGCACGCATATATTTTAAAATGCTAAGATGACATTACCATGGAAGCTGCCTTTTAGCACTGAGGATGGGAATAAATTTGGCTATTTTGATTCAGGACCCTAAAATTCTGAAGCATACCCTTAGCTGATGAAAACAGCACTTTACTAAAAGCAGCAGACTAATGGTTGACAAGCACGTTAGCCATTGTTTTTCTGCTCCTAGCTTGATCATTTCTATTCTCTTCTTTCAGTTATCAGGCCTGGCTTCAATCCTCAGCAACCTCCTGCCCATCTCCTTAAGCTGGCTAGTCTTAGCCCTCTGCCAATTTTTCTGTAAAGATAGTACTTCATCAGTTTCCAACTCAGCTCTGTTTTGGCTTTAGCACCTCCTGCCCTGTCAGTTAGGCACATGGACTTTCATTTTCATGTCTTTTCTCGGTCTCACTAATGAAACAGTCTTGGTTGCTATGATAGTCCAGTGGTCAGAGGTGGTTTTGATATCTGTCAGTCCAACAGCTTTCCTAGTTAAAACTGTAACCTGCAATATATTGGAGTTTTCTTACTGTGAGAAATAAAGCATTTGAGGGCATTACCAAAAGAAGGCATGCCCTTTGCTTTAGAGTGTTTAAAGCAAAGCCAAAGCATGCTTTGTATCAAATTAACTTTTGTGTTTCTCCTTCAATCACACTGCCAGATTTTTCTTTTGTTACCCTGAATCAATTTTCCCTCCCTTCTCAACATCTCCACCCTTTTTATTTTCACCACTTCCCTTCTGCTCAAGCTTCTGTTCAAGCCCAAACTTCCCTTCTATTCAGCAGTGATCCTTAGGTGCCTATAATCTGGAAAATGCTGTATTGCTTGGCATTCTTTTAATTATTAATATTTCGGTTGTTAATATTCAATAGTAACTCATTATGCAAAGTTTGTATCATCCTGAAGAGCCACAGCTTTAGCAGGGTCCAAAGCACCAGAGGTTTCTTCTGAGAAAATAAAAATTTATGATATTTACTGTCAATAAACATGTAAAATAAAATTATATCAGCAAGGGGGCAGAAAAGCAGAAAATTGCAGACTAAGATGTGTGAAGAGCTTACAGAATAGAAGCGTTAGTTAATTATTTATCTTAGATGGTTACAACGGTGTAAAATCCACAGATAACAGTAATTGGGGTGACTCATTCTGCATTTGCTTTGTTAACACTTAAAAAGAACAATCTTCTTTTAATCGAAAAATTGGACATGAATAAACTGGTTCCATTAGTTTCATGTAAAAGATAGAAAACAAAAAGTGATGAGCTGGGCTGTTTCTTCCAAGGAGGATGCCCGTTTAATTCCTCTGCTCAAGATTTAATGGATGGGATTCTGGTCTTGCTCGAACTGCCTGTAAATCAGAACATTCCCCAGCCATCTCGGTAGACATAATACAGGAGGTGGGACCTCACCTGGTCGCTGTAAAACAATCAGCAACCTGCCAAATGATCAGGAGGCAATTTGGGTAATTGAGGAAAAAAGCGTGATATTTGTTAAATCATGGAGACGCTGGGAAAAGACATGATGATTTTGTCCACTGCGATAAATCCACCAGCCGTAGATTCTTACTATCTGCAAAGGCAGCTTTTGACACGATTGTGATGTGCAGCAACAATCAGTCTGTGGCTCCACATTTGCTGCATTGGGGATCCAAATTGTTTTTTGACAAATCCTTAGGAAGGCTGCCAGAAGGCTTCTGGCACACACTAGCAACCAGTTCATGGTTCCAAACAAATATACAAACTCCTGACAGAGGTTAAATGTACTGCATTAGCAATTGTATTCTATTTTATCATATGTCAGGAAGAGAGATGTTATGATGAATTAGTAATTCACTTGAGAGTAGTTTGAAAATATTGCAAACTTGACAGATGGCAAAAAGACAGCAATGTTGCATTACTCCTGTTGTGGTTTAATTTTTAACACCTTTGCTCATTACGTATTAAAGAAAAAAAGCACTAGAGCAATACTTGGCATGGCTTTTTGTTGCAGATTTGTCAAATACACAGTTTCTCACCTGGGGAATCCTTACCTTCATTTTCATATTAGAAATCACAATATTGTCTTTCCAGAACAAACAGCAAATGCAAGTAGGACATCTCAACTCCACTGATTTCAAAGTGCCAGTGGAACCCAGCTACTGCTTGGTTTCTTCATACTCTACATAGTAGCTGAAATGAAAACGTAGAAGGTGGCACATGAAACCAGTTTGTCTCGTAGTCCATGTTCACAAAAGGCTTTCCCTACATCTTTTGATGTGGAAGGCTTTGAAGCTGGAACAGGGAGTCAGTAACTGTGTTTTCATGCAGGATCTCACCCCAAAAGAGTACCAAGTATGCAAGTCTCATTGCAGACAGCCCTAAGGTAAAGAAAGAAGGAATAACAAGACATAAATTGGCCCCAGTATAAATGGGGGCAGAAGCAAAGCTGGGACGCTGCTCTGAGCAGCTTGCAGGCTGGCCAGGAGTCCTGATGCAAGTAAGAGCCATTTCAGGGCAACTTAGTCCCATCGATGAGAGTCAGCTGCTACCAAGTCTCTCTTGGTCCTTTCTGCCCACTTCAGACAGCTTAGGGCCCAAACCAAGGAGGGGAAAGAGGACCAGACAGTGTTAAACTATATATTCCAGTGCTGTTTCATTCAAGGCTTTCTCACTGTCTGGGACTCCTCACCTGCCTCTACAGTGCAGCTTTTAACGTTATAGGCAGAAAAGGGGCCTGAGAGTGGATGGTCCAGCCCCCACAACCACCAGTGAACTGCCTCTGAACTCTCTTCATTCACGGGTGTGGAGCTGGACAAGACCGCTGGCAGTTCCCCATTCCTAAAGCTAACAATTTCTATAAGCTATGTCACCATGCCCATTGTGTTACATTTTGAGATCTGTCGTTCATCTTTCCCTCGTTCTTTGCACTTAGTCTTGGTTTTGCCAAAGGAAACGTTTTCTTTTCTTCCATCCGTGACAGTTTTTGCTCTCTTTGCCTTCCTTTTTTCTTTCTTTCCTCTTTCCATCATATAAGGCAATGGCAGTAGTCCTTTCCATGTAAAAAAGAAATCCAAAAAAGGAAAAGAAAGCATGTTTTGGTGCTTTCTATTATGCAAACGTATTCTTCAGGACAGGCATATTTTATCCATTAAGGAAGAGAATAACTATCTTTTACACTGCGACTTGCAAGCTGCTGTGGGATGATGGAACAAGCAGTTTTCAGATGTGGTAAAATCATGCATGTGGAAAACCAGACTGTTAAAGGTTCCAGACAAGATAGTTTTTCAAACCCCTGACCTGAAGACTAGTAAATAACCAGTAATTCTCTCGCCACCGGTTGTTTGGCTGAAGAAAAAGAATACATCAACCTGTTGCCTTAAAGAGGCACTGTGCCACACTGGTGTTGCAGTTCCCCATGCCAGGGCCTGTCAGTGCCCAAAGTCTGATTACAATGAAAATATTCTATACGATTTGGAACTGCAGCTGCTTACCATGAGACTGAGATAAATAAAAGCCCTGTCATCAGTGGGTATTTCTTAAGCTGCTGAGCTGGTATCTCGAAAGCATTGTGGCACAGCAGAGCTGCTGCACCGCCTGAAGCTGTGGCCCCTCAGGCTTAGACCTCATCAGCACCCAAGTGCAGTGAGCTGAAGCTGGGGGTTGGACTAGATGATCTCCAGAAGCCCCTTCCAACCCTGACCATTTTGTGATTCTGTGAAGTGTGGTCAGCACACAGGGACCTGCTAGGAAATGCCAGGCGCTGGGTGAGGGTTGCAATTACAGCTGTAGGACAGGACAGCCCCTGTTCTCTCTCTGTCCTGGTCGCCTGAAGCGGTTAGGAATGGTGGCTTAGCTGAGCCTTGTAGCAAGTGGTGAAGAGCAAGTGTTGTGGTTTCTGCGCCCTGTTGTGCTTGTTGGTGGAAGGGGAGGAAGAATTAGGGGCCTGGAGGGAAAGGAGACACGAACTTGGTGTTGTCTTGACAGTCAGAAAACCCCTGTAAGCTGTGGTGGGAAGAAGGAGGGGATCTGCTCTACGGTGTATTTCATGGGCTCTGGGGAAAAAGGGAGATTTCTTAGCATTTGTGTTTCTTCCATCTGTTCTGTTGTTGTGCATATGCTTTGTCTTCTGAGAGGCTGCCTTGATGGGTATGTCTGTGTGTGATGGGAGGTGATACTCTGAAGGTATTTTGGGTAATGGCAGGGGGTGTTACATGCTTTTTTGAGGAGAACGGCCCCATCTCATTTTCTACCTGGTGTTTCTGTGAGGGAGTGCTAGAGAATTAATCAGACTTGACTCCTTAGGAGGCGATTGGCTTGCACTGCTAACTGCAGGGTGGCTGAAGTTATGTCTGCAGTCTTTTGCGGGTCAGTATGAGTTTGCTTTGCTCATGCCCACAGCTGAGTCTGAGCTGTCTGTCTTCAGTAACACCGTGCTGAGTTGTGCGTCAGAATATATTAGCCCTGGTCTGACACTGTGCTAAAGCAGCTATATAGCTTTTAGAGGGCTCAGAGCGTAGATAAAGCTGGCTTATAAGTATCAGAGGAGGACCTACTCAGAAAGGTACCTAAACTAGCTCGAAATGAACCAGCTTAGCTAACAAGCACAGCCTAGCTGTTGCAACGTAGTAAATTACCCCGTTTGAAATGCCTGCGTGTGCAACAGCTTGCTAGCTCGCTGTGTCCGTGAGCTAGTTCCTTCACTGCCAGCCCTGGGGAGAAGCGGGTGTTTCTGTGTTTACGTTCGAGGACCGAGTAATCTTTTCTGATGCTATGTGAAAGAGAAAAAGCGTTTGGTCTGTACTGCACTGCTGTGCGCAGATAACATGAGACAGGCATTTGGAGGTAATTTCAGTTCTCTTTTGTTGGGTGCCTTTCAGAAGCTCAGTGGGCTGCATGATAAGGCCTTGTGTTGTGCATCCAAAGACTATGGCTCTGGCCATGGTGTTGCCTCTGCTGCTCTGTCCCACTGTGTGATGCTCTTTTGCGGCTCCGTACCTTTGCTTCACCTGCCTTGTCCATCCTCTTTGCAAGCTGCTCAGGGCAGAGACTGTTCTGTGTAACTCTGTGTGCAGGAACCAGGTCTTTACGGAATGCAGAGGAGCTGATTTTATACTACTGTTGATAATAATCAACATCACAACATAGCAACAAATTGGTTTTTTTAATAATTTCATCTTCTTCCCCTACTATTGGATGGGATTATTCTGTCTGTTAACCTTTAAAGCTATGGTACTAATTTGCTTTATTGCTTAAAAACCAATGCGAATTTCCCTGAGGCTGTTGCAGAAAATCACTTGCTTTGTTATCAAAGGATCAGCAGTTCAGTGAAGACATCTGTTTTTTGGGTTTTTTTTTTACCCAAAGCTATTCTAAGAGAAGAATATCGAGATGTGTATAAAGAACAACTGTTGAAGTAGTTCAGAAAGTACTGCTGCTCTTATAACAAGCTATTCATGGTGCTGTGCAACAGTTGTACCATCCCAAAACGCTTACTCATCCGTAGAATGGTGTGCATTGTTCCAGGTATCTCATACAAAACTTCGCACAGACTGAAGATTTGTATTTAATTCTGTTTTGTACTGTAAACTTAGCAGACCCAAGAAAGTTGCGCAGAGGGAGGTTTCCAATGGAAGTACTGAGGCACTTGTCTTATTTAGTGATGGCACATGTGAGTAGACAAACCAATGCTGTCTATAATTCCTCTTTATTGGTTTTCGCAACACAGATGAGAAAGACTAACACTACAAATGTGAAACAAGGAATAATCATTGGAGTCAGCTGGCTGATTTGCGGAACTCACTGCTGCAATACCTGCTGCAGTCAGGAGCGTATCAGGGTTGAGTAATGGGGAAGCTGTTGGTGCAGGTAATACCAGCTTTCACCATTACAGTGCTCTTCAGAGCATGAAAATGCCACAGCTCCCCACTGGTAGGAATCCATTTTCCTTAAAAATAGACACTTCTTTCAAACACTGTGTAACAACAGAAGAAGAAAGGACATAGAAGAAAACCTAGTCTGAGCTGGGTTGACTACTTTTATGCTCATATACTTCTCATGCTTTGTGACTAAGTTTTTGCATTTACTTGTGTTTGACCTTCTAAGAGTGCACCTTTGACTCTGAAGCTAGGTTGTTTTCCAGAGATAGCTGCAGGAGCAACGTTTTGGGTACAAGCTATTCTTCCTGTCTTTAGATTTATGTTAGACGTAGAGGTTTTTTCTGCCATGAAATACTATCCTGGGTTCACTGAAGGCATGTTGTAATTAGTTCATTTGTTTGACATGATACTTTTAAACTACCTTCTGTGATAGCTCCACTCTGCAATTGTCACCTGCTCAGGTCTGCATTGGTTATGTTGCTCTTCTTTTTGTTCTCACTCGTTTTTATGATTTAATTGGAATTCAGCAACGACCCTGACGGAAATGAAGAGAAAGACTCAGGCAGGAGAAAGCAAGGTATGTGAAAACGAAGCACAGTATAAAGGAAGTTTTTGTAAATTGGATGCCACGGAAGGTGAAATCCAAGCAAGTTAGTTTTCCAGGGAGCATTTGATTTCATTCTTCATCTGCTTACTATACATAAAAAGTGTGACTGTCATTAACACTGAGGCTACTTTGCATGGCCCATTTTGTCTATTGTAATACCTCTCAGTGGTATAAACTTAAACTTGTCTGCTGGGGAAACGAGACAGTTGGAGACCAGCTTTCAAGAGCATGGCTGAATCTCTCTCCCAACTTGAACTTGATGGCAAGAACAGCTTGTTGGGTCAGTACTGCTGCTGTCCTGCATCTTGTGCAGTGATTTTTGCTGGTAGTGAATTAGGCTAGCGTGGGTGCTGCTTTTCAGGTTTGAGAACATTTTCCAGTTTCCAGGGGCTGAGGATGACTACAGGAGCAGACATCAAGTCAGCAACAGAGCTGTGGTGTATGTGCAAGCTGACCTTGTGCACATTTAGGTCACACTGAAATAAGTGTGAAGTGGGCCTGAAGTGCTGCCCGATTGCCTTCTCTGCAGTCATTGTGGAAACACCTACTTAAGGGGTCAGGAAAGTGGAGCAGCTGACCTTTTGATGGACCTTGATTGCCTCCTTATTGATGGTACTGTAAATCAGCAGAGAAGGAAATGGCACAGGCAAAGCTAAAGGGAAGCAAAGGGAGCTTGCTGCATCTTGTGGGGTTATGCAGGTGAACAGCTAAAGCTGCAGTGTAAGAAACATGCATATTAAAAGCATTAGTATTATCTGTCTCCGTGAGGCAAGCAGTATAGCAAATTACGTACTGGTGCATCACCTTTCACTGAACTCAGCTGAACGTTTTCCCTTAAGTTGGCTCTGATATCTAATGCGTTCTTTTGGTCTTTCATTCTGGTTTATGAGACTGGCCTGAAGCCCCACTACAGGGGTTTCCATGATGTGAATCCTTGCATTTGAAGCATTAGCTGTTTCAGGGCATCCTTATCTCCCACAACAATGTAATACAGATTTGCAATTAGTTGTGCTATATAAGCGATCCACCAACCTAATCGAAGAGCCCTGATGTGATATTCATGTTTCTGACAGCCTGTTTTACATATGGTTTTCAAAAGTCTATAACCTTCAGTTAAATTCATGGAATATTTTAATTTTTTAATTAAAAAAATTAACTGTTTTTAAAGGCAACTTTTTAGAAGTAATAAGTACTTTACTGTGTCTATAAATCAGGAATAGCCTTTCCCATGTGTGACAGTAATAACCTAGCAACTGAAAAAAAAGTTAAAATATTCATCATAGGGGAAAGAAGTCACACTCTCTGAGCTATTGGTTTTAGATAAGATTGTTTTATGCCTACTAGGAACTAGTTCATCAAAGAACTCTTTTTATATTTAACAGATTTTATGTATGTTATATGTTACATTTATAAACATGCAGGAATATATATATTTAATACTATTTTTTTTCTGCATTTCACTTACACTGTTACCGATCACTAATATATCCGTGTTGGAAAGCAAGCATTCTCCATCTTCTCTACATGTGATTTCAGCTATGAACAGAGAAAAGCATCTTTACTATGCTCCTTGCAGAGCCATTTGCTTGGAGACCTAAGTTCTTTTTCTAATTCCGTGTCTTTGCATCTTCTGGAACAAACAAAAGGGAAAAAAAAAAAACCCAGGAAGAAAAACAGAAGAGAATTAGAGAACAGCAGTAGTTTCTTTAACTGGAAGCAACGTACAAATTGTTCCATCTGGTTACATTGACACCTTTTTATAGTTTATTGCTCATTTGGAAATGAGAGTCACAATTCCCTTGTGCAGAATGCTCTTATCCTTCTCGACAGAAGAGCTTACAAGAAAGGACAGATCTCCCAGGGCTTTGGGGCAGCTCTGTGCTGGGCCACCTCCCGTGTTCCAGCTCCTTTCTCTTCCCTGCAGCCGGAAGAGAAATGTGCCCGGGAACAGGGTGACACAGTGTCCCCACCAAAATTGTCAGTGTGATCAAATCAAAATTTTTTGTATATTGGGGTTGATTTTGATGGGTTTTCCTCATTTAGTTGAGGAAATTTAATTGTTGTCAACAAGTGTTTTAAATTAAGAAAATGAGTGTCACCCAAAATGGTCTTTGGTTTGAATAAATTGTTATAGTAGATGAAATAGAAATGCCAATAATCTTAATTCACGTTGACAAAACACTTAGTATCATTATTTCAAAATGTTTTATTTCAAAATTGGTCTTCCAATTGGCACAAAACCTTTAATCACATTAATGATGTATTTTTGAGAAACCTCTAAAATCTTCTTCAGAATTCTCTATTCCAGTTGGTAGTGAGTTACGGTAGACAGCCCAGGTAGAGGAGCGTTACTGTGCATCAGAGAAGTTGAAGATATGATTCTGCAGCTTTCTGAAGGACCTTTTAGGATGCTGGTACTCTGTGCCTCAAAAATGGTGGTTGGACCACTGCTGGTCAGTGGCTTGTACAAGGAATGGAAGCAGTTTGGTGAAGTGTGCTCAGACACAACTATTTCACAGAGATCCCACTCCCTTCCATGGTGCCAAGCTGAGATATTACAGACACTGGATTGTGACAGCTGTCAGTCAAACTCAGGTGAATGTCAGTTGGTAAAATACCGTTGTACTTTGCTGAATGTAGCAGGACTGAATTTTACCCAGCTGTCATAAAAGACAGCAAATTTCAGGCATCTAACAGCATCACAGCTTAATTTTGTAAGAAAACAGTTGGAGGGCAGTGTGCGGAGCTACCAAGGCTTTGCAAGTTATTGCCTCTAGCTTCTGGACCACTGTACAACTCAAATTGTAATGGACTTCTTAATGTATATGCAGGGGGAACCCCACTCATGCTCTGCATGATGTTGTCCAAACCAGTCATAAAAACACTTACGCAGTCTGTCTCAAAGCACTAAAGAGGCTGATACAATGTTAATTAGATTAATTTCTGAGCCCTAATTTGCAGATTATCCAAATCATTAAGGCAGTGCCGTCCCTGGCCTTCTCTGATTGTGCACAGCAAGCTATTGAGTGCTTGAACCTCTTTCTCGATGCACTGAGTATGGTAAGAGCTGCTGAAGGTCAGTCAGCTAACACCTGAGAAGCAGTAGAGACAGTCGTCCAGCAATGGAGAACTGTCCCTTCCTTGTAGCAGAAAGGTAATGCGAGTCGTCCTGTGTGCTCTGATATGAAGGAAAACCAGCCTTTTACTTGCAAGCTTTTTGTTGTGCTTGAATGCTGAGGAACTCAATTGAAGGACAGGGAAGCAACTGTACGCGCAGCAGGTCGGAGCTGGCTGTGCTGGAGGCTTTGTGGGAAGCTAATGGTGACAGCCTGCTGGGCATCTGTACGTGCTTCAGTTTTACCTCTCGCTGGGAGGAGAAAAGAGGTTTCGGGCTGTTGTTGGATTGTAGACTCCAATAAAAGCAAAGCCTTTCTGGTAGGAGGAATGGGAGGAGCAGAGGGGGCGGGAGAGGGAATGAAGGGGGATGTGTTACTGCCCCTTCCCCAAAAGAGCTGATAGCTCAGTAGCCCAGGTGGTGGTCTGAACACGGGACCACCTCACTCCTTGCTCTGTCCCAGAAGAGAGTGCCAAATCCCCCTGCAACCAAGCCTGAGCACGAACTGCTTGTGAAGAAGCTGGCTGAATAGGGTGGGTCTTACCCCTGGAACTCCCTCCTGAGTCTGAAATGTGTCTGTGCTGAAAGACTTGGTTGAAGTTGCATTTTCACAAAAAGTTTTGGTTTAAACAGGTTGGCATTTCCCCAAGAAAAATCCGTTCGGTTGGAAAATTTCCAAATAGCTCTGGTGCAAAACAATGTGATTAAATTTCAGAACACTTTTAAAACTGCAAGATGGGGGGAAATGCTCACAGAAAGGTGCAGGCAGATACATGGATTTATTTTGAAAACGGAGTTAAAGAAGGAACTCGTTTGACAACTACTTATTAAAGCCATAACTGCAGAATCTTAAATTCTGAAATTAGCCTCCCTGCTTCAGTAGAAATGTCTTTGCTCACTGTCTTATTTGTCTCTTTCTTATGTCTCCACTGGAGCAATCTTGTGCAGGAATTTCTAACCAGCTCTTTTTTTTCTTTTTCCCCTGCTCCCCCCCGCCCCTTTTCTTTTTTTTTTTTTGTATATGTTTTGGGCAAAGAGGACTTTAGCCTAGGGATCAGATGATTTACAGAGTGGAAAAATATTGCTTTATAATAAAAGGAGGATATTGAATAAAACCCAGATTTAATACCCAACCTAACAGAACACCCTGATGAATGTAATTGCATTTTAAGCATTCTGATTGAATTTTTGATCCATATTGCATTTGTTTTGCTTGTGAATCTTTTATGAAAAAAAAAAAAAGTGTCTGAAGATTAAAGGATTACCGAGTTCTTACAAAGCCCAGGCAGCTGCTAAAGCATCTGAATATTCTTGCCTAAATTTGGTGGGAAAGCTATATTAATCTTGGCTGTTCTAGCAAGCAATATGTCTTAAGCCAAAATAGCCCAGGGGAAGGGGGACAAGAGAGAAGAGATGTAAGGGACAATTGCTTCTACGGGTGAACAAACTGCAGAGTATTAGCAAGAGCTGGAACAAAACAGTGCTATAATTGAAAAAAAGAGTTTATCTGAAATTATTATGGGTGAGGATGAGGTTTTTCTGGTTTTTCTCTCTCTTAATTTTCTGATGAGGTGGAAAGAGTGAGCAGCAACTTGCATACAGTCAGGTCATAAGAGTCACTCATTTCTGTTCTCCCTTAGCGGTGAGGAGTATGGGCAACGTGCTGGAGCTGTTAACTCCTTAAATAAGGTTCCTGCAGGAGACATGGAGACAGCAACTCTGTTTGCCAAAGGACTTTCAGCAGTGGATGTAGAACTCCAGTAAGCACGTTCAGCACAGAGAGTAAGTGATGGATTTAGCCAAAGGAAGTGAATAAAGTCATTTGGGGTCAGGGTATGCCTTTAGGCAAGACGGAAGACAAGGGGCTCTGCTTTATACATAAGCACGCACAGCTATGGGAACTGTGAAACTCTGGTGATGACTGGAAACTCATTGTCTATTTGTGCAAAACGCTGTTTATTATTAGGTCCAAGTGACCATTGTATGTGTATGTAAAAAAGAAACAAGTAAAGTTGTTAAAGTTGGCTGTGCACAGAAGTCATCGTCTCCCAAAGACGGAAAAAATCCCACAGAGCGCCGTGAAATCAAGAGAGCTCTTTCAGGCTTTAACAGGTTCTCCGAAATCTATAGCATGTTTTACCAAATGCTGGCAGCCTCTCGAAATCTTCTCCTAACTGAACAAAACCTCACAGGAAATCTTAAGAAATTACTTCCAGTCTGATCAGGGTACATGATAAGCAAAGGGCAAACTCAGCAGTGCTAATGGGGAGTGGCTTTTGGCTAGTGTTTTTTGATCCGTGTGAGCAAGAGAACACCACAATCTGTTGTGGCTGAAATGTGTTAACAAAATAAAGTGGTTATTGTTTTGTTGTCCTGCAATAATACAAACAATATTTATTTCCAGTGTTCCAAAAGTGCAAATATAATGTTTTATAGGTAACACCGCTTTAAAGTATGCTTAGCATATTTTCTGTGCTTAGTCAAAGCTTCACAAATCATTAAAAGTGAGAAGAGAACTAAAGAGCTGAACAACAAAAGCAGCATAGGAAAAAATGCCTAGGGAAAGAACTTTTTAATTTCTTCTATCTAGTGCTTTTGATTAGACACACAGCGTGGAGTTGGGGTGGAGGCTTTTTCTCCAAGTCTTGAGTGGTTCAATGAGGGTTGCCGATATTTTTAAATACCCGTCTTTTCAAATCCATCGCAGGCAGGTAATTCCCCTCAGAACACTGCAAAAGTACAAAGTGGTTTTGTTCAGGACGCAGAAGCTCCTTAGACATGGGAGCAGGGGTAGAAATCTGCATTAGAAACATTGCAAGGGGAAAGTTAATGCTTGCATGAAACCTCTGGCTGGTTTTTAAAACCAAGCTGGAGTGAAGCATTTTTAGTCTTCTGCACAGTTCAAGTTGGGCATAACCCATAACCAGAGCTGCAGATTTCATGTCTGTTCTTCCCTTTTTTTCTTAAAAATCGCGTGAGGTGTTTTGAGTTGGATTGAAATTTGAATTTCTGTGCCTAATGGAGACATCTGAAGTTGTCGTTCCATATACACCTGACTTTGCGCAAATTTCATATCCCTACACTATATTGTTTGAGCTTGTTGGTCATTTTCTGGCAGCAGAAGTATAAAAACAGATGTACCCAGAAAAAAGGGACTGCTTTGGTTGTAACCAGAATCTTAAATGTTGTAATCGTGTGATGGTCTTGGCTTCTGTGGACTTTCCAAGCTAAGTGCAAGAATTTAAAATGGCTTTCTGTGTGTGCTCTTAGCCTTGAACCAAGCTGAGCCTGTGCTGTGAATGTGTTTCAGGTATCATTATATCTAACCAGATATCCTCTGTTTGATAAAGTGCACTGGCACTTGGATTCTTTATTTGTTCTTTTATCTATATACAGCAGAAAGTGGTGGATGCCTTTGAAACTGTTCACACCAAACAGTGCGTCAAATGAAAGGGATAAAAAGGTCTGGTTTGATCTGCAATCGCATCCACGGCAGTTATACGCTGGCCTAAGAGCTGCCATCTTCGCTAATCACATTTCTGCCATCTAGGCCTTGTGGATCGACCCCTTTCAGCTCCATTTGGATATGCAGGGGGATCCAGTTCAGCAGCCCTGTGGATGCATTTATGGTCATCTTTTTTGAGGTTGTTGATGTATATAAGTAATTAGCTCAGAAAACTTTAGCCTTCACACGCAGAGGCCAACATTTTTTCATGTTATTTGAGTGGAAAAAATGCCATGCCATCAAGGCAGTGGTAGCACCTGGACAAGCCTCCTTCTAGCCTCCTGCACCGGTTTTTCCTGTGACCAAATGCAGAAAAGTTTTTTTTAAAAACAAAAACAAAAAAAAAAAAAAAAGTGGTAGCTTCTTTCATTACTTTTTTTTCCTCCTCATTATACATTCTCCTTCCAACACAGGGGTGAAACTGTCTGGTTTTTACTGACCAGTATGCAAAGATAGGGCAGTATGAAGTCAAAGCTCTACAAATCATTGAGAATGCAATTGTGGACAGCCACAGTCCTCTGCTACGCTCCAATAATTCGTATTTGGATTTGCTTGTGTCTGTCATTGCTTTGCTTATGATGATAATGCTTATGGAGATGGAGCTTAGCATCTTTTTTTTTGTTAGAAGAAATAGATCCTTAAGCCCCATGTATTTAAATGAATGTGTGTAATTCATAGGAGCTAAAGGATGAAAAAATACAGGATCATAATTATTTTTGCCCAGAAAAAAAAAAAAATCCATTAATCCTACCATCCCTTCATTGCTAGTGGCAGCCACAAAAGCAGATCACTGAGGTCCTTCGACAATAATTTTCTAGCGAGCTTTTTGCGCTTTCTTGACCTCTTCTCTGCTCTGCTGTGAGGGGAAAGAAAGGGCAGAAATGGGAGATAACTGAGAGTGTTGCTCCATGCTGGGAAGTAAGTATGTGTGAACCGAGCTGTCATTGTCATGCTCAGAGCAAAGCCAGCTTAGTGATCCCCCCTGCTTCCACCGGCTGAGGAGCAAGCTTGATCTTCAACTTCTCTCTCTTTGCAACAGTTGTATGTAGCAAACAAAATCAGCTAATCAACCAATTCTTCTGGGTCAGATGGGTTTGCTTTTGAAATAGCCAAGTCCCTCAGCGTCAATTTGCTGGTAATAAGCAATTTACAGTATATAGTGGTCAAATGTTAGAATTGAACCATTTTTCCAATCAAAATAATACTGCAGATCCTACTGCAGATATCAGCGCTGCGTGAAATAATCATTAATAGGTTCAGAATGCACACTTGGCACTGTGACATGTATTAAAAATTAAGATTTGCCCAGGCTGATGTTCTAATGTTAAACTTTTTCTAAATATAATTAGATGTTTGTGTTAAACAAGTAAACCTGGTGTCTAATTTGGAGTCACAGATCATTGAAGTCGGTGAATGCATTTTATTCATTTCATATGGAAACATGAAGGTCGGGGGGAAGAGCATGGGAAGGGTGCCCAAACAATGCAGTTTTTAAACAGTGTGAGGGAGACATATATATATTCACATCAAAGTTTGCTGTAAGAGGACTGTGAAGCTGGGTCTCAAAATGCTTTCTGAAAACAATCCTCCTACTCGTTGCCTGGACCCTGTGATTTTATGCAAGTATAGTGCTGGTTGGGGTATGGTCGTAGCAGTGAAGCCCAGGCGGCAGTTGTAGGGCAGGAGTGATGATGCTCAACTTTTGGATTAAAAGAAAGAACAGGCTTTGTGGCACAGAAGGAGCAAAGCAACATATATCTCAAAGGCTCAAAAACAAGACAAGAAACAGAATGTGTCTTCAATGAAAAGACAACAAAGAACAAAGCCAAACCCTTTTGAATTTTTGGAAACATTCTTGGGAGTTTGGGGGCCTTTTTACACTGAAGAGTTAAGCTTGGTCTTGCTAACCCTGTTAATGGATACTGTTGCTCGCTGGGCTTATCTTGTTTAGCAGGAAGGGAGGAAATGAAACAGGCCAGAGGAGAAACTCTGTAGGAGAAGGGAAGGGAGCTATGGCCTCACTGGGAAGGGAGAAGGTAGCAGTGCCTATCAGTTCTGTGCAGATTTGATGCCTGCCCTCATATGTAGTCTAAAATCTTTAAAACATCAACTTTGCAAAACAACCTTTCTCCAACTTGCCTTCTCAGCTATGGCAGGCAATGTGGCATTTATCCTTTTTATGTCTTTTTAAGTCACAAATTATAATACGGTTAGGGTGAAAAGAAGGAAGAACATTTAATTACTGTGAAATAATAAATGTCCATGAATCAGAATATTTTAAGAGTTCCAGTCACTGTTTTACAGGAAACTGGTTTCTCTTTTAAAGCCTTTGTCGCTTCTATAGATATGATTAATCAGACATCTTAGTCATGGCAAGTTCCTTTTGCTTCTATGATAACTTGCTTCAATACAAAATGTGCTCGTAAGAGCTCCACAAGTAGCATATTTTGGTCCTAAATGTAAATCAGTTTACAGGAAGGATAAAAACCTGCTACAGGGAGAGGAGATCTTGGAGCTGAGCCTGTATTTTCTGAGGGGCTAGCCTTGATCCCCTAAAAGGGTTCATTGCAAACTGTTGAAAAGGAATTATGCGTGGGTAGAAAGTCCTGTATCATTTGCTTCAATTACTGTGCCTGAATTGTATTGTGATATTGCTGTATACCATGGGCTGTGGCCCCACTTACCTTGAGCTTGCTTATTTAAAAGGGATGGTTGCAAAAGTGTGATTTTCAAAATTGTTACACCTGGAATATCAGCTGTTCATCATTCGGAATTGAAGCCAGGTTTGCAGAAGATGTAATTTCTTGTTTGGGCATGTAAATAACAGCTATTCTATTCAGAAACATTCAGCAAACCTCTGCTGTCGTGAAACAGAAAATACGTCTTTTCAAATAGCTCAACACACTGACCTATTTTGGGCTTACATTTTTGTAAGGTACTTCCATTTTTGGAGGTCTGAGTTGACATTCCTCAAAGTAGTTTGTTTTTCCAAGAGCACTGGTTATTTTCCAACTAAAAACAGGTCCCTTTCTCAATATGTCAACTTACCCCCTTCTGTTGTCATTTATCACTCCTGAAAATTTCAACCCAATGACTTAAACAAGAATTCTTTGAAACCTTGGCTTTAACTAGGGGTATTAAACAACGGGGAATTTTTTGCCTTAAGCTCTTCTGATCACCAAAGGGTTTGAGGGAAACAAATTAACCAGACAAATAATAATTAAATTAAATGTGAATAAAGTTCAGGGAAGAAAAAGACATTCTTACTTGTGGCTTTGAAAGGTCCTGTTATGTAATGCACTCCTAACAGTCCCCTTTCTGTTTGGAGGCTGAACCTTTCAGAGTGTTGGTTGTGCTGAATAAGGTGTTGTGCTTGGTGCGTATAATAGTAAGGGATATGAATTACATACTGTAATTAACACCCTCCTCTAACCTGCCACTTATCTCCTGGCTGTGCAGAGGTACTGTGAGGATTGGATGGCATTATAGTTGATAGTTGCCAAAAAGTCATTTGAAGGCCTTGACACAGCGTGTAAGAAAACCTATCTTAGCTGTACATCCATTAGTTTCCTTTGGTTGTTCACATGTACTGACAACTCCAGACAGAACAAAAAGGAACGAGTCACCTGAGCTCACCTGTCAGATTTGTAGTCTTTTATTTATAGACGGCATGATTCAATGAATTTTGATGTTTTGATGGGCGAGGTTTCATTCATTGGAAGCACTGTTTTGCTTTAGTTTTGCTTCATTTTAAGCTTAAGAGGATGGGAAGCTAAGTGCTTCCCTCTCCAGAGCTCACCTCTTAGCCAGGAACTACGTCTCTTCAGCAAAGAGTATTGAGTCCCCTGGACAGTAGAAGTGGCTAGTGGGCTGAGGAAGCATCTCTTACAGCAAGCTAAGTGATCTAACAAGGGTTGCACAGAGGAAATCACTGTGTCAGCATTACAAATGAAAGCAGCTCTTAGATCCCAGATGACTCCTCAAGGCAAGTTGGAGTTGGTGCCTGTGCTTCACTTCTTCTGTACCTTTCTTCCCTCTGCAGTAGCTCATTACCCCATGTCTGTTCATAACGAACAGGGGAGATTATTCCCTCCCTCTGTACAGGAATGACTTTACTGACTTTTACCACCATCCTCCTCAATCCTCTTTTCCTTAGACCAAACAACCCCCTTTCTTTCTACCTGCCCATGTAGGTCTCTGCTTGCTTCTCCTTTTTTTCCTCTGGATTTTCTCTGTTGGTCTACCTTGTTTTGAAGTGCAGTGCTCAAACTCAGCTAGTGTTTGAGCTGCCGTCTTGCCAGGGATGAGCAGCGTGAAAGGATTATCTCATAAACATTGCAGACTCTGTGTCTCTCTGCGCACTGCAGTATGGTGTTTGCCTCTTTTTGTGACAAGGTGTCACAGCTGGCTCATGACAATACCTTAGGGCTGCGGATCAAAATGTTTTTTCTGAAGAACTTCTCTCCTCTTTTCTCATTTACTGTTTGTACAGTGGATTATTTCTGTCTAAGGATAGTCCCCAGCACTTGCCTCTGTGAATTTTGCTCTTTTCAGACAATTTTTTTGATTTGCCAGGACCATTTGAATTCTAATTTTATTTCCCCATTTATTTGAGGTCACTCACAGCTTGACATTGTCTGAAAACGTGTGAGTGTACGTTCTTGTCCATCACCCAGGCCGTAGTTGTAGAGAATCAGACTGGCTCCTCAACATCGCTCCCTGTAGGGCTCCACTTTGTCCTCAAGCCAGTGGTTGCTATTCCCTGAACACAGCTACTCAACCAGCTTTTACCCACCTCCAATTTTTCCCAAACCATCTTTCTCTAGTTTGCTTATGAGAATATTGGGCAGGACAACCTTATGTTCCATCTCAAGTAGAAGAATGTATATTTTCTAAAAAGATGCTTGGTTTTTTTTAAAGTTTTGGCCTTCTGAAGTGAGCCAGTAGCTCCTGAGGTGAACGCGTCTGTGATGTTTTGCGCTCTCCTGCCGGGCTGGCTGGCGGGAGACAGTGCTCCAGGCACAGCAGCTCTTCCCACAGGTACTTACAGAGAATAGAAATGCTTTAATCAGGGCTGAAGAAAGCAGTGCGTTGGTAGAGCACCAGTCTGGAATCAGTGCTTCTGATCTCCCACAGAGCAGCGATCCTAATTGAGGTGGCAAGTGTGATTTGAAAGACCTAATGCTCCTCAAAATGGGCACATGCTTGGATCTGTATGAAAAGGCAAGCTACAGGTGTTACGAGGCACCTGCATGGGGATTGGGCATGTCGAGCCGATACCAGGCTTTTCCAAAGGGCTTGTGTTGAGAGCCTTGAGGCACCTCTTCCCGCTGCTAGCATAGGCCCAGATTGCAGTAGCCAGGGCAGCATAAACCCACCTCATTTTTTCCCAGCAGGGGACATGGTGGCTTCTTCTCCATAGTCAATGTTTTTATCATAAAAACCTTTTGAAAACATGGTAAGAAACACAAGATGAGAAACTAGCCAACCTCACAAGGCCATGGTATATAACAGAAAATCAAGATGCTGGATCTGCACTAGGAATGGTACTGCGAGCTTTGTAAACAGAGGAAAGCAGGCTGTTAGTTCATATAGTCCTGTAAGAAAAGCGGACCTTTTTGGTATGTGTGGTACAATGCTGCTCTACCGTCTGGGTATAACTATTAGAAGAAGATGTCTGTAGATGAGAATATTAGGTCTGTGAATTTCCTACTTTTGCAGAGAGTTTGCTTACTTTGATGGTGAATTATAGTTATTAGTACTGAATTCCTTCGGAGGGGGGAAGTATTTCCCTGCTTTAGACCACATGAGGCTCCAGCACTGCTGAGAGGACATTGTGCTCTGCTGTCTGAAGCAGGTCTCTAAATTTAGATTGTTCTTTTCTAGTACATCCTGGTTGACAAACACCTACAAATAGTGATGTTGGAATTCTGATTCTCCAGTCTTATGGCACACGTCTGTGTGCTGTGTTCCTTTACATTGCTGGCGCTGAACTGTACTTCTAGAATTCTGTTGGTTGGTAGCTTTTCATGCTTTGATACCTCCTGTGATGTGGTGTTTCCACAGACACTGTAAGTATCTTCATTGCTGTTTTACACCGGCTGCACCCTTCCCGAGTGTCACTGAATAGATAAATTCAGTTGCATGGCTCAATCTGTTGAACTCAGAGCAGAATCTGTCCTAGCATGGACAGAAGTTAAGTGCCAGCAGTTATGCTGAGCAGATGGGAAAGAGAGGTGGGCAGTTTTCATTTGGAAGGGTCAGAGTAGCTAAAGAAAATACCAGTCCATTCCAAGAGCTGTGGGTTTTTCTCAGCTTTGAATCCTGTGTATGAGAAGTGTCTTTTGTCAACAGCAGGTTAAGGAAACAAAGTGCTCGGGGAACTGCTGAACACTGAAAAAAACTGAAAGTAAGTGATGCAAATCAGCCATTAGCCAGTGTTTGCTGCCTGAAGTGTTTCTGTGATGTGCCACTGCCATCTACAATGGTTTACTTGCATAGAACACAATTACTCTTTCATATTTTTTTATCCTTGGACCAGTAATTTCAAGGACTGTGGCGTCACATCCCTGATTTGGGAAGCAGAGTGACCATTGCTTCTAGCCAAGTGCTGGTGAAGCTTTTGCTGCTGAATTTGTAGAGCTATTCTGGGTGGTGAACTTGTAGAGCTGTGCTGGGTGTTAAACTTGTAGAGCTGCGCCGGAGAGGCGCCTCTCGTGGATTGGCAGAGCGCTTCTGGAGCTTACAGCCTTTGCTGTCTTTCCGTACTCAGTTCTGACTGTGACGCTGAAATATGTTTGTCTGATGACCAACCTTAATTGCAGAGGCTTTTCCCTGTTGAGGGGCACTCTCTGGGTCTTGCTAATGGGGTTGAAGATAGGGAAAGACAAAGGTTCTGGCTGTGCAGCCTCCAGCTCTTCTCAGCATCTAGACCTGCTTATCAGCGCTGGAGTGGGAGCCACAGGTGTTCTGTGTGGATGTGCTGCTATGGCACGTACAGCATATTTCACAAACTCTGCTAGTAAGGATCTGGTAAGGAATTGGAAAAGAAGAGAAATAGTGGGATTTTTCATTTGGAAGGGACTTTGCTTCCCCTTACATCTCATAATTGCTTCTTACTATGTAAAATTGTTGGTAAATATGGTGAATACTACTAGAGCAGCACACAGATTCCTGAAGCACTAAGCTTTTGCTAATGCAGCAGGAATTGAACTGAGCTACAACAAACAGGCTGTTGTGGTTTAGGTGTTGGGTTTTAAATAGAAAACTATTTTTTTTTATAGCTTTTCTCTAGGTTTTGGGTTGGTTTTTTTTTTCAGTTTTCTGCTTGTGATTATTCTTGATTTTCTGAAAAAGCAGCAGAGGATTTTGTGTATACAGCAGCAAAGTTAAAACAATCAAAACATTTAGTAGGATGTAATTACAGGTTGGCAAGTCAATGATGTTATAACTAACACACATATATGAGCAACTTTTGTTTCTTAGGCAAACATTGTACCTGTCTGAAAGTCATTCCTGTATTTCTAAATTCTGTTTCAGTCCTGTGATTGCAACCTTAACAGTTTTTATTTTAAGATTATACCAATATAGTACTTTCCTGTTTTTTTTCTTTTATAGGTGTGAAAATAATACTAATAAAAACATTTTAGATTTACACTGTTAGGAGTGTTGGTTCATTTCTTCTGTAAGAACTGGGGGAAAAAAGACTCATTTCAAGCTCTAGCCCCTAGGGTAGCTACGGATTATTGTCTTTGATTAAAGAAGAGAAAGGTTTGAAATTCCCAAGGGAGTTTCTGTATTTTTTGGACTGAATCATTGAAGTGGGATATCAGGGTCGTCATTCTTCAACTTAAAGTAAAAGACTTCAACTTAAGTAAAAGACCTGCTAAATGTAAAAAAAGAGTAGGGACTATTATAAACACAATAGTCCTAATTTAAATCCAACTTTAAAAAAAAGAATGTTTTCTGCTGTATTTTTATTTCATTACCTCTTGCTGAAATAAATGATCCTGAATTTCTCCACTTCTTGTACAAACATCTTCAGAAACTGAATGTTTATGCATATATAGGATTGCAGCCTGCTTTGAGGTGGAAATCAGCTTTTGAGAAAAACTGCGAAATGCTGGGTGCCTGTTTGGCGGAGGAAGTTAAAGGGGATATTGCTTGTTAATGGAAAGTGCAAGAGGTGCGTTATTTCTCTTTTTTGGTACTGGGAAAGAGCTGGCTCATATGCTGCTTTATGGTAACTTTTTTTTTTTGAAAGGTGATGACTGCTTTTTCTCCTTTGATTTTTAAAATGTGATATACCCTTTACTGAGAGTAAATATGCATTTAGTTCATAAAATATCTTGCTGTTACACTCTTCGTAGGCTGTGCACACAGACGAGTAATCAACCTATTTTAAAAAAAAGACTGACTTTCCTATAATGGTAGTAAGCTTTAATCAAAACTTCATAACATTAATGTTATATTAAAAGCAATCACATTTGCCTTCACAGAACAATGTGAGTATGAATATACCAGTTTCTTAGGGAGCTGAAGAAAGCAAGATCCCTCACGGGGCAAGGAGCCAAGGTGCCTATTAGTTGTTTAGCCAATAAGCAAACTTGCAAGTTAATAAGACCACTTAATAATTCTGTTTTAGTGCTGAACCTCTGTTGCACTTGTGGGAGCAGCAAGGTCTCAAGACGCTGCGGTACTAAAGCCCCTGCACTCAGAGGAATATACAGCACAGAAGATGAAAGATCTTCCCCAGAGCCGCTGTGACGTGCACTTCCAGAATGGAAACAATAAATAATTAGTAGGTGGCTCTTATATAGTTATCGAAGTGCTTCATAAAAAACAGGAGATGAATTTTGTTCCCCCCACCCATTGCACACACAGTGAAGTGTATTTCTTCTTCCAGCCCTTCAGTAGCCTGTGGAACAGCCTTTCCACAGCCCGAATGTAAAAGAACGCTTTATGATTTGAGGTTAGGATAATGTTCTTTGTTCTCCTGGCCCCAGGGAACAGTCTTACACCTTTGACAAAGCGTTTAAAATGGGAGCCTTCCAGGCAAGAGGGTGGTCCGTGTTTCTCTGATGAAGCAGCCATTATTTTTTTATGTACTGGTTTTGGCTGATGGAGAATCTCATAGTTGTTAATGTCTGTTATGTCTTAATGCTGATTTCCAGCATCCTTAGGAGTCAGAGACTTGCTGCTGTCTCCGTTGTACCGATGGGGACCAGGACAGGGATGGCTTGCCCAGGGGCACAGAAAATTTTGTAGCATAGCAAGAAAATTACACTTAGATCTTCTGGGTTCCAGCCACTAACACATTCTGCTCTCAGGATTACAGCTGTTCTCTCCTCTTATAGCATGATGTCCAAAGTTGCTCAACTACAAGACGTATAGGAAAGTAAATTTAAAAAAAAAAAAAAATTCAGAAGAGGCTTAGGAGTCTGTAAACCAAATGCCTGCTGGAAACAACTGGGGTTTTAACTTGGGAGATGGAGTTTTCTTTCTCAGAAAGATCAGAGAGGGTTTGGCTTCAGTCGATAAAGACCAGGAATGCAGGAAACGTGTGTCTGTTTGACCTGTTGGAGGTGGTCCATGATATAATTTGTGCCATGCTTTTCCAAGGGCAAGTTAGTTTGAACCGGACCATGTAAAGCGATACTTACAAAACAAATGGAATAGTGCATGCAGGTCCTGGTCTTACCATTTCAAGAAGGCTGTTGTAGAATTACAACAGGTACATAGAAGGGCAACTAAAATGACTAGGTACATGAAGCAGCTGCTTTATAAGGAGTGTCTAAAAAGTCTGAGATTTCACTTTGCAGAGTTGAAGGCTGTGGGAGGAATATGATTGTGGTTTGCAGAATCAGGAAGGTGATGGATAAGTTGGATGTAGAATTGTTGTTCACGAAATCCTGCGATATTAGAACAAGGGGCACTTGGTGAAATAAGTAGGAGGTTGTAAGACATAAAAGAATTTCTTTGCACAGGAGGTGGTGAACACCTGGGGCTCGCTGCCCTGCGAGTCTGGGGAGACAGGCGCTGCCAGCAGGCTGAAAAGGGTTTGGGCAAGCTCATGGATGACAGGTCCATAAATGGGCAGGCAGGGACCTGACATCCCCAAAACAATGGCTGTGGGTGGTGGGGGATGCTGGAAGAGAGGCCAGGCTACCTCCTCTCCCTAAGCACCAGCCCTTTTGCCATGCAGAGAGACAGACTAGGCTGGCTGGACCACTGGTCTGTCCCAGCAGGACATTTCTGGTACTTAACAGACAAACTGGCAACCTCCCATGGGTGCCCGATTCACATTCAGTGTTGCAAATATATGCGCTACTTTCCATTGCGTTTTCTTTGTGAGGTTATTTGTTTTACAGTGGGAAGGAGACAGAAACTGCTTATGAATTCTGAAAGTTTTCTTATTTTCTGTGTAAATGATTATTCATTCCAGAATTCATCCAGGAAGCATGTTACCCATTAACCTGCTTTCACAGAAATGTTCCAGTTACCGAGGCGAGGAGCAGGAGGTAGTAACAAGTCTCTCAGGTGACTCCAGCTGTCTCAGATGACTACAACTGCAGCTCTTGTTCTTTTAGTAAAAACAGAGGTGAATTTAGTGAGAGTTGAGAACAAGTTACTCTGTAAGTTATTAGGGCCAAAAAGGCAGCATCATGTTAGGAACTTTTCTTACCTGCACTGACAGCTATTTTGGCTTCTCTCCTCGCTCTGGGGATAATGAAGATGGAATAATGTTCTGAAAATGGTGTATCCTTGAAAACTTAAAACCTTCCTGTTTAAAATTGTTGTGTGTTATCCGTAATGAGTGGCTTGGAATTTACCCAAAGCAAACATGTCAAACTTTCCACAGATGTGAAAGTTTCAGGCAATTATCATGAACAACACCTTGAAAATAAGAATTTATCATGCAGTGCTGTTATCCCCCGTCTTTAAGACGATGGGAAGTCCTTTCGTGACCTTTCTTGTGAAGGTGATGAGGAAAACATTTCTTGGCTTTTTATGCATTTCTAATCAAAACAGTAGTGTGAAAAATTAGTTGACTCTCTTATAAATATGTTTTATTTCAGTCATCTTTGCTGGTTTTGTGCATCTGCTAATATCTCATTCATCATCATATTCTCCTGTTAAGATTTCAAGGCAGGAGGGAGCTTTCTGACAGCACGACCTTACTGCTGCCTGGGGAAGCATATTTTTAGTTTCCCAAGATAATATATGTTTTCTTTTTAGATTCTGCATATTTTGAGACAAGATCTTAATTAGAATTAGTTCTGAACATGATGAAAATGTAAAACCTGTTCATTTCAGATGTCATACACTCCATTTTTTGCAAGACATTTTGAGTACTGAAAACTAGTAACAAAGAGCAGAAAATACTCTTCTAATTAAGTAATATACTTAATATTCCCTTTACAGTAGCTCATTTTAGCAGTTATCTCTTTTTTTCGGTCTCAGCTGGGAACATGTTCTTCTGTTCTTCATTATACCCAAGAGAACGTTTTTAGCCTAATTGATGGAAGGACACATCTTTTCAGGGCTTGTCGTGTGAACTTTTTCAGTGCATGAGATATGTCTAAGTTGGACCTTCGTAAAGCTGCAGCTGAACCGAGTTCAGTTGACGATATGTACCTCCATCAGAACTGGAAGGATTTTGTAGAGAAGGCTGTTTCACCAGAAGTTACTTTAGGGATTTCCTGACTCTCCCAAGACAGTTCTGATGATGCACTATTTCAGCTTTTCATTTTAAAAATATGTTTTGCTTTGAATATTTTCCTTTGTAATACATATTAAATTTTTCTAAGGGCAAATCAAAAGGAAATATTTACATTTGCTGATACGAAATGCTTCAGGTAATCTAAGGAAGAGATCGTTTTGCCAGAGGAATTTAGATTTTTGACTTTCAGCTTAGAAGACAATGAAGTCAGACTTCAGAATTTCAGCTCCCCTGAAAACAGGTCTTGCAGTCTTCACGTAACATGGTTGTGAAACCATTTCCCATGTTTTCTCTCGGTAGCAGCTCTGTAGCTGGATTATTTTCTGATCTAAAACAACATGTCTTCGCTTACTGGTTCAGGAAACTAGGCCAGATAATACTAATGATTTAATCCCAAATCAAAATATCACTCATAGATTTATCTCCATCCTGCAACATTTCAGTCCTGTGTAGTGGAGATATTTCACTGGCCAAACTAGTTAGTGCAGAAAACAGTATCGGGCAAATAGAATTAACATAGCTATTTTGGCACTTTCTGGATGCAGCAGGATTTGTCAGAAGAGCTTGTAAATGCATAATAATGACAAAAATCTCCCATTTCTTTGGGGCTCTGGTCCTCATGCCGCACCACACAAGTTTGTTGGGGCTTTGGCCAAGCCCGTATCTCCTAATGTTTTTAAATTGGGTGAGCCCTGTGTAATTACACAGTGTTGGTAGCAGTAAAACTAACAGAATACTGGTATTTCCTGCTGGGAAGGCCAGCCTGGGAGTTCCTGGGAATGCCATCCCATAAAATTCCTGCACTGGTTTATTGCTTTGGCCAAATCTTCAGAGAGATTTGTGTAAATGTCCCTACTTTCTGTTGCCATGTTGCAGGATCCAGCTGTCAGCTTTGACCTGTGCCTGGCTGTGTAGATGTCTGTTTTTTCACTGTAGCTTTACTGTTTTCACTGTAAGGCACCCAAAAAAGTATATCGATTTCTGTATTTGTACTGAAGTAGTACCCAGGGATGTACTACATACTGAATATTGGTTGATTGTTGATCAGTCGCTGGTGAGTACTTAGCTAATAAATAAACCACTGGTTATCTGTTCTGCTTATTTTAGAATTTGGTTGTCCACTACAAATGAGCAAAACTTACTTTACAATTTACCACACATGGATAACTCTAAAAAGAGCAGTACATCTTGCACTGTGTGACTTTTTGGTATTTTTTCATCTCACCTGTTTTACACTGCTCTCCGTCTGTCAGATCTTTCACTGTTTTGGTCTGGTATTTCTGAGAGAGGATCTAGACCTTTGTGCTTCTGGCTAAGCATTTAACCACATGGATGTAGGTATGATTATGCCTTTTTATCAGCTTCTTTTGCTTTTCTGTTGTTTGTGTAAGCATTTTTCATTTGCCTCCACCATTTCTTGGTTTAGGACAGACATTCTCTCTCTTCTAAGAGAGTTTCAAGTTTCCTACACCCTTTTTTTTGTCTTCCCAGTGTTATAATTGATTTCAGGAATTAATCATCTCAAGGTGGCTTGTCATCAGAGTGATTTGTTGGATTTGAATCTCCCGTGATATAACATTGAAAAAGTTAATGAGGAGTTCATCCCAAATGTGCTCCCTTCTGCCCTGAGAAGTGAGCACGTGAACTGCATAGTAATGGTAAAATCTCCCCTTCCGTTGGGGTCTGCAGCACATGGTACAACACTAGAGCCTGGGGAGGGCTTGGATGGACCATCAGACCCAAGCCCATTTCTCCTAATATTTTGCAGGATTCTGCTAAATTCCACAGGCATCCAAGAAAAGCGTTTTCATGTAACCAGGCCTTTGACTTTTACAACGTCGTCTCCAACCCACTTTCCTAGAGAAACCTACCACTGGGCGCAATACACACAATACATGGCATTCTCAAGGGATGCTTATCAGGTTTTTTTACTCTCGAGAGACTGAAACTCTGACACTCTGCACAGGCCCTTTCTACCAGTGACCTCAGTCCGCCTTATATTTCACCTTGTTCTTCCTAAACTCTGCAGGGGCAGAGACTACAATGGTACAGCTTTCGCTCTGGTTGGTCTAGGGGCTTGTTAGAGCTGAAACATCCTGCAGCACTAAAATTAGGTATTTGTGATTACTTGACAGGAGCAATCTCTCTGCTGGTTTATTTCTGACACCATGTCATCAAAGCTCTTCTGAAACAATATGCACTCATGTGGGAACAGCAGCGTGTTCTCAATACATGGGCAACACTTCTAGTCCTGACGTGCTGTGGGTTTTGTTCTGGCTTGTTATAAGAAACTACAAAGGAAGCAAGCCTGCCATTACAGAAATGGGGTGGCAGCGGGGAATATTAGAAAATGCTTCATGCTGGAAGAACTTTTCCAAGTCAAAAAGAATCCAGATTTGGAAGGTCTTCAATTTTGTATGAAATACTGTAGAGGGCTGTGAATGCCGCAGCAGTGAAAGCTTAGATTGTTTCTTTGCTTTAATGCAGAACGATAAAGCCAGGCACAGGGAATGAGCTGTAACTAGGAGTAACAGAATAAACTGGGCACATAAAATTTTTGGTAGGAAAATTTTTCAATAATAAAGACTGCCTAGGCTATGGTACAGACTTCAGAAGTGGCAAAAATTCTTTGTCCTGATTTACTTGAAGTTAGCCCAGAGAAAGCCCTTTGGGAACAGACTGTTTGGAGTGTTTTGCAGGTGGCAGTGTGATGCAAACTCCAGTTTCTAAATGGCCTTTCTGTGCAACCCTGTGTATGAACCCTGCGCACGTCCAAAGCAGGAACTTTTCATGTTCAGTCATGATGAACGGTTAATATTTGTTCTCCAGAAAAGTGTTTTTGTGAACCATTAGGTTGACATTTATTTTGCGTAGCCCATTTGATTGTAAAAAAAACCCCCAGAAATCAAAAGCACTGTTCCAAGTGTAGCATATTGAAAAAAGTAAATGTGTTCAGCACTGCCTCCGATGTGAGCAGGTGTGGTGTAATGCAGTCCTGAGTCAGAGTCCACTTCCAGAACGAATGCAGGGAACATCCAGCATGAAAGCTGCTTTATGGCAAGTATCTTTTAAGGGCAGTTGGCAGTTATCCTGACAGAGCATCTTTTTCCTCAGTGGTGACTTGTGAGCTATCACAGAGAAGGGCGAGTACATTGGAAGGCAAAAATATGTGTTTAGAGGGTAAAGTGAAAGATGTAAGGCTGAATTTGCAAATGCTGTGAATCAGCATGGCTCCACAGACTGAAATATGATCCTAAGCCATGCTAAGGCCCCAACACTGATAAAATAAGGACACGTGGATGCTCCTGGTTTCAAAGATGCTCTGATTAAAGCTGCGTGTTGATGGCCTCCAGTGGGCCAGGTGGTAGCCAAATCCTAGTGAGCCACAAACAGTTGTCTCCCCAACCCTTTTATCTGGTGATAACCCTGAGCAGGCGTATGGGAAGGTGAAGGGTAGGGCTGCCCTGGAAGTGTTATACCACACAAGGAATCCCTGTGAAAGAGCAATCTGGTACGAGATAATAACCTCCACTAGGACAGCCCTGGCAGCCAGAAGTGTTTAAGGGCGGCCTAGACACAGAGCAGAAGGTCTTAAAATAACTCTCTGGGCTTTGCAAGCCAAAGTTCATTGCTTTCCAGCCTCATGGTGTCAAGACCACAAAGTGTCAACTGTAACTGAAGTGCAAAAGCAGACTTTGAGGTTTGGAGAAAAAGTCAATCTGTTATTGATACTTAGCTATGCCTTTCCAATTTGACCAATGGTACCAGCTCTGGGGCATACGGGGAATGAGAAAGTGACGAGGGTCTTTGTTAATTTTTATTTAAATTTCATTTTACATTGGAAAGTGTCACTTTTGAACTATCTGGGAGAAACTTAACACCCCATGACCCTCGGAGGAATAGAAACCTCAATTAGAATCAGCGATATCAAGAGAGGAAATTGAAAATGCAGTATCACATCTTCCAAGTGGCAAAGCATTGAGACCAGATGGCTCCAACTCAGTTTTATAAGTACTTACAAGAACATCTGGTTCCTTGAATGCATCAGCTGTTTCACCTCTTTTGGAACTGCAATAAGTTACTAGTTTCTTGTGTTGCTACCTCTCTTATGCATAGTCCTAAAGAAGACTAAAGCCAGTGTGCAAACCATAACTACTTATGCCTGTGATTAATCAAGAAATTAAATCTTACCAGTAACAATCAGCTTTATTTACTTCAGTCAGCTATAACATTAGGAAAATGCTGTACATGCCTATTGATAAAACTTGCCAAGAGGGGCCTCTTTTTGATGAGGAGGTGGGTTCCTGACTGTACACTCACCCATATTCTTGGCACTGCTGACATTTCAGAAGCCTATTTTAATTGCTTCCGAGTATAAAATTCAATCTGAATTTTAGAGGGAGAAGGGAAATCACATGTGGAAACCACTCGATATAGATTTTGAGTGTTTTCTCATGATCTTGTGATCCTACAGCTCTACCTTCTTTCATTGTTCATCATTGAAATGAAAAGAATGCTGAAAGAGCTGGTGGTGTTAGAAATTGCCTTGCAATGGTTATCACCAAAAGCTTGTTCTTTGTGGCCTTTGCACAAGAAATATCATGGGCAGATTGCTGCTAGTTTTGATTTCTGGACTAGAAACCTCACGGGTCTGCCAGAAACAGTGTTAAGCAAAAAGCCTTACAGTGTCAAATACTGTAGTTGCAGCTTTCCTGTTTTAAACGTGCTGTCTTCGGGGATGACTTGGAATGGATTTCAGATCTCCCTGGGCTAAAGTTTTGCTAAGTTGATGTGTATAAGGGAGAAGGAGAAAATAGGATGTTCTATGTTTTTTGAGTTTTGTGTTGTTTTGCTTCACTTTATTATGTAAAAACCTCTGGTCATAAATAAGTAGGTATGTTATTTGATCCAGCAGTCTGTAGAAAGTAGGAATCAAGGGGAGCTTCATTCTGGAACTTCATTGGAAAGGCAGCAACACTTGCACAGTGAGCTGAAAGTACGCTGTGTTACTGGAGGGGAAGAAAAAACTGGGTCTTTCATTATTGACCGTATTATTGACTCTAGCATCTGGGATGTGTTTCAGGGACTTCAGATTTTATCTTGGCCTTTTAAAGCTAACATTCTGCATCTGTTGAGGAAAAGGCAGCTTCCACAAGAAACGGAGCCTGCATACAGCAGTGTTTCTGCACGAGCTGGTAGAGCTGGGTGCCTCAGTCATTTGGGTCTCTGCTCCCACTGCTGGAGAGTTACAGAGTGGAGGGAGGACTTGAGCACCATGGCAAAGCTAGTTGAGTGGCTCTTAGTTGACCTCTGGCAGCAGAGTGATGGCAAGAGAAGCAGCAAATTAGATCCAATAGCTCATGTGATTCTATTGCATGTCCATATATTTACGGCAGACATGATCTGAATGGATCCTTCCTGTTACAATGTGTTGATCACGTAATATTTCTGGATTATGGAAAGGGGAGGTGTTAGAGTTTGAATCCTTTGTTTCCCCTGTCTACATAATACAGATGTGGAGTATTTCAGAGCTGAGTGCCTGCACAACTGCCCTTTTCTCTCCCTCTTTCTTTTGCGGGTTGCTGTTCATGCTTGTGGATATAAATAAACTAAAGAAAAGTGTAACAAATTATTTTAAAAGCTTAGGTGTCATATTTGGTTTATGTATTTGATAAAAGGCATGGTTTTGCATCCTTTGAACAATACACTTTTAGTAGGGCTTATGAAGTTTTGGCAGAGAGTTTTGAGCAGTGGTATTTACTCTCTGAATATAGTGGAGCAGTAGTTTATTAATACAACCTGGAATTGATCCAACAATTTGTGAAGGTCCCAACACTGGCATGTATAAGTGCATTTCATCTAGTCCTTTTGTTACAGCAATGGTAACGTCTTAAACTGGAGAGGTTTTGGCGGAGGTTTCCAAGCACTAGGTGTTTCTTAATTTTGTTTTTATTTCTCCATTTGTTTTTAATGACAGCCTCTGGCACTCTGACAGATGCCTTCTGTTTGCTACTCCAGAGGGCAGGCATGCCCCTCAAGAGCTTGGCAAGACAAGAAAGTGGATCTGTGACAGGTGCTAGAGCAAAGGACATCATATCTATACCAAGGTTATCTCTATAATATGGAATTCCTTGTAGAAGTAAAGCTTTGGAAAAGACTGCTTGCCTGCGTTTACCAAAGATGGGCATTTAAGCTCATGCCTTAGGCTGCTGTCCTAAATAAACTAGTACTTGTGTCTTCTCATGTCATTTTACATCTTCAACAACTTTTAAATTAGATCCACTCCATTTGTCTTTTTTACTTGCTTAGACTTTTTAGAAGAATGATTTTTCATTATTCTCAGACAGCTGAGTTGGAAATGGACTTTTGAAGGATGATGGTCCTGCCAGTGATGGAGAAATATGAAGTGTCAGGGCCTGGTGATATATCTTCCAGTTAGTCTGGCTTTCTCTGTGGGAAGCTGGCAAAAGGCCAATTGCAATAAGCCTGAAATATTCCCCAACGAGACCCTGCAGGTCCACTGAAGTCCACTGAAAGTTCCCGTCCCTGAGAACAGGCTCCGTGCTAGCGGGTCACCGGGTGTAGTGTAAAATCCATCACAAATTAAAATACTGCATGCTTTCATAGTATGGTTTGTGGATGTGCTAAGTGGTCAGAAACGTTTGAGAACAGAATTCGAAGTCACTGAGAAAAGGGAACAGTCACCAGAGATCTCATTTTGACATATAAATACATCAGTTCATTTTCTATCTGCACCAGATCTGAGTGGTTCTGAAATTCTGGTCTGCAAACTGATTGCCACTAAAAAATCATCAACAGCTTTTAGGGAGAAGCAACTGAAGTTTTCTATAGCTTTCACATCCCATAAACTTGCAAACTCTTGGGGATTTATCATTAACCAAGTTGGCATTTTAATGGAAACTGCTGTGTGCATAGAGAGACGAAAATCCCTATCAAATGAACCACATTTAGTAAACATACTGAGGCACAACTGAAATCAAAACAAATCAACTCTTTTGTGGTATAATAACATGCTACCTAGACCCTTTCTAGGTTTTTCTCCTTGATTATAGGCGTTATCTGCTTCATTAATTTAAGTACTGTTATTGTATCAATCAAGTACTTTGCCAATTTCTAATTGCCTGGCTGGGAGCTAAGTCACTAAGTTGTCTTGGCTAAGAAACAGTTCAGGAATGACGGTTGGGTATTAATTTTTTTTCCTAAAGGCCTTGATTATTTTAAAAATCACATGAGTTTCTTGTATTTTTTTTTTTTGCCTTGGTGCATTTTATTACCCTTTAAATGGGTCACTCCATTTGTTGGCCTTCAAGTCCATTTTGTACTAATAAGTAATATATTAATAATATATACGAGCACTGATATATTTCAGCAAATAGAAACTTCAGTGGTGGTAGAAATACTTTCAGGTGACCCAGGATTATTTTATATCTGTTTCAAATCAAAATACTGTAAAGAACATTTGAAACGGTAAGAGGGTGCATTCCTCAGCTGTGCAAGCAGCCATGAGACCCAGTGGATTGAGAATACGGAAAGACCTGTACTTGATGGAACTGCGGCTTGGAGTAGTTTGCAGTCAGGTTGATGCCCTGTTGGTATATCACTGTAAAACTTTTTTTTTTTTTTTTTTTAACATGATTTTATCTTTCAATCAAAATGACACAATAGATATTTTTGCTGATCGGGTTTAGCTTGGACGTGCTGATAAAACCATTGTGGTGGAGTTAAATCTAGTTGTTATTTGAAGGGCATGGTGGCTGGTCGTGCTGATCACGGCATTCGTTTCTGGTCCTTGGTGGAGTGATTGAAACTCCTGTATGCCAAAATAGACAGTGAGAGACATTTCAGGTCACCCACATGGATTTTTCTGGTTTCAAGTGATAGCCAAACTCTTTTTTTGTAGGTGTCTGAGATGTTCTAGTTTTTTCTTGAGCAGGAATTTACTTGTGCAAACAATCACAGCGAATAAATGAAAACATTTGGGAGCTACAGCAAAACACGTTTGCTGTCTTTGGGAAATCTCGCTTGCATGGAAAGTGAAGAAACTCTAAGCCTAAACGTTAATTTTTCATGCAAAAGAATGGGTAAGGTTCATTACAAGTTTCATCTCTTACATATTACCACTGTTTAGTACCACACAAAAGCCATATTCAGTCCTAAATATTTACTGTAATAATTTGTATAATTAGGCTAGGCTTTGGTTTTTATTGTTGCTAGTACGCAATACCAGTTGAGAACCCTGAATGTATTTTATTTAGAAAGGCTCTGGCACATAACACAGGGTTTTTTAGCAATTCATTGAGTCGTAAGCACAAGGTTAATTACACAATGAATCAACAAACAAACAGAAACTTCTGAAGTCAGTACATCCTTCTGCAAATATATAGCAAGGTTAAAAGTTAAAGACTCCTGTCTCTTTCTTACGTATTTTTCAAGCAGTGAGGGAAGAGCACAGAAGAAATGCATCTTAACATCCCGTCCGGTTTCTGCTGTACCTCCTGTCTAGTCCAACAGGCTCTTCAGAAGAGCCCGGTGATATATTCATCCTGAACAAAGCACCTGCCCTACGCCTTAGCAATGAGAAGCACATGAAGGCTCTCAGGGCAGGTTTGCACTATTTCTCTTTAGAGTTTCTTTTTAGTTCAGTGTCTCGCTTGGTCAGGCAAAGAGCATTAGTTATTTAATGAACAGTTCAAAATTATTGGAAAAAAATCTGAGGTAAAAAACAGCATGTTTTTGGTGTCCCTTATGTATAGAGTGCTATCTACTCCAACTTCTCTGCATCCAGGATACTTGCATTGAATTAATTTCTGAGATAGGTATTACTGGAATAATAATAATATAGCGTAGGGAGTACCTCAGAGGAAAAAGACCTCATTATTGAATTTGCCAGTATGGAACATAGTTATGTTTTTTGTGGAATAATGACACATGCCGCTGATAAGCAAGACTTTCCTACATCAGCGGGATGTTGTTTTATCATTGTCTGATAGGGACAGTCAATTTGTGTATCCGTGTTCGTAGCTGATTGATAGCCTCCTATAAAAGCTATACCAAGGGAAATGCTTTTGCCTATGGTGGCTTCTTCTTTATTGGATTAAGTTACAAATTTAATAAATCTCAGTTTTAATTAACAAAATAAATATAAAAACTGAGTTATGGGTTTAAAGGGAAAATGTACAGGAACTCCATGACTGAACAGAAGATCTGAAATTTTTTTCAGCCTTGAGACATATTTAGTCTTCTATTTATTCTTGTCTGGCAAGAAACATTTCATATGTTAGGAAAGGTTAATTATTCCCGAAAGGGAATCAAAATCACCAAAGAAAAAAAAAATCCTAAATTTGTAATTATAGGTGGGTTGTTTCATCACCATAAGCTTGTTCTCCTGTGTATTTGATATCTGGCCATATTCTCCTTCTGCCTTCTTGTAAATGAGTGCAGTGAGTACTTTTATGTTTTTTTCTTAGCTGAGATTTATTTAAGAGCATGCCAAGTAAATGCCATATGGTAGGTCTAATTTACACTATGGGTGCTACTGTGGCCTGCTGGCACTGTCCTATCGAAGGGTGCGAGTTCAAGTCTCAACAGGGCACACTAAGAGTTAGATGCAGGTAAGAGCTGCCAGGATTTCAGATTTCTGTTGATTCTGCCAGGGCAGTAAAATAGAGGATTTGGCTCCTGAGTAAGACGCAGTTACCAATATACTGTGTGGTACAGGAAGAGTGGGCAGCGTCCAAGAGAGTTCAGCCTGCTGCAGTGTTCGTGTCCAGTATGGCACACGCTGTACTTGGGAGAAGCAGCTGGTGTTTTAGCAGTTGCATTTCTCTGTCGAATCAGCTATCATGTCCATGTCAGATTTAGGCAACTGTGAACAGAAACTTCAGGTTCAAAATTGTTTGGACTTAAATCACCTCTTCCATAACTCAGAAGCAGGTGAAGAAGAGCAAGTGCAAGAGAGGTGTCACCACCTGTGGCAGCGGCCATCAGTTCCAGTTGATGCTGACAGCATACTCTTAGAGCTGCTCGGAGCTATATTTTGCATCCCAGACCAGTAAATGTGTGAATCCAGAGATATCAGAGTGCCTGCTGGAGCCCTGAGTACTTTGTCCCTCTTGTGACAAGTGCTGGCAGGCAGTCAAGGACATTTTCTCCTCTGTTAACATTACAGGAAGGGGCAAAGCTAGAGCTAGCTCAGGCTGAGATGATGTTCATGCAGGTAGAGTGCTTTACCCCCTCAGAGACAGTCTCACACAAGGCAAATTCAGAGGGGAGATGGATGCGGTGGAGATAATGCTCTTCCTCTCTTGCACGTCCTCAGCTGGGATCTGCTTTCGTTGCAACCTATGCAGTGCTGGTGTGCTAGGCCTGAGCACCAAGCCCCATCGTAAAGAATGTGCTTCCTTTTGTCAAACTATGGTGCATCCTTGGGAAAAGGGGAGGAGGAATATTGCTTGTTGTTTGCAAAAATTCCTTCTACTGTTCTTAGCAAGCTTAAGCTCCCCTGGAAAGCACCTGGCACCTTTTGAGTGAAAAACAACCAAACATCTAAGAACTACAGGCCAGAGCTGGCAACACAGTGCACCCTGTGCAGTGCCTAAGTGGGAGTTTTGTTGAACCATTGAGTTGGTATTAAGTTAAAAGCATGCTGAGACAGGAGACTGATGCAGTCCATATTGGGAAAACTTTGCTTGTGCAAAAAAAATGTGTCTTAAAAAGCAAAAAAACCCCACCTCCAAACCTATAATTAAGTCCATAATTACTAATATGGTTTTAAGTGGATGTTGGTCCAATTCATCTGAGAGTAATAGGTCTTTCCAAAATGCACATATATAAGCAGTGTGATTTCCAGAGATCATTCAGACGTACCTTGCCTCTGTGCATGGTACCTCTTGCTCTGGTACATCATTAGAGGTTCGTGTGTGTTAAATGTTTTAGGAATTTCCCCTCTTCTATGTGCGAGGAGATGGTTTTGTTCATACACAAGCTGTGATTTCTGCTAAGGGTACTGCTCAGAAGACCAATGTTGAATTTTATGCTGTGCCTCATGAAGCCTTTTTTGCCTCCTTCTCCCCTCCTGGGTTAACACAGAGGTGGAAGGGCTGGAGGCAGTCTCACAAGCTGCTCTGCAGTGGGGCTATACCGTCTGGCCTGTCGATGGGGACGGTCAGCGATGCTGCATGTTGCACCCCAGGCTTGGCTCTTGACAGGGTTTCTCCACAGGTGCTTGTCTGCAGACATTGTGGGTGCTCAGGGGATTGTTTGTTTGTCCCTTAGTAGTTGTTTCCATCTGATGCTTGGGTCATTCACATGACCCTTCTCTAAGAATTTATTTCTAAAATGGTGCAAGAAAAGGGAAAATGGGAAGGGCGAGATTTTCATGTGTTAAAAAATGAAAGCCAGTGATGAATGGGATTAAAACCCTTGAAGAGTTTTTGCTCACACCACAGTGCTCAGCCTAACCACCCCTTCCCATCCCTTCCCTGCAAAGCACTCCATGAGTTTTACCCACTTGCGGTCTGTCCTCTTGTCTGACATACTCTGCAGCTCCAGGATTCCCCAAATTACTGTAAGGCCCCCTTGCCCTACAGGAGTGGGAATCTTCATTCAAGTTTGCAAGGGGAAGATGACAGCTTTTAATAGGGTAGGTGAGACATTAGTGATGGCATTTAACAAACTGTCTCTTTTCTCCACAGGTGAAAACTTTAGGCTTTTGCAATCTTCTCCAGCTCAGAGAACAGGCAGAAATGTGCAGGGTGACACAAGGGAGAGTGCTTTGGCAGCAGCTTCCATGTGGGTGCCACATGCTCCGTGGCAGAGGCTGCGGTGAGGCAGGGGGAGGACAGTGGTGGTGGGCAGGGGGAGGAAGGCTGCTTCCCTGCAGCACTCTGGGACCAACATGGTCCTGGCTGAGAGCCCCCAGTGCTGTGCCCCTGTGCTTTTGGAGGGCCGGGTGGGGCAGGCAGGGAGGCTGTAAGCGAGCCCCAAAGCCAGCAGAAGATGCTGGAGAAGAGCAGGGAGCTGGCATACATGGAGATTTGGGATGGGAAGGAGGAGATTCTCCTACAAACGTAGGGAGATTCCAGGATGCAGCTTGTTGTAGCCACCGAGTTTTGTCAGGCCTGTAGACGTGGACTGAAAAAGAAGTCCTTCTTCATAGAATCATTTTGGTTGGAAGAGACCTTTAAGGTCATTGAGTTGAACGGTTAGCCTAACACTGCCAAGTTACCACTAAACCATGTCCATCAGAAACACGTCTACACATCTTTTAAATACCTCCGGGGATGGTGACTCAACCACTTCCCTGGGCAGCCTGTTCCAATGCTTGACAACCCTTTCAGTGAAGACATTTTTCCCAATATCCAATCTAAACCTACCCTTGCACAACGTGAAGCCGTTTTCTTTTGTTCTGTTGCCTACTACTTGGGAGGAGAGATTGACCCCCACCTTTCTACAACCTCCTTTCAGGTAGTT
>RSEF01000007.1:4616431-4655283 GCA_003993805.1 Himantopus leucocephalus | reverse complement strand
CAAGCCAGGATGCTACTGGCCTTCTTGGCCACCTGGGCACACTACTGCTCATATTCATTAGGAGACAGCCTCTAACGAGGTGTGAGAAGGATGGTTTGCGGGACATTTTATTTTCCTCTCCTGTCACTGTGTCCATGGAATCAGTTAGTTACTCTGAGCACCCGCCCGGGTGCTTAGTGTGTGGGGAGCTGTGTCTGGGAGACTGGCTAGTAAATTTGACAGGCTTTTTATTTTCTTTATTTTCATTTAAACATTTACATCACATCTCATTACCTTCTTGTGGCTGTAATTAGCAATCCTGTGGAATTAAGAACTATTAAATTCATTGAGATTTCAGCCTTGGGAATTTGCCCAGAGGCACACAGTTTACAGGGCTTCACAAGGCTTGACTTTCCGGGAGTCGTCTCCCCTCCCCTGCTTCATCCAAGCCTTTGTAAAAAGGAACCATCTTTTCAGTTTTCCTAATTAATTGCTTTTGCCAACCAACAGATGTTTTGTAGCCTTTGAAGACCAGGAATAGCCAGGTATATAACTTCTGCAGCCTTACGCTGACTGCCTATGCAATTTGAGCAAGAACTTCTGAAGCTCAAGAGAAAGACAAGCTATTAAAGCCAAATAAGGAGTTACAGTAACTCAGAAGACTATGTTTTTCCCCCTATATTTGATTGGATGACTATTCCTGTCCCTTTACCAACATTTATTTCATTCTGGGGCACAGCACGCCGTGCACAGAGAGAGAAATTATCATTCAGGATCTCTCTTATGATTATTTATTTATTTATAAATTGTGTCCAAGATGCATTGACCTTAAAAGGCAATGGTAAGAAAAGCCCCAAATCTAACCACAGGCAATGCAGGGGCAGAGATTCAGGGGTGAACCCTACTGAGCCAAGCGCTGAAGCCCGGTGAACAGCTGCTTTGTTTCACCTTCAGTGACTCTGTTCACAGCCCGTGGTCTGTTCATGTGCTCTTCCTCTTTCGTGTAGGGTTTTTTGGGAGGCTCTTTGGCCAAAAATTATTGAGGCTCATTCGTAATACTAAGCATAGCAGTTAGTAGGACAGAATTGGTGGGTCTGGGCGCTTACTCTTTCCTCCTGTTGTCTACATTATTAAAAATGATCTCACTGAAATAAATATCATCAATCAGTGCCAGCTGCAGTTTAGCTAGAGTGTAGACAAGGACAAACTGTGCGCTTTCACTGCCTGCAGACAGAAGCTGTTTGGACTAGTTTAACTGCAGAGTGGTAAAATACTGGAAGCAAACCGATTATTTTTCCAGGAAGAAAGCGTATTCTACTATCAAATATTACAAGGAAAGCAACCCTCGTTCCTGCCAAGGTTGCATGGGTACAGAGCAGAAACGAGTTAGAAAAGGGACTGTCCACCATGTGACAAGCCACTACTGGGAGCAAAGTATGTCCTCTGTTAATGGAAGCATAGATCTCACTGCAGTTTTACTTCCATGTCACTCCAGGCCACGGTGTCACTCTTGATCTACTGCATCATAACTGAGAGCAGCTCGGGTTCAATGCAATTCATCTGCTGGGAAAAGAAAGAGATGTGTTGGGAGAATGTTTGCAACCATGTTGGTTACAATCAAAATATTGATGGAAAGAAAGAAGAGGATGTTTTCACTGTGGCTTTTAAAAAGCTAAATGTGTAGGCTGAGGCGTTTTTAAAATTAGGGGTGGTGGGAGATGAGAAGGGCTCGTATTTAAGAGTGGGCAGAACTGGGAAACACCTGAAGAGAGGTGGTAGACTTAAAAATGTGAATGGACTAACCCTAAACTATCTCTTGTGCTTAGGATGTTGTCACCTGTTCCTTTAGCTCCCACTACCAAAGTGGTTATTTTAGCAGGAATTCACATGTGCTTATTTGCCTCACCTAAACATCTGGTCTGAGGTTAATAGTTTTAGGAAAATTGGCCTGAATTCTGGATTTTTTTTATGTAACAGCCACATTTTAGTTGCTGCCACTGTTTCACCACTACCTTATAATAGACACACAGAAAATGGGCATAATTAAGGTCAAAAAGGATGTGGTCAAACATGATGGTCACAGAAAGCACTTGAGTTTTGGGGAGGGAGAACAGTTAGCCAGGAGCATATCGGCTGCATTTGCACAGGGTTGGTGGCTCAGCAGCACGGACAGGTTCCCTTACATCCAGTCAGATTTGAAACCTGTATTAAGTGTGCATGCAAAAGAAAGAAGCAGAACTGGTAGTGACCTCTTAGCAATTATAGCGGTTAAAGGGAAAAAAACATGAGTTGGGATACTTGAGGCTCAGACCTTATCAAACTCATTAACTTACAAAGAAGGCCTTACTGATTGCTGTGATTAATATGCATGTTCCTCAGTTTACAGGCCTTCTTTTGGCTATCTGGCTGTCACCAGCCACAGCGCTGGGAGGGCAGATGCAATCCAAGGTCCTTACAGCTTGTAGGAGCCAAAGAAGAGTCACTTCACAGTCCTCTGTGCGCGAGGAGGATTTTCAGCATGTCATTTGCACAGTTTCAGTACAGGAGAGCCAGGGAGAGGCACAGGCACTTCCCACCTCAGATAAATTTCAATTAAAATTCCTCTTCGAAGAGTCGACACCGTATCTCAGGAGAGGTTAACAACGTGGCATAGAAATGTGAAAGCGTACTTGAACAGATCCCATATAGAAATTTTAAGCTCAGCGGACACAGACTCCTCTTCCGAGCCCAGAAAAAAGATTAGTTAGGTTATGCAATTGCTGGAGCTGGCATAAAACCAGCTGCATGCCAATTACCAGCCCGTATGCAAATGCTTGTACTGAAACGCAGGATGCAGCTGGACCTGGGTCTGGGCACCCTTCCAGGTTTATTCCAAGCCACATTATGACAGTTTTGAAAGAGAAGGGCTCTATGGAGCCAGTAATTTTTTACAGCCTTTCAGAAAATGGAGGAAATTACCACTACATCCAGATCTTAACTATTTTTTTACAAAGGGAGAAGGAATTTCTGCATGTTGATGCCAATCAGGATGTACTTGAGGCATTTGCGCTCCAAGACAGAAGGCCATCATTCTGTTTGCCAAGTGTGCGGCCTGAGTGCCAGATGTGCTTGGGATAGAAAGCAGGCTCCTTGAATTTGTCAGTGGTTGTATGAAAAGAATTGAAAAATATACCACTGGATAATGCCAGAGTTGAAGCTCCTGGGGATGCTGCAGGGAAACCCTGCTGCCTTCAGATGCCTCTGGCCCTGCTGCTTGACTTTCACGTGAAACGCCTGCTTGGAAGGGGTGCAGCAGCAATGGCAGACAAACTGCCATGCAACATTTACTCACAAGATGCCTCTTAAAAAGAGCTGATGCCAGGAGAACAGGGACACGGTAGTCTCACAGTCACATATGTCAGCAGATGGAAAAGATAAATTGAGAGCTGCCACCCGCAGACATGAAACATTACAGGTTTGATCAAAATATTATATAGCAAATGTCCCGACAAGGAGAAGCATTTAAAATGCTTGTGTCTGTCTTGGCAACACAGAAGTGAATCAGTCAAAGTATGTAGCCTCATCCTGGGTGGAGAAATGATATGAACATCCTATGAGGAGAGAACTTTGTAAAAAGTTTAGGGGAAAAGATAAAAATAAGGACTCTCAGTGCCATTTCTCAAATTAGGCCCACATAGATGATATGAAATATAAGGTAGTCTTCAGTGGAGACCTGGTTTCCTTAAGGGTTCAGTTTGGCTCAGTGGACTTCATACCTATTAAGTGGCTCCAAGCGCCAGCTTCCACTTTTTCTGGCCTGGAGTAGGATTCTCTCTCTACTGCTTGCCCAGTGTTTCTTCAGACTCCCTTGATTGTTGGCTGCCTGCCCTTAAAAGGGAAGGAAGGAGGTGGGATGAGTCCCTGTTGGAGCAGTGGGACAGTAAGGTTTAGATCCCAGCATGTCCAGTAGTTCCTGGTTGTTCATCAGGGCTCTGAACTAGCAGAACAGCTGGTCATAGGCAAAGGAAGATGGTTGAAAGATCAGTCTGCAATCTTACCCCCAGGAAGCCTTGACTGGTAGTTCTCTGTAGAGTTTGCGGATGAATCTGCAGCCAATGCAAACTTCCTGGAGGCGCTAGGAAATTCTGCTGGAAGCCACTCATGTTGCTGTAGGGCAGGCAAATAAACATACTGCCCCTGAGGAGCAGAAACCATTCATCTGGACAAGCATTTCAGTCACAGCAAAAGCTCTAGGAAAGTTATGAGGAAAAATGAATGTGAAACCATCATGGCAAGCCAGGAAGGGTGGCTTGGTTGTCCGTTGTTGCTGCACCTTTGCAGAGGCCAATCAGTGTGACAGATGGAGTTGTTACAGTTATAGGGCATGGATGGCATTTCAAGAGTGCAGAAGGAGGGACACTGGCGTCTGTTCAGTCTTCACTGAACAAATTTGGAGGATGCCTGACACAGAAAGCAGGGACTGTGTCATGAAACACTGCAAGGCAACTGCTGATACAGCTGCTTTGGGTTATTACACCAGATTATGTCCCACAGGATGCTCACCATTAAAGATGACCAGAGAGCAGAAATGTATTGCAGTACTTGGATATCTGTCAGAGCCTTCAGGCTTTCTGGAGCCTGCTGGGACACTGGGGAGATTTTATTTGTCCTATTGGTGCACCCAGTCTGCTGCACGTCGTCTTCCCTTCTGCACCTTCTGCTGGCTTTCTGCAGAAGAATTAGGGCAGAGCAGAAGAGAGATGATTTATTTGGAATTCAGCAAGTTTTAGTAACTTTTGAATAATCAGATGCCCACAGCTGTGATTCCTTGCTGAAATCCATACTCAGAGGTATGGGTTTTTGGAAAAACTGAAAGGTAAGCACTACCAAATAATGGCATGTTATCGGAGGACTCACTGAAGAGTCACATACCAGTGCACTGCAGAACTGGCTCACCTCTTCCTGAACGCGCAGTTGCTGCTAACTGGGATGCACATATCCCCATCAGGTACTGCTGTACTATCTGAATGTTAAGTCATGGCTCCTGTGAATGAAATGACTGCTCGTTTCTGACTGTTGGCATATTGCTGCTCTTTTTGAGCTCCAGAGCATGCCTTCTGGGGTGAGCTAGTGATGTGTCATGCTCTCCATAGACAGTAATTTGAAACTCATCAGTGACTCATTACAGTGACTTAAATGAATACAATTTTCTTTTTGCTAACAAAAATCAAAAGATCGAAGGGCAACAGTTCTTTCATCCTGAAAGCTGTAATGGTTGTTAGTCCAGATGTCTCCTTTGCATGAAATGGGGGACAGCGATGGTGACACAGGTTCTGTATTTCAAATACACGCACGTGACATGCTTTTAAATATATGTTAACTTCCAGATGAGTGTTTTGCATCACCAAATGCTTATCAGTAGATAAAAGTTTAAAATGAAGTACGCTTTTATAAAAATGGAGACAATGGATTCCTTATGGAGTGTTGTAAGTACTGTGATTAGTAGGTGATTAACAATCATAGAAGGATGAAATAATTTAGCTTAGAAGGGGTATCTGGAGGTCATCTGGTCCAATCTTCTGCTCAGAGCAGGAGTAACTTCAGACAAGGATCAGGTTGTTTGTTGTTTAGGAAAATATCTACAGATGGAGATGGCACCACTTCTTTGGTCAGTCTGCTCCTTTGCTTAACCACTCTCGCCGTGAAGAATATTTTTCTGATGTCTAATCAGTGTTTCCTATGTTGCAGCTTGTGCCCATTGCCTCTTGTCCTTAAGCTGTGCACTCCTGGGAAGAGTCTGGCCCTGTGTTCCCCTATATCCATCCTTTAGGTAGAGTCAGTCTGCAGTTAGGTGTCCCCCATCCCCAGTCACCTCTTTTTCAGGCTAGACATGCCTAAGTCCTCTCACCTCTCCTCATGTGACAAGTCCCCCAGCCTCTAACCACCATAGTGGTCCTTCCCTGGACTCTCTTGTAGTTTGGCAAAAACTGTGTTGCACTGGGGTGCCCAAAATGGAGCCAATGCTTCAGATGCACCTTCAGGAGTGCCCAGCAGATGGGCATCGTCACCTCCCTCACTGCTGGCTCTGCTTCTGCAGCCCACTGTATGATCACCCTTCATCACTGCATGGGTGCACGGCTGACTCATTCCACCTTAACTCCCACAAGGACTGTCAAGCCCTTTTCTGCCTCTCTCCCTGATTTGGAGAAACCTGCAGGAAGCCACATGCATTATTAAAATGTTATGTTTTATATCTGTTAATCTACCTGTCACCCCCCCAAATTATATTAAGAAAACAGTAAATCAAGCACTTGGCTGCTAACATCAGGATCAGAATTTGACTGGACAAAGAAGTGAGGCAATTAGCATCTCCTTCTGAAAATTAATATCGCTGTAACAGAGTCAACTTATTACATGAAAGCTCCTCACCTGCAAAGTGAACAGGGTCAAACAGCTTTCAAAAGCCAGTGACGGGAAAAGAAGCAAACAAATGAGGTGGGTAACATCGTAAACAGCTACTGCTGCTTCTGCAGTTAACATCTGCAAAGGGAATGCCAGAGCTAAGGCTGGTCATACAGCTTTACGTCTACCCTGTTGTTAATTAACATCAAGGATATGTGATACTGATGGCAGGTGTATGGTTAACGAAAGTAGTGTTGGTTAGAATCAGTACATGTTTTTATTCTCTGTTGTCAAAGCAGAGTAATTATTACAGGAGCAGGAAGCCTCTTCCAGAATGGAGAGGAAGGAGATGATTTAAATGTAAACCTGGGCCTAAACGCTTTGGGGAATCAAGATCCACGTAAACAGAAGCTGCTGTGATCATTGCAAGATGGGTTAAATTGAGAAGCCACTAGGACAAGTCAATCTAGATGGATTACTGAGAGAGACCATTTCCTTGGAACGTGTATTGTAACTCTGGTGTGTTTACCACAAAGGGCTGGGATAATTTGCAGTGTTTTTTCCTTTCACAAAGTAACCAGCTAGATGATTTGGTGTCTTAATTTTAATAAGGCTGTGAGAAGGGAAGTATTCAGGGCATGCCCAGACAGAGGAATAATCCAAGCAGATAGAATTGTCTTCTTTCAGTTGGTTTAATATGACTGAACCTGTTCATGAAACAGATATTCCCTTTGGGGAGATCACTAAAGAAAGACTTGACCAGAGCCTGTTGGCCTTTAATGAAGTACCTAAATGACTTGCAAGGACCTTGTGAGCCCATCTTCACGCACATTTGTGGTGAAATGGTGAAAAGCGTACCCCTTCAAACTCAGTGAAAGGTAATCAGATGACTCCATTTTTATTTAAGCAGCAAAACAGGTAGCTAGATTTGGAAGATTTATGCTCAGGTGCTACAATCTAGTGTTCTTAGATATTGAGCAGTTGGAAGTACAGACCCACAGGCTGCACATAACACTGATTACTTTTGATAGAAATAAAGAATATCTTGCTGTTACCACCAAGCCTTGAAACTGACTTCCACCTAATGACCCAAATAATCTTTACTTGAAATCGTATAATTGAGATCGAAGGCTGTCTGGGGCTTCTAGCTGGTACACAGATTCCACATCCATGAGCTTTTGAGTATGGTCATTGAGCTGAAATGGAGAAGGTTAAAACTCTCATTTTCATTACCAAGCTCCCCCCATCTCCCAATACAAATGTGACATTTCAATTTTACACAGTCCAACTCTTCTTAAATCATCTGTATAAAAACTTCAGATCTTGATTGATGATGGATGAGCTATTTTCTCCTAAAGCACCAAGTTCTCATTACCCTTTAAGACATAGCTTATTAGTGATGGACCTGAAGTGCTTTCCCAGTGGGTCATCAGCAATCAACTGTGCTAAGAGATCAAAAGACTTGGTTTGGCATGAAATTTCCAGGCCAAAGCCGTTTTCGGATAACACATTCAGAATCTTGGGTGAAATATGACAGTGTTTTGAGAGTGATACAGTATCTGTAAACAGATCCTCATCACCTGGGTGACGATGGCAAAGGTGCAGCACTGTCAGCATACAAAGATGCTTCAGCACTGATGGAGGCTGACCTTGAAAATTAAGGTATCATCAACATGCATTGTATAATACGTATGTGCAGAGTATAGCTGTATATGGTGTAGTGTAAAAGACAGCTGTTTCCTTAGCAGACAGTCAGCTTGGAAGGTATAAGATATCTTCTGGTTTGCTTTTGAAGGGGTTACAGTGGGCACGCCCAACAGTTTTTCCTAATTAACTCCTTCCCCTTTCTCTGCCCACTTTAGAACAAGTTCTTTTCCCTCTCACTATGCTGCCTTCCAGTTCATCGTGCCAGCTGGCCTCATAGCACCAGAGAAGAGCTTTTAATTTGCAACCTTGAATAGCAATAGCAATTTTATAACCAATTTTATAACCATTTTAGAACCAGATTCTACTGCTAAATAGGTGCCTACAGGCCCCACTGCATATCAACACACAAGTGTTACTTGCGCTTCAGGATACGTTGCAGAATGTGAACATGTTTTGCCAATTTAATCCACATTAGATATTAGATAACAGACCGTGAGGGATTACACTGTACACAAGGAAAAGCCAGCTGAAGAAAATGCCCTTTTAACAGATGGATGAAGAAGAGTTCTTTCCATCTCTGCTCTAAACAGACAACACACTTGCGGAGCTAGGGTCCCTTTGCCTTATTTAAAGGGATCTTAAGCTGCTGGTGGCAGGTGATGCATTTTCACTGACTTCAGTCAAACTCATTCTATTAGAATAGATGTTATGAATTTAGCCCCTTTTTGAACTTAGCAGACTAAGTATAAATTGTGTGTGATGTACCTATCTGTGTTCCATGGCACTTTATGGAAAGTGTAAGATACTTGTGTTTCGTGGTTGCCAGAGACCTGTACATTTCAATTTCTCCTGTTAGAATTCCAAGTGTTGTATGGTGGGATACCAAAGTTATGTGGTAATGGTTCTGCTTCATCACTGGGCTAATGGAAGCAAGAAAATAGCAGATATAATGGATAATACATTTCTGATTTAGCTTCCTGAATAAATAACTATTTAATAGAATTTTAATAATATGCAGATATAAGTTCCCCACAATCATTTGGCAGCAATAAGCAAAATAATGACAGAAGTCAGTGGTGAGTGCACTTGCTGATTTAAGTTCATATAACTTTGGTTACAGAATTATACTGCTTTTAAACCAGTAAAGCAGCTCTAATAAGGAAAATGATAAGATTTTGCATTCACTTCAGAATCAAGTGGCAAAAACCTTGGAGCCACTTCTTTGCTCAGAGGAGCTGTGGTTCTTGTGCCAAAATGGGAGATCATGGTACTCTTAAGTCTGGCCAGCAGTACCTTACAGGATAGCGTCCAAAATTGTCTGACACCTTTAGCAGCTCTTTTCCCAGTCAAAGCTAGTGGGACATGTGCTTCAAAATCCCCTTTTGTAACTCTGTCCCTGAGCAGTGTAGAAGTCAGAGAGCAACATTTGCTGCCAGCACCGCACAGCAGGTATTTCAGGCAGCAGTTGATAGAGCTGAGTGCTCTGCCTCCTGTCCCAGGCAGTACTGTTGTACTTAGACTAACAATTTTCTAATGTCACAAAAAATTGCTTTAGAAGACAAAAATACTCTCCCCAAAATGGTATTTAAAATGCGTTCCGCTGTGAGCAGTCCTTTTTAGTGCTTCTTTGGCAGGAACTAGCTTCCTTCTTCGCAGTAGAAATCACAAAATTCACTAGGGGACTTGTCATTCTCTTTCCTGCTCCAGCCTCGGAAAGAGTTCAGCAAAGAGGCACCTCAGGTGTTGCAGGCAGGAGAAGAAAGCTCTTTTTGGCTGGCTTCCTTTGCTAGCTGGTCTGCATAGACAGAGATGCCTGCCTTTCTCCTCCTGTTTATTGTTTAACTTTATCTCTCGCTTTCAGTGCTGTAAATTAAAATGAGATGATGACTTTATGATGATGGGTTCATTATACAGTAACTCTATTGTATATTGATTACATTTGTGCTTCATTTGCTTAACATGTAACAGGGTTTATTAGGTCTTTCCAGGCATTGTTCTTGCTAAGAGAGGGCAGAGAAGTGCAAAATGCGTTTGAGTTTAAATCAGTGAAGCCAATGCATCTGTGCTGATTTACACATGCGGAGGACTCGGCATAAACAACAGTAGCATAGCAGCTTGGAACAGGAGGGTAGAAAGGGAATGAATCTGGATCCCACAGAGCAGGAAGAGTTAAGCACAAGTACTTTAAAGGTTGTACTAAACTTTGAACTCAGGGTTATTTAATATCTGTAAGAGCCCATCTTTGATATTATTACTTAGGTTTATTAAAGCCTCACCACATGAATAGGGCTGTAAACTTTAATCCTGTCACCTCTGAAAAATGGTACAGTGCAGGGCAAATAAAGATACTGCATCACATTTTTGGGGAAGGGCAGCAGGAACAACGCTTATTATTCAGTGATGAGGGAAGTAGAGCATTTTCCATGTTTGCTTTTAGTAAATCACAGGGAAAGCTGTCAGCTTTCCTTATGGTACAGAGGGGACACTTTCTGGTTACTTTTATGCTGAAAAAAAGTCCTTCTCCACAAATTGAAACTATTAGAATTACTTTTAGAGTGAGATGCTGCCTGCTATATAAGAATGCATCAAAGTCCCTAGCAGAAAAGAAAATTTGATAGGTATTGTCATGAGTGAACGCTCTAAAACCCAGAAATTATGCCAGTGGCAGGTGTTCAGCTGTACCAACTGATAGTGACACTATTTGGAATTGTGTGCATGTGTGTAAGAAGCTATGAATGTAGATTTTACAGTTTTTGATGGCTTGTTAGATGTTATTTTTAATCAAAATCTGGTCTGTAATGCATTAGGTAATTCTGTATCGCTGGGACAACACAGAGAAATCATCATTAGTCATTTTTTCAAGCGTTTTTCGAAGTCCCACTTTTTCCTCAGAGCAGAATTGCTAACAGATGCTGTATGTTTTTTTTCAGGGATCATAAGAATATCATACAGACAGATCATTGCTATATCTCTAATCTGGACTCTTTTCTGTATAAGATTGTTATTATTGTTTTCATTTTTAAGCTCCTTTTCAATGAAAAGACAAGCTTTTAAACCAGAGATTTCTAAGAAATAGTAATACTCTGAATTTAATTATATGGTGGAAGCATGTATTTACAGATGATCCTTTATTTAATACGTTCTGTTCTGGGGGCTGCCTCTTCTACATGCTGTGTCCTGTAAACCCTGAAATGTAAAAAAAAAATCGGAGTAATTCCTTCCTTGTTGTTTGTCAACATTAGCATTGCCACTAAAGCTTTTAACGGTTTTCTTGGGAGATGAGGACTATCAGATGACCTTAATCATTGCTACTATAGTCGAGATTTACTCTTAATGTCTCTGTGAGAAGTGTGACACTCCTGGCTGTATAGCACCACTTAATGTCATTCTAAGGTGCCATTAGTAACTAACCTTCAACATTTCTTTGCTGAGGCTTGAATCTCTGACACTAAGCAGCGCAGAGGTTTTAGCTGCATAGCTCCTGTTAACTTTAATGGAAGTCACATGGATTGTCCTTTGCTTTGAAAATAAGAGAGCCAGGTTAAGTAGAGAAATTGTGAATTTGAAGAAGAGTTTAGAGGGTATAAAACCCAAGTTATTGCTCCAGAGGAAACCCTGGTGCTACAGTCAACAACTGTAAGATCATTTCCACGTTGAGATTTGATAAATCAAGTCTTTAGTGACAGGGCAACAAGCCATTTTTTTAAACAAACCGATATAACATGAAAATAAAAAAAACCCAAACAAATTTCACCTGCTCAGAAACCATCTCCCTTCGACACAAAGCTTCCAGCAAGGTGTGTCAATGGTAGTTTTGTATTGTAGTATTTGAGATTTGGATCATAGATATTATTTGAGTATTTTGGATCATGGTATTACAACAGCACAGCCTGATCAGAAAACATGCTTTTCCAGACATTGTGATGACTGGACCCTTCTCATGTACTGTGGGCTCAGAAAATTCCTACCCCAGCGGAGCATGTTAGTTTATTGTGTGTTTTAAGTGTTCATATGTGTTAATGAAATACAGCATGGTGTGGTTGATTGCTTGTGTTTTTAAAATCTGTTAAGTCTTGAAGGTTATTTTACCCACAAACAGCAGTACTGCTCCATACTTGATTACACTGGAACAACAGGTAAACCCAGTAGTCATCTAGCAACTGTGTGGCTGTCTTCATCAGGTTTCTTCTGCATATAAATAAATGGTTTCTGTTTACAAATACTGTAAGCTACTTGCCCTCCAGTTTTCAGAGTATTAAGTGAGATTACAGTGAGACTTTTTTGCATTTACATTTCATGCCCTTTCTCTCCAGTATATAAAGCAGCAATAGATTTAATCAGCTGTATGTCGAAAGTCTTACAAGTATGTTCTCATGTTCTTTTATGCAGAAATACTGAATGGAGGCGTGTATGTTGGCCAGAACAAATTTCTTTGCTTCGCAGACACCATTCATTGGCAGGATATCGTGCGTAACCCCTGGGCCTCCAACTTCACTTTGGTTCCAACAAATGGCAGCTCAGGATGTAAGTACTGGTTTTATTCTTAGCCTTGTCATCCACTCAGCATGAAACAGTATAAATACGGCCACAAGTTTTCCTTGATCCTCTGTTATAGAGAATTGCATTTTTAAATTTTTCCTGCATTCTTCACTGCATTCTTCAAAGTTTGTACACTGCTTGTAGGAACACTTAGTCTAATCCTAAAAACACTTTGTCTGCTGAGAAAATCATACATTTTCTGAAATTTCTCTCATTTGTTTTCTCTCTTCTGCATATCCTTTTTTCTATTTATTGCTAAAGCCATTGTGCTGCCGTGGAAGCACAGACGTTATTGTTTGCATTTGTTCCTGCTGCTCAGGCTGGTCCTTGAGTCACAATGGTCTGTCTATGGCATCATAATTAGCTGCTGGAGTAATTATGCTACAAGCTCACAGATATTCTGACTTTAGATGAGAAATGAACCTCAAAGAAATAGTTATCCTGTTGTCTGTGTGTATCTGTGAAGAAAGAGAGAGAATTTGCGGAGGATGGGATGCTCTTCACAATATAGGCAATATTTCTCTGGTTTTAATATGTAATCTCTGTTTTAATGCTTTTGATTTCAAACTTGGAGTATCTATGTACTTTGATTAATTTGTTTTATCCCTTTCTCTATTTCCCTTCCCTAGAGTTATTCACCTTCGGTAGTATTTTGATGATTCTTGCAGCAATAATGAATTCTAGTGAATGGTGGTGACAGTGATACAAAGTGTTTAGGTAAAATATTCTACAATATAGTAAAGTGTACTCAAAATGAATACCATGCTATTAAACAGTACCCTCAGGATGTATCAACATTGAAATTCAGGTATAAGCTGGGAAGAAGTTTGTATCTGATGTCAAAAGTGACACCACAGCAGACATACTGCTCTGAGCGTTCTGGATATAGGGACGTTCTAGATTGCTTACCATGTCCTAAGGTATCCTTCAAGGATGTATAAATGACTGATTGCCTCTTTAGCTTCCGCTACAGCCAAGAAACAACTTCAGTTCTTTAGTTGTAGGTTAGGAATTCAGGGAAAAAAAAAATTAGACTCTGGGTAAAGACCATTTGATGAGTCCCCGTAATTTCTAAGCAGCGACTCATTTTTAACCAAGGGCTTTGTGGAATAATAGATTTTATATAAGGGCAACTTGTTTTTGTGTATTTCACCTGCTACCCTCAAAACTAGAGCACAGCTACTTGAGAAGCAGCTTCCTTCGGGAGCCTGCCAAACTCCACTGCTCCTCGATCTTCCAACCCTGGAGCTGAGGCTCATCTCTTCTGCCTTCTGGCTGGAAACCTGATATAGTTGTAATGCAGCCAGCTATCTTATTTGCGTATTAAAAAACTTCATCACTGGTGATGATCAGTTCTAAGCAGAACTGAGGAAACCTTTGAAGGTTAGGGGTGCCTGTACCCTTTTATGATTCATTGCTTCAACAAGAAAAAGACTTGGTTTTTACTCTGTTTTGTTCTGTTATTGGGTTTTCTTTTAACCTTTGCCAGTTCTTCAAGACAAATGCTTCTGCAACACCAAGGTAATAAGCTCTTTTAAAAAAGCAACCAACATCAATACTATGTTTTTGAGCTAATGTAAGTTTTACTGGTGACTCCAGAGGAATCGGAACAAGATCAGTGCTGAGTACTTTTGGAATCACACCCTGAAAGTAATAAAGGTAAATATTAGCTTCCACAACAAGATGAAAGAATGTATGTACCTAAGTCCAGTTTTCTTAAAACATTTTTTCATTCTTTTTGAGTTGTTTTGAAACATAGGGAAGGAACAACTTGTGTTTTGCCATTTGCACTTGATAAACCTGATAAACAGCATTATTTGAATGATGATTTAGAGTTAGGTACCAAGGCAGCTTCACTAAGATAGCCACCCAAATTTTTCTTTATTTTTCCTTACTTGGGATGGAGCAGAGCACAGCCAGACTGTGTTTAGTTTAATAAGCGTAAGTCATCTTCACCAAGAAACTGGATTCCATCTCAATACTATTCATGAATCTTGTGAAATTTGATTAAATGAGCCAATCCAAACCATTTCTGTCTTCACAATTTACATAGGTGAAAATCTAAACCCCGTTACACAGAAAGCCAACAAATGGCTAAAACAGTTTAACAAAGCTTTGGGAAATGGTTAAGGCTTTGGGAAACAAAGAATTCAGGTACAGAAATCACCACTTAAAATAGCCTAAAATTAAATAGCTGTCCACATGTGCGTGCATGCATGTATTACACACACACACAGAGGTGTGTGTGTGTATATATATATATATAAAGACTTCAAATAAAATCACTCAAATGTGGAACATTATTACTACCTGTCAAGAGGTAGGAGAAAGGGAATGTGCTACACTGGTAGTTTATGAAAGAATTAAAACAAGTTATTTGTGCTGGTGCAGAAAGGACTTGGAGAAATGAACATTGAATTATAACCCTAGAATGGAAATCAGTATAGAGTATCATTAAATAAGGTATATACTCCTCAAATTTGGCTCACATGTCACTTTTCATAATCTGCTAGGCAGTGTGGGTGCTTGCCGGGCCCAGCCTTGCTATTTTTCCACTGCTGCAAATGATGCTCATTGCCTTACAAAGTCTTTGGTACTTTTTTGCATAGACTGTGACTCGTGCTTTTTTGGGTCCAGCATGTGTATGTACTTAGTGTTTATTTTACATGACTGTATGAAATTGCCTGAAGTCTCAGGTGCTTCCTATCAAATGCAAATCTTGGTGAAGTCCACTGGAACTCAGTAAGTACACATTGCTTGGCATTACCAAAAATATCCTAAAGTGCAAGAGATGTCAAGGAAAGCCGTCTGGGACTTCCCATATCAGAATATCTTGAAAAGAATGAGTGGGTTTTACTGCTCATCTAAAAACCTTTACAGGACAGGGAGAAGGTCTGTCAGAGAGGCTGTATCAATCTGGGAATGTAAACCAACCAAACCTCCTGTGTCAAGCTTAACAAAGTCCATACTAGTGGCTTAGGAAAGTCTGTGTAAATGTGTGATCTTGTAAGACCTGGGTAGATGCATCAGCCTGTGTGCCATGTTTAGCCATGACTGGCAGGACTGGAGGGTAGCTTATGCCCCAGGAATTGTTAGGGCTGTTTCATTGTGGCCACTTCAGTAGTGCTCCCTGGCAGAGAATATTTCGGGGACAAAAGGCTGTGAACTGCCGTGAGTGTCAGAATCAGCTACTTCATCATTCCAGCACGTCCTAAAGCCTAAACCACATTTTGGTGTTTTGGCATCGCTAGTGTTGTTTCCAACTGCCAGTAGCATGCATAAAATCTCCCCCAAGCTGTCTACGCGTCCGAAAGAACAAGGGCCCACCTTCAGAGAAGAGCCCAACTCTTTTTGGGTTTTTGCCAATGCCAGAGTGGACTCCAGCAGGTTGATATAAATGCACTGTCATATTGGGAGCACCTGTGCATCAGCGTGCGTGTGCGCTCAGGGCTCAGCTGCACTCCTTGTTCATCTTCCCCTGTGAGGGAGCCGACACTGCAATCTGCTGGTGCTGCTCTCTTCCCCAGCCAGACAGAAGAGCTGATAATGGTCCCACTTCAGGGATAATTTCACTTGCAACCTTCCCTGCTGCTCCAAGGCAATCAGCAGAGGAGGAAGACAAAAGGGCGGAGTGAAATGAAGATGCTTTGAAATAAAATCAGTCCCCTGCCTCTGTGCTTGTTTCATACCTTGGATCTGCCAACTCTGGCAATCTCCTTCATTTACATCAGTGCTAGACAGAAGAGAATATGGCCAGTGAACTCTGGGAATAAAGCTTTTCTGATTCCCTTCTTCACAGGCCTTCATTGTCACATCAGTGTTAAGAAGCCATTTGAAAAAGCCATGGTGTCTTAACCACTATGATAGAAATACTGCAGACGTATGAATCCTAAGTGCTGCTTCTCCTTTTTTCTTTTTCTTTTGCCTGAAATGCATTCTACCCATTGCTTCATGTTCTGATCAAATGCATGCAGAAAAGTTCATGTTAGAGGCCTTTGAATTACACGGTCTTACTCTTAAGATGAATACAGCCAGTGGCTGCCGGCACAGAGCTCAGCGTGTAGCGCTGAAATGTAATAAACAAATGTTGTACCAGGGACCACGCATACTTCAACTCTCCCATGACAGATACTTCTGTGCCTGGCATTTTGACTCGTATGCTGAAATAATACTAGTATCTACTGTTTGCAGAGCCTCCCCATGCTTGTATCTTGTAGTTGAAGCTTTTAAAATTAATTGTAATTTGAAGGCAGCGTTCTTTTTCATTTACCTGAAGCCACCGCTTGGGGTTGTTAAGCTGGGCACCTTGCAGTGGGAATTCTCAAAAGTGCTTAACTGTCTAAGGAACAAAATTTTCCCTTCAGGTATACATTACTGAATTTGTTTTTGCAATGCTGAAATTCTGTTTTCTCTCCTTCCAAAAATAAGCCATGAATTCAAGCATTAGCCAAGCATGCTAAAGCCACTCTTTGCAAGAGCATATTCCCCTGTTACTACATCCACTTGTTGGATTTAGTTCCTTAACTGAAGGGCTAGAGCCCTGCCCTTCGGAGCTAGAAACCTGAAGTGCAGTTCCTGGTGATGGTGCAAGAAACAAAGCAGGAAATAAGGATTAGACTCCTTGCCTAAAATGCCTCTGTGTTGGTAGGCAACTCCTCTCTGACCAGCTTTAGGGAAGGTCCAGTGAAAACCCAGCTGCTTTGATCTGTGTCCTCAATGTTCTCCTTGGTTTTGTTAGCAGGAACTGGACTAGCCCCTCATAGTGCCAGGTGAGCTCTTTTGTAGGATTTGACAAGGACTGTAGTATTAAATCAGAATTTTCAGTGGACCATTACTTGGATATTTGGTTTCACAGAAAAGCTGGAAGGGTTTGAATTACTGCATTGAGGTTGCTTGCATAGCTAATAGCATAGGTTCAAATAAATCAATCATGCATTTGAAAATACTGAAATTGTATGGATGCATGTTCATGACGGAGCTGGTAACTGTTTGGGTAATAAAGATTAAAAAATTACTTTCCATTTTCAAGTTTGAAAAAAAAAAATGCTGCTGTTCAAGAAATTATTGAAGAAAAATGCAGTATTGCTTGTTGGCATGTGTCCAGAGTTGTGAAAATTGAACTTTGAAAATTAAGCCCAATTTAAAATATTCTCCTGAACTGAAATTTCTGCTCAGACTCTGAAGTACAGTGAGATCTGTGGAAAAATTTCCCTTGACTTGATCTGGCTTTTCAACTGAACCCCTGTCAGCTGTGAAAAAAGCTTGAATTTTTGGCAAGACATTTTTTCAAGCAGAACAACTTCAGTTACTTGCTTTTGATAACATAGTACTCCTCTGCCATTGCTTTGTATCTGATTGCATGTGGTAACGTAAAAACACCCAAGTTCTGAGCTGTGCGGAAAAGCGTCTACATTGTTACATGATGCATAGGAAGAAAAGGCTTGGTCTTCAGCTGTGTACCTGTGATTCAATAAATCCCATGACGTATTCAAGGGAAACACTGCTTTAAAATGTCTTCCCTCTTTTTTACCTATTGAGTCATAGATTTTTTCAAGGGCAAAAGAAGCCTTGAAACATCATTAGCTCTGATTTCCTGTACGCGGAGGACCTGAAGTGTATCATCTTCTTGCCTGGCGTTGAGCTCAGTAACTTTCCTAGATACAGCATATCTTCCAATCCAGCTTTGAGGTTCAGAAGCAGCCCCAGCCCCGACGTGGCTGGAGCTCCCGCAGCCACTGGATGGGTGAGCGGAGGGCTGCGGTCCTCTGTACGCTCTCCTGGCACTGGTCTGAAGCTTTGCAGAAATCCAGTCCCTCCAGAAGCTGGTTACTTCCCTAGTATTAAAAGAAATAATACTAGCTGCCTTTATTTCAGATCTGAACCCAGTTTTGAATTGCAGATGAAGTTGCATCTTACACCTTGCCCAGCTAGCTGAAAGAGCTCTCTCGTAGCCAGCGTTTTCTCCCTGCAGAAATGGCAAGTACCGTGTCATCAGCGCACCTCCCGACCTTTTTTTCATAAGCTAAACAGATAGAGGGTCTCACATCTCTCACAGTGAGGAATTTCTTTCCAGCTCCAGAATAATTTTAGTTGCTCATCAATGTAAAATATCTGTATTTTTCAGTGTGCTTTTAGAAGGCGGAAACCAAAGTGTGTACAACTTTTTATTACTGATTTAACCAATATCCTGCAGAAGTAAAAATTGTAGCCTTTGTGTTTCAGCTTCACATGAGGAACCTGATATTCAGGCAGTTCTGACATCTGTGTGTTTTAGACTCCTGCTTTCCAGAAAATGGAGCCTGTATGCTTTATTCTGAAATATGCAATCTTATGTTTGGCCGAATAAATGACATTTGGTGTGAGTGACTCCAGCTTACCCGCCAGCCTGGCTCACACTCTAATACTGGCTGCTCTGCACTGTAATTTGCTGGGATTTCAGTCTTCCTGTCATCTGTATGTTTTATTGCCTGAGATTTTTTAATAATTTCTAAACCTTTGGCTGGAATATTAAAAAGCATCAGTCCTGCGACGATCCCTGGGGTACCGCACCCCAATTGTATTATAATTGCTCATTTACAGCTACTATTGGAGAGCCCCCAATTAGCTGGCTCTTAATGCATTTTTCATGTGTTTTATTAATATTGAAACATAGAGACAAATCTAATTAAATGTTTACCATTTAGCCAGTGCTTTGCATTTTAATTAAAGTAACACAAGATGGACTAGCCAGCTGCACAGTTGCTTATGAAGTCAACTCTCTGTTCTCCTAGAGCAGACAATCCAGGCTGTGATTGACCTTACCTGGGTGCAGGTGTGTTTGGAAGAATTATAGCTCAGTTTGACATACTTATCTCTGTATAGTATGTATTCGGTTGATGTGAGCCATTGCTGGCTCCATTTTTTTTTTTTTCCTTTCTCCATTTTCTGTGTTAAGCTGCCTTTGTGAGTTGCTTTATTTAGGTTAACCTGCTACCCCATCGGCTCTGATAACTGAGAGTTTGCTGGGCCATATTTTACTGCACGTTTTCCACATGCTAGCAAAAGGAATAATGACGTTTCTAAAAAGATACTTCTTTAAAATATTTCAGAAATGGGAACAATTTGGTAGAAATTTAGTTTAATAGCTATGTATATATCAGACTGGTTTAGGGCCAAAAGCCTCTTAATTTTTTTTAATTGGTATAGGGGAAGATCAGCCATGTGGATTCATGTACATCCCGTTCAGCATACATAATATATTCTTGTAGGGTATTTCACAAAAAGCGTAAGTTGATATTTGCATGGGATTTTGTATAAGTGATAAACTTCGTTTTCCTTTGGATGTTAAAAATCCGTGTTTGGAGTTGGTGGCAAGGGATGTAGGTGAATTTGTGTACAGCCATTTGTTGCGGCTACAGAATGAGGTCTGATGGGTCATCAGCCCACTGATTTAATGTTCAGTAGTGGCCTTGTAATTCTTCACAGAGCAGTAACTCATTTTTTGTATCAGTAGTCGCAATATTAGAAAAGGATCATTTTTACACATAGTGACTTATCTGGAAATTTATACTCAGGTCAAATGATTGGGTATTTAATTCTGGAGTAATTATGTGATAGTTATGAAGAATAGGGGTTCCTCAGATCTTTGCAATCTCTCCCAAAAGTCCCAACCTTCCACCAGTTCTCAGTTACACTGCAGCTAAATTGTATAAAATGCAAACCATGTGCACACCAGTGTTTCCAACTGGACCATCCAAAACAGAGTCTCGTGCAGGACCAGTCCGCTACCATCGGGAAGCCACAGTGGTGAAGTGGGGAGTCTGGTGTCAGAGTGGGAGGGAGGGATGGAGTCTTTTCCCACAGTAAAAATGCCATTGGTTCGTAAAAAAATTAGGAGAGCTGGACACAGTGTAGATACAAGTCCATGGAAAGCTTTCTAAAGACCAGCGGATGCTCCTGTAACAGGAGACAATTATGTGTAAATAATGAATACATGTAAATCAAACCCCTAGCCCTCAGTACCAAGACACAGGTGAGCTAACTGTGTTTTGTCCAGTTACTCCTGCAAGATATTTTGCGGTTTTTCAAAGCACAAGGATTTTGCTCTACAGAAGGCCAGAGTAACAGCACTATATTTATGTATGCTGGCAAAAAGAAATGAGGGAAGTGACTAATTCATGCTTAAAGCCAACTTTCAGAATAGCTAGCGTATCATTTCTGGTGTACATCTAAATTGGAAACTACCTACGGAGAAAATGGCATTCCAAAAAGTATGCGCTGGAGACATTTGTTATTGCAGAGTTTGTTAAATTATAACCTTTCATTGAGGTTATTACTTGAAGTTCAATTAACATTTTAAATGTATGTTTGGAGACCAGCGAACGGGGCCTCCGCAGACAGGTGGTCTCAGTACAGAATACATTCCTTGCCACCGGTGTCACTGTGGCAAAGCCAGGAGGAGAAGCTGTTCTTTGCAGTAAAAGGCCACAAATAACTAAACAGTTTTGTGAAAGCTCCTTCCATGTGGAACACACTTCAAGGGCTTGCAGCATTGCATTTTAGCAGCAGTTTCACGGATATCTCAGTTGGAAAGAAAATTTATGTCAGAGCTGAATATAGACAGCCAGAAAGTCCCACAACCATTTTCTGTTCGGTGTACATGGAGTTTACTTTTCCTACTATTAAGGAATCTCTAGTCAAGACAGAATTAATTTATTTATTTACCTAGAATTGAAAGACATATATAGCAACAGAAGAAACCAATTTTTAAAAAGTTTTTCCCGAGCACATGTAACTGAAGATGGAGGAATACATGAAATCTAGTGATACAATGAACTTGTTTTGCATTAGTACGGCAGGCTGAACTGCTTGAAGTTGCCACTAATGTTTTTCCTCAACCAGGAACAGTGTGTTTTGAATAAAAGGAATCAGTTTAGTTTCCTAATAAATATCGTCAGCAGCATTTTCAGAAGGGATTTGTCAGTTGGAGAATGCCCTTGAAACAGATTTGAAAGGCAGGGAGACACGGCATTTGATGGAAATACGATGCTTCTAACAGTTGAGTTCACTGAATAAAAAGTAAGTAACAAACACACGTATACCTAGCTAGTATGAATAAATAACGCCGTGAGGGACAGAACTCCTTAGGCTGCCAGAGCCTAATCCAGGCATCTAGCAAGGGAACTGCTACAAAGCCAGGGATCTGTAGGAGTTGCGGACACAGAAAGGAGGGCACTGAGAAAGCCAGCATTAACAGTTTCTGGAAGAACCTCTGACGTGGGCATCTCTTTCTGGTGAAAAATATATTTTTCAAAAAGCTAAACAAAAAATACCCAACCCCCAAACCAACCCTGTCCCTGCCAAAGTGCTGACCTTGTTTTACTGGTATCTCCCTCCCTTCTTATAGCAGTTACAGGGTGAAAGTCACCCACTAAGTGGCACAGGTTACCATGCTGATGTATAGAAATATTACAAAGTGACACTAGTTCTGTAGCTACAGAATTTCAGTAGTGCTCCACGTGGTAGCATGTGGCAACTGTTGGTAAAGGCTTATCTTTTAATGGCAACCTGCGTGTGTATAATGTATTACTGTATACCACCTGTTTATAAGCAGATTGGCGTTTAAGCAGTATATTGCACAAGGGAGAGACTTTCTGTTTAAATGAAAGCATCCCTTTCCATTATAAGCAGCTTGCTTTATCACAAACACCAGCGTTTCTTGAAAGTAGGAAACAAACTCCAAATACTCCGAATATTTAAAATAGTCTAATTGAATGGTAATTGGCAGATTTGTAGTGAGTGGGTGGGTGGGTGGAATTGGTCTTTCATAGCAGGCTCCAGCTGCTCTAGCTAGCTGCCTTTGAAGAGCTGCTTAGGGAAAGAGGAAGAAAAGAAAGACTATAAAATCAGCCGCTTAATTGCATCTACTGGTTCTTGAAGCTGCTGTGTGCCTCCCACCCTTTTGAAGTTGTCTGTTGTTAGATCTGCAAGATGTACATCCCAGCCACCAGCTCAGAGTTGGCTCGGTTGGTGCTGGTGTGCAGGGCGTGAGGGTAGGTGTGTTGCTTGGTGGCAGTGGGTGGGTGCAATGTTGGGACGAGCCAGCCGATATCATAATGAGCTTCTCCCGACAGAGTGTTCTGTTGCTTGCATAAAACACAGAACCACCCCAAGCCTTTATAGCTATTGTGTCTGCATTTTTTTAAGGATTTTGTTACATATGCCCGTTTTGGCAGAAATTCTCAGTACTGTCACTAAAGTTCCTATCCTGCTTTTGTGGACAGCCTGGCTAAAGAGCTCTAGCCACTGGTCTGCTCAAACCCAGGGCTGTTTTGGGGGCTTCTCCCTTCTCCACACCTCCTGCAAGGAAGAGGATGATAGTGCTGTGGCTTCAAATGAAGCTGAGTTACTAGAAGGGAAATTTCTGTCTGCTAAGCAATGGAAAAGGTGTAGGAAGTAGCAAAGCACAAAAGAAGAGTGTATTTTGTGCTCCTGCAGTCCCTCATGCTTTCTGTCCCTGCATGTAGGATCTCCGCGTTCCTATCTCCTTGGGCTGGTATTCAAAGGAGCTTTCACATCTCAAAATTTTCTTTCTGGTCCTGTTGTAGGAATTGGTACTCTACTTTCAAAACCTCATAAAAGCCATCGTCAGTGAAGTGTTCTGACATAGGGGAAATGTTGGGAATATTTGCAGAGTAAGATACTCAATCCAGTGTTTTCAAGTGGTTTTATACAAATTGCTACATATGAAAACAACTTTGTACTGAATTCATCGTATTATGCCTACATGATAAGTCACAGAATATCCACAGCATCACCTCTGTTCAGATCTCTGATAGCTGAAGATTGTCCAGGAAATTGCAGTCTTAAATTTGTGTGTATGATTATTTTCACTGAATATTTGTGTATAGCAAACACTGAATCTAAATATCAGAGTATATGCTCAAGCATTGTTTTCCAACAGAGAAAGGGCTTCTGTTGTCCCAGTATTGTTTTGTAATAATCAGTTTTGCTTAGAATAGACGGAGATACATTTTGAATAAGCAATTACATTTCAATAAGCATATTATGATACTTATCCAAAGTTTGTCTAAAAATGGACTCCAAATTTCATGGGAATGGGGACTTCCTTTCTAATATTTCCATCTAATTGAGTCAAAAGTTGGTTAAAACATTAGCACACCTAACTGCACCCAGCCAGACTCTAGGAATATTGTATGGCATCAAGAAAAAGTAAAATGAATTTTAAAAGCCACTTCAATTTTGACTTCTTATTTCCTTTCTTTGAGGTTATTACTTTGTTTAAAAAATGAAAACTGTATGCCCCTTTGTTCCAACTTTATTACTGCTTTGGCAGCGTTACAGGAACATTATTACAGGACATTATTTTGACTTATGTGGTATTGACTTACTTGATCTGTTTGAGGGGTGGAGGAGTTGGTATTAAACAAGCACAAGAACATCACCAGCTTTGGCACTTACTTTTCAGTGTGTCTTTGAGTTTGCTGTGCAACTCCTTTGAAAACCTCTTCTAACAGTGCTGAGATTTCTCACTGAGAGCTAATGGGCAGTATCCCAGGGCAAGGAAGGGTGTGGGTGTCACAGCGTTAGGCGTCGCAATGGCTGCTTCTTAGATATCAAATTCATGTACTTCAGGACACCCCCATGCAGAGGAGGGAGCCCATTAAAATAGTACCTGCCAGGAGCAAACCAGGGGGAAACGCTGAAATGAATATAAAGACATAGAAGATGTTGGCTTTTTTTATGTCTTCTGGGAATCTGCAGTCCCTACTTGCCTGCTGCCTTCCTCTCACAGGCCTGTCTTCTACTCACACTCATATTTTCTCAATAAGAAGGACTTTTTTCCACTTTTACAAAATATATTAGCAGCTTAGGAGTTGCCCAGGATGTGGGGAGCAGGGTTCAGTTTCCTAGCTTGCCTGAAGGCATTCAAATCTGTACCTCCTATCTCCCACCTCTCAGTGGAAACTGCTTCAGGTTGGTCTGAGTTGGGGTCTTTTCTACTCGTTCTATTCAAATTCTGAGTATTAAGTAATCATCAGGTAAGATACAGAAATAGTCCTAGGGGCATGGACTGATCCTTAGGTGTATCTCTTCTCCAGTAATCATAACTACTGAGCTGTGGGGTAAGAAGCCAAGAATGGTTGCATTCTGTGTCCAGCTCTCTCCCTTCAGGGCTGATGAGCTCCCCATGTTGTCAGGAGAGCTGTCATCGGGAGGGATGGCTGCCTGCTCTGTGCTCTCCCCTTCCAGAGAACAGCCTGTGGACTGTTTCTTGGGTTGCTGTCCTGGGAGGTGAGAGTCTTCATCACAGGAAGCAAAGGAGAAAGTGGAATGCTTAATCCCACATCCTACGTGAGTGTTAACACCTACACATGGTGGAACATTGCTCTCTCCTTTCACACAAAGGAAGGCAAAACAAGAGCTGCCCCTGTATTTTGATGGGGTCTGGGGTTGTTGGTCTGTGCACTTTGAGGATGATCTGTACGAGAGAGGGTGTTTCATTTCTACCCCAGTGAAACCCCCATTAGGCAGAGACCAAGCTGCTCTGCCGTTCAGGAACAGAGGTCCTGCTGCAGGTGCACGAGGATGGGCAGTTATCTATAGCTTACTGGAGGTGAATATATTTTTTTAACAATAACGATTACAAGAAAAGATTCCTGAGGGCTTGTTGTTCTTGATGAGCCTGCCAAGCAGCAGGTATGACTTGACCTATCCTTTTAGTCTTCCAGCTGTGTCTCCCCATTTCCTCAAGATCCCTGTGAGTGTGTTCAGAAAGGCATTTGATGCTTATTGGAACTAATTCACCACCACAGTGGGGGGAATTCACTTACATTGCTCTGTGCTAACAGCTGTAAGCAGTGATAATTAATAGCTCCTAATTGCTTAATCAGTGTAAAGTTTTAGACTATGTCATACGTGAAGGTTTTTATTTTGTGTGGATGACTAAACCCCCAATTAATGCATCGAGTCATACAGCCTTACCAGTTCTGTCTGTTCCAGGCGGAGAAAAATAACCAGTGTCTTCATTATCCCTCTCAGGTCCCTTTCTGTAGTTGTTACTGTGGCCTAAAGACATTTTTCTGTAGCAGCTGAAGTAATGTTACAGTGAGCCTTCCTATCAGCTCAGAGCTGTCAGCAATAGATATGAATCCACCAGCCTGAGTCTGTTCGGTGCTGCTGACATGCTCTTCTTGACTTTCCATTTATTCCTTTACCTCTGGTGGCCAATCTCTTTTAAAATCAAAACTGTATGCCACCAGCGTATCTAGCGAAACTCTGTAATTTCGCAGTTCTCAATAGGTCCCCGGTCCCTGTGGACATGCGAGGGTTGTCTCCATCACACATTACTCAAGAAAATGCGTCCCCCTTTGGTATTCAGTTTTTGTTTTCTTCAGTGCTGATTCAGTTTTATCTCTGTTCCCTCTCCCCGCTCTCCCTCGCACTGTACCCATATCTCTCCCTGTGCCTGTCTTTCAGGGCATATCTCTTGGATTGTTTTCATTTCCCAGACCTATTTCCCATGCCAGTTTCTTTTCAGCTGCCTGTGCCTGAGTCCCTCTCCATTTGTGTGTGTGTCTCTTATCTACTGAGGAAGATGAGGGGAAGATAGAGGCATTAAGTGGCAGAGTTGGAAGTTCCTATTGGAAGCAATCTTTAGAGGAAGTTTGCTGTCACTGTTATTGAGCCCCAGTGGACCCCGTGCGCCAGATGCGCACACACCTGGCAGTTAGGGGCTGGGCGCTAGAAAACTTTCACTTATGGATGGTGGTAGCATCCATAAAAGGTGCTGTGCTTTTCCACAGTGTAAGTATTTATCCTTGATGAACACTGTGACTTTTCACTGTAAAGGGATCCCGTTAATATTTGTGCAGGGTACCTCTATTGGTCATGGAGAATTTTGGGTAGAAGCAACAATAGAGATACGAGACAGCTGAGATCAGTTGAAGTGCTGCCATTTACCACAATGAAAGTAGCAGTATCAGTGCAGGTACAGCTTGTTAGAGAAAAGCCTGAATTTTATGGGACTAATCCCATGTTGGAAAACTATTTGGTGATACATCTGGAAGTGAACTCATCTGACATCAGTGAAAGCAACATAGTTTGATAGCAATAGAGGAATTATTGTATCCCATAACACTTCTACAGGGAGGTAGAGAAAATGAGCACTAGATATTTCTGTAAGACTTTCTTCTTTTACAGAAAGTTTTACTTTCTCTTGTGACATGTGTCTCTCCTGCCATGAAGAAAGGAAATCCTGAAAAGTGTGAGTCTGTTAGGTAATTAACTTTCAAATCAATACAAGAGATCTGAAGACTAGCACAGGACTGGTAGAAAATGCAAAATGATTTTTACTTAACAAAGAAGTGTGAATGAATGAATGTGTGACAATTGGAATAGTCAGACAAGGACACTGAAAGCATTACAGCCTGATAAAGGAAGAACAATCCATCACAACAATAGTATCTTTAATTCTCATTAATGCTGTGCTGCAGTGTTTGAATTATATTTTGATTTTGTTATCTCTTCATACATAAATCTAAGGAGTTTCAGCTGCCTAGAAAACCAACGCGCAAGCGTATTTAAACCTTCTGCCCATTCTAAGTGGAAATAAGAGACTGGGACTCTTACTGCAGAGTATAACTGGAACTTCTTGGACCTTAGGGCTAGTTATGTCTAGAAACATCTATATGGCATCACTAGCATTTTTGCAGAAGTGAATTTTTTAGGTGAAGGATGAGTTTATAAGTAGCTTACAGAAGCTAATAAATGATTTATAGATGTTTTGATAGTTAATCAATTATTTCAGACTGTTAGATAAGTAAAGAGGCTGCTTATAACCATGGCTTGTAACCATCAAAGCCACTTTATTTTGGCTGTGTTTATTCACGCTTCAGTATCGGTGTGTTGCAGATACGCTAACATTTATTAATGATTTATTAACCTGGTAGAAACCACCTGTAAATGCAAGCTTTGTGCAAGGTGAGACTATTTCTTCTCTTATTTCTGCTTTCCTTCTCCTACTGAGAGAGGACTGCTTCAGGCAGGTGGGAAAGAAGCAGTGTTTCTTCTCTGTACTACACTGAGCTTAGAGCTAAGAGGAGGACTTCATTTTTCTTGTCTTGTCAGTAACTTAATCCTTTGCGGTTTTACTGTTCCTGAAATAATAAAGTCAGTCTGGAGCCAAAGGAAAGCCCTTCTCAATTCTCAGGAAAGCACAAGGATGAAGTAACCTTGGTCTTTCTCAAGCTAGTGAGCAAACATTTTCTGCTGGTGACTTTCCCTGGCTGGAAGAGCAGAAGCATCTCCCCCGGTAAAACTCTATCCTGGAAGTTACTCTGCACCAGAGTCCATAATGAGCAACTGTTGTGGTAGTATTGGCTAAGGGAAGGCGAGCCCAGAAGATGAGCCATTGGTTTTCTACATGGAATTTGCCAAAGCAAAATTGTATCTTGTGTGGGTATCTGCCATTTCTAAACTTAGATTTCATAACAAACCCTGTAAAAATTACGTAAGCCTCCTTTTAACTTCTTCCCTCCTTCTCTGCAATCTGATGAATAAAATGTCATCGTGTATGCAAAACAATGCTACTATTCAGGAGCAGAAATGTACTCTAGCGTCACACATGTAACGAGGCAGGAGACTTTTCCAGGTTCTTCTCCATATCTCATTTAGGAAAGAAAAAAAACAACTTTCATATGTGCCTTCACTAATGTGCAAGAATTAAGTGAATGAGCAAGGTAGTGTTTACAAGGTAGAGCCCTGCAGAATTATTTTCTTTTTGCCAAATTCCAGCTAATTCTTGAATCCCTGTTTGATTGTAATATGAATATATATGATGAGTTGTTACAGATGGGCTGTTTCACAGTGGCTGAGTGCTCCCTAGGTCCACCGGGACTTTAGGACACTCAGCATCTTTTGATGTCAAGAACCAGTGGAGGAAATCACAGGAAGGAGTTCCACCTCTTTACTCTTTGCTGCATCAAAACAAAAGGAAGAACACTTCTGCAGTTTCATGGTTTGCCATTTCTTCATTAGTTGTTTCTTTTAGCCCTTACTGCTGTACATTGAAGGGGTTTAGGATATTTTAGAGATGCAAGGAATAACAGGAATAATTTATTTTATGTCAAGAATTATTTGATAATTTTTTCTTAAATCTTTTGGCTCACTACAGTCTAAAAATCTTAAGAAATATATACAGAAAGACCTGTGAGAAGTAGTTATTTCAAGGACCTCGTAGTCTTAGGGCCAATAGATTTATTATTGTTTAAGCCTGACATACACATCTAATTGCGAGACCTGTTCCTCACATGAATGCTCCTTATGCTCCTGCCTACTTATGTTGACTTCCATGGGACTGTTTTTGTGTTAGATTTACAGAGCTGATCTTTAATGGGTAGCAATCTGTCCTTATTACAGTGGGGAAAACCAGTTGAAATACGGAGTTACATGAGGGCAGAATTTGGACCAGTTCATACTGAGAGCAAAGAAAGTTATTTTTCTTTTTAAACAATCAAACCAATATAGACACACTATTTGGAGGGAGTCTGTTTTTTGTTTTTAATTCTCAGAATATTTCACCTTCAAAAGGGCATGTAACAATGCAATTCAGAGGTGTGCTGCCTACGAGCTCAGCTCCTTGTTGTGTCTGTGCAGCTGAGAAAAGTGAAAACAATGAAGCACATACTTTGAGTTCCCAATGAGAAAAAAGAAAACTGGCAGCCTTTTCTTGCTATATTGTTAAATATCTCTATTTAAATGCAAATGATCATCTGACACTGCCAAACAAAGTCATGTACCAGGAAGCAGGCGTGCAAGTTAAAAAAGTTTTTTAAATGATTTTTGAAGATGCTGGATCGCTTTTATTTCCAGGAGGAGTAGAGTTGACTGTGGGGTCAGGGTCAGCATCTAGGAGTTTCAAATACAAAGATTTTTATTCTAAGTGTAGCTTTTGCAGAAGTGTGGGCAGCCTCTCTAGTTAGAGATCACTTGGAGGGGTGCTTGAAGTTTCTCCTGTGTTATCTGACTGCAGGTACTGCAGTGGAAAGCCCAGTGTATACAATATGTTTTGGAAGGAGGTAGAATCCAGGGACAGAAAGAGGAAGAAACAGCCAAGCTGGTGCCGTGTTCTGCGTCAGGTATATGTGGTTACAAGTGATCTGTGCAGTGCTTTATACTGCATCTAGCTGCAAGACTTCTGGCTTTCTCCCTAAACTCCAGACCCCTTCAGCTAGACAGGCACGAGATTTGACTGCAGGGAAGGACTGGGCATAAAATAGGGTCTTGCAAGAGGAGGCTCTCTTGTCCATGGGTTGTGGTTCCTCCCTAGCTGCCCTCAGCAGGGAAGCTCCTGCTCAGGTGAGGACAAAGCAAAGCAAGTCGTGAAGAGGTTATCCGAGAGTGCATCCGGGGCCCTACCCTTTTTCCTTCCCACTTCTTCTGTTGGTCAGGGATAGCCAGTTTATAAAACCTACTTCCTGGGGATTGCTTTTATTCAGTTGGGTGAGCACCAAAGCCAACAAACTGTTAAAATTCTTCCTTTAATTTGCTGTTTACCTCACCTTCTTTTTAAACTTCCATTCTTATAAATCAATATGGATGTATTTGCTTTCTGCACAGGATTCCAGTAGTCTCTTAATAATCATAATAATCGTTATTACTGATTAAAGTTGCATTATTCATGCCAGATGGAGTCCCCTCCCTGTCAGCCAGAATGAGTTTGCATTATGTAGTTATAGTACATTTGTGATCTAAAAAAACAGATGGCAGAATGTGACAGCAAATTATGTGCGGGTGATGTCAGCAACAACGCTTCCCGAGTATAATTGCTTTAAATGAACATGAATGCAGCAAGGAGCTAGTAGTTTTAACAAGGTAGTTGGCATGCAGTGTGGTAATTACCATACAACATCATCAATAGCGCCATGAATGCTGTGCAAGTGCTGAGGGAAGAACGCTAGCTTTGAAAAAGTAGTGACAGAAAGTCCGACTTTATACAACTGTCACAGTGGGTTTACTCAACTGTATAACATCTCTTAGGTATAAGTACACTGCTAGCAGAGGAGCAGTGTTTTCTTTTAGGGTGATCCAACCTTTGCCAAGAGACATTTTGCATTTTCTCCAATGCTATCTCCCATCAGGGCAGGTGAGAAGTACTTGATTTAGTGTAATGGAGCAGTGTTAACAGCAGCTGCTGTTAATACAAGATTGAAAGGTAAGTTTCTGGATCAGGTTCAAAAGGGGAAATTTGCTTAATAGAATCTCAGCAGTATTCAGTGATGAATAAAAGTTTAATCAGAAACGTTGTTAGGTTCTTGTGGTCAAAAAAGCAGTGATAAGGACTGCGCGTAGTCCTTTTTACATAGTCATTTAAGAATGTTTATGTTGGGTTTCTTAGTTCATCCCTTCAGGTCTGGCTGGGTGTAAAGGGCTTCGCCGCCTACACCTCAGGCACTGCCACATCTGGGTTTTAGCAGCTGGGGCTCAGGGTGCAGTAAGGCAGGCTCCCCATGCATGCTCTCGGAGCGTCTGGCATTCAGGATGGAGAAGCACTAAGAGCAGGAATGTGACTGAGGTCTGGCCACATCTGGATGGGAGCTGCGGGATGAGGTCTCCATTCACTCGCAGTCAGGACTAGCATGGGACTGTCCGAGTGATTTCTCAAATAATGTAAGATGCAGCCAGAGGAGAGTGCCAGTTCTTCTGCCTGCTCTCCATTCCCTCATGCAGTGGTCAGCATTTAGCCATGAAATGGAAGATGTGAACTCAAATCCCTCTTCAGTCCAAGCGGGTTTCAGTCATTAATTACTAGGTAGTTTATCAAAGCTACCATTGCTAAGTCTTCCTCCTCCATCTGTATTTTACAATGAAAGCACCTACAGTTCCTTTTCTTGAGGGACTAAGCCTGTCAGCATGTGGAAGGACAATTGTATATCATCACCTGTTCATGAAGGAACATGAGGTTCCTTCAGAAGCACAACAGCAGGCAACTAAAGAATCAGCAGCCAGAAAAGGAAAGGTCCCGTGAGCTTAGCTGTCTTTCAGGTAAAGTGGTTGCACGGGGCACGTTTCCTTTACCATGATATGGGACATGAAGACTATGCAAGTTTTTGGGGGAGAGGGGTGGCTTTTAATCAAAGGCATTGAGACTACCTCCCCATTGTTCAGGCGAAATTGACCAGGGAGTCGGGGGGCGGGCTGGGCAGAGAGAGAGATATCGAGATCCTCTCTAGCACAACCCTCTCTTGTCCTGTGGAGGAGTGAGTAGGTCTTTCATAGGACATAGAGAGCAACAGTAATAGCACTGGGTGATGAAATTGTTCTTCAGTCTCCCAGACTTGTTCATCTTTTTTTTTTTGTTTTAAAATGTCCCAGTCATTATACATAGCAGAGAGGTATTTAGGGTATAAAGCACTTGGAAAAGTAGCCGTATTTCATCTGTTTGACACCAATTCTGGCTATTTATCTGGGCCATTTTTTACAGGCATTGTTTCAACCTTCGTAAAGCATAAAACCAAAAACAAGATGGACCCTCCTCTTCAGCAGTTGTTGGATGTTAAAGAAATGAAAGGAAGCCACATTTCTAATCTCTTTCTCTTTCTGTCTGTCCTGCAGGTGGTCGATGCCATAAGTCCTGCACAGGCCGATGCTGGGGACCCACTGAGCATCACTGCCAGACCTGTAAGTATGCAAGACTCTGAGAAACAAAGGACTGAAAAATGATGTAACAGGGTTCCTACTTTTTTTCAGTTGTGAAGGGATACTATAAATTCTGGGTTTAGTATAACTTATGTTTTTACCAACAGATGATCTGCTTTTTTTTACGCCTATGTAAATTTATGTTTTTCTTTCTTCCCTAATGCTTTCTAAAAATACTTCAGCTAACTTGAATTTTCTTTTCACTTCTTGGCGGCAACATGGAGCACAACTCCTGGAATATTGATGGTTATTTTGGAATACACTGAAATGAATGCTGCAGGAATAGAAAAAACTACAAGGCAGATTTGGAGATCTTTAATGACAGCCTGACGCAGCAAAGTTCCTAATGCCAAAATACTCTGTTAATTTCAGTGGGAGCCTGGGAATATTAGTTATCTTGCAGAATTGTTCTCTTTATAATAACTTCAGAGTGTATTTGAGTTGTACTGTAAGAGAATAATAGGGTTTTTTTGAAGTAGTGGTAAGTGAAGCATTGTTCACAATGTCTGTCTGTCTGTCCTCTTGAATTTAGAGAGCATTAAAATGAGTAAAAAAGAACTATATGTAGACAGTCTCTTCCTTGTGTGCTTTCAGCTCCTTCAGATAGGCACTAAAGAGCTAGAAGTGCAGTCACAATATTAGCAAATATAACAGAGGAGAAAATTGAGAGCTGTCTTTTCCTACAAGTTTGTTTTTTTTTCTCCCCCACGTACAGGAACAGATCTAACCTTTACATATCCTTCTTTGAAATTTAGGGGCATGGAAATTGGTTGCGTTTACTGGAGTCACTGTTCCTAGGAAATGAAATGGTTGCTGATATCTCCCCAAGAGAGTGCTGCTCTAGCTTGTGCTTGTTTCCTTGGCTGAGTTGTAGATAGGAGGAAGGGATTGTGACAAATTAACCACTATCAAGCAAGTACACCAACTAACTCTCTGAACTGATGATAGCCCAATGTCATCTGCCTTTTTTGTTGGGAATATTTANNNNTTTTTTTTTGAATACTTGAAGCAAGAGATAAGAGGAAATTAGAAATGGTAGACAGCTTGACATGAACGTTTTACGAGTGAGCATGAGCAGGAAATCCAAGCTGACCTGTCCATGGCAAAGCGAGGGGCACATGTGACGGAGCTGTGTGCCTGCAGAGTCTCTGCCACCCTGCCAGGCGCTGCTTTTTGTTCAGGAGCATCAGCTGATGTTGCTGGCAAAGCTGATGACAGTTACAGCTCTGCTAAAGTTAACACGTTCTTATACTACTGTTTCATATTGAGCTTTATCTGCAGATGTAATTAAAAACACTTTAGGACAGGTTGTAGGAGTAACTGTATAATGAACCAGGTACAGTGATGCCAAGCAGATTCTTCTTTATCTGAATTGAGCTAGTACGTCTCCTTCCTTTGCTGGCAGCCTTTATGAAAGCCCCAAAGAAGTCAGTGCTCAGAAAGCCTACATACGTCAAGGTTATGTGCTGAAGCAGATAATGGGAAGGGACTTAAACCCAGTCTCACCAAATTATATTATATCATGGCTAGGTTAGAATTAATGTTGGTTCTTTCTCTGTCCCAATGAAAGGCCTGTTTGTCTATTAAAACTAGTAACTCTATAAGAATCTGGGTAATTCATCCAAACTTGAGTAGTCTTATTCAGGCCTTATGTGGTTAGCTTATTCAAGAACATTGTAAAAGCTTGGCAGTTATATTCTATAAGGATGGTATGATCCTGCCCCAGGCCTTCGCGCCAGCAAGCAGAGGCTCCAGCCTTATGTAAAGTGGGAAAGTCCAACTGGACTCTGTGTGGCTGCAGAAGTCCTCGTGGCAGGATCAGCTCCCGTGGTCTCAACCTCGACAAAACACTGCTCTCAGATAAGTGAACTGATTTGGTGGATTAATGTAGTAATACCAGAGAGAGAAAAACTTATCTGCAGTGTTGTGAAGTCAGAAGCTTAGCAGAGCTGCACGGTAGGTTTGCTCCAGGAGTGACAGCTATCTCTCTTTTCACAGTGACTGCCCTCTCAAATCCAAACAGGGGGGACAGGCTAAGGCACGACAGTGGATTTAAAATAATAAACTATGGAAAGACACATGCCATCTAAGTTCCAGAGAGATACACAGATCACATATTTGTAATTTGGAATAGCTACTCTATGGCCTTTTACCTTGAAGTACACTCTGCAGCCTCTGATTGTCAAGGACAGTAGTCAATTTTATATCATATACTTCCTCTTTGCCTCCCTGACCTTGCTGCACGTTGGATAAACAGCAGGTTTTAAGGAAAAAGCTGACTATTAGGCTGGCAATGGGCATTTCTTCATTGCACTTTCTAAAAATGTGTTTTTCCTGCAAACTGTTTGAAGCAAATAATAAGAATATGAGTACAGACTGGAAATATAAAAATGAAAGTGGTGCTATGCTTTTGCTGCCTTCATTTCTGACTTTAAAAAACATGTCTGGCTTTCAAGCTCATAAATGTTATTCTTAGATACAAGCCAGAGATAGGATGAATGGTATCACAAACACAGCATATACTTTAACCTCGTCACCTTGGGGATGCACGTCTTTCAAACGTGTGTACGAAAACGCTTCAGTGGTACTACATCCCAGTGTCAAACAATTTTGTTCCTAGAAACAACTCAGAGGTGCATCTGCATTTTAATAATTTCTTTTTTTTTACTGAGTCACTGAAGCAAAAAATTCTAATGAGCCCCCCTCCCAAGATAAGATTTAAATTATTTTCCTGGAAAAGGATTAAAAAGGAAAGATCTTAATCCGTGTCTTTCATTTCAAATTACATATGGAAAAAAATGAAAATCCTTTTGTTTTTTGCATGAATATCATCTACCTAGCCTCTTCTTATGTTGCCTTCCAGCAATGTCTCTCTGTACTTTGTACTTCTAACTCTATTTGAAACACCACCTGCATCTGACTCTGTCCTAATGTCTCTCTAAATGTGACAAGAAAATGTATGTATTTAATAAGACAATTAATAAGACATTTAAAATAAGCTGTTCTATTAAGAGGTAGAGAAGATATAATTTCAGGGTACTGTTTTATGCAGTTAACAATCCATTTTTCTTTTACAATTAAATTATTAGTAAATATTAATACTGAACATTTAAAAGCTAGATGCTGTTCTTTGTTTTAGTGTCAGGAGATGCTACTGTGGAAATGCTTTTTCAAAGACTACTGGTCACCCACTACATAGAATGTAAACCAATTTAAAAGAACATAAGAACAAACGCTTTTGGAAGTTACTAATCAAATTTGAAAATCTATGGTTAGGTTGTTACTATTTTTGCTGTTGATGTCTGTTAAGAGTTTGGGGTTTTTTTTACTTTTCGTATGAAAAGAAATCGAAACTTTTACAAATTGAATACGTTATTTTATTAAAATGACAGATTATGCACTTTGTCCTAGATGAATGTAATTGAAACAAAAGAGAAAAATCTAAATTAAAATATAGACCCAACCAAGGGAATGCAAAGAAGGCAAATAGCCTTTAAATCAAACGCAAAACATAAACATTCAGCAAATGTGAAGTGCTCCATGACTGTGTATGTGTACAGGAGTTTGGCCTGAACATAATTGTGTTTATACAGTCTTTGTGCAGCTGATGTTGCCGAGAAAAAGAAGGTGCCGATGCAGTAAGTACCCAATTAGAGCAGCAAAAGGCAAGTGGGAGCTATGTAGGGGGAGACAGAAAGAGCTGAACTAGCAGCTTAGATCAATCAGGGTAACCCAGCATTTTTGCTTGGAGCCAGCATCTTTAATTAAAATCCTTGTATATCTCTAATAACTTTGCATGTTCATAAGACTTTTTTCATCGATTTCAGTTACTTCCTATTTTTTCATTCATAGTTTTATCATGCCCTGATATAATTAAAGATTAAGGAAACCAAGAAGAGAGACTGATTAATTGTACACACACGTGAATGAAGTGCCCATTCCACCCCATCCCCAACACAGTTTATTGCTATATCACAGTGAAATACCAGTAGAGATTGACAGTTAGTGTTTTGCACTTGCCCAGAAACCTGTCCCAACGCATGGCACATTTTTTTAAGACCTTGGTGTTTGCCACTGTCCTTTGCTGTCTCGGCCCCAACTGTGACTGTTCTGTGCAGCCAAACCCTCAGATTTCTTGGGATGCCACAAAGAGTCATCAGGCATCAGGACGGGTAGTTGTGCTGACCCTCAAAAGTCTGGTTCAAAATTTGGGACTGATTAATGAAGGGTCTCTTCACAGTTATGTTGGGTGAAGAAATGAGTATCTGCCACCTAAAATTCCTCTGGGGTCCCAGCCCAGAACTCCTGTTTCTCGTGTGTGTCTGGGCTGCAAGAAGGATGTGATGCGAGGGCTCTGATCGCCCCTGTCCACCAGCTCCCCTGTGAACAGTCTCCACACTAGGAGGAGGAGATCAGTATTGCTCCACTCTTCTCTCTCAGTTTGCAGCAGAGTTGCTCTGGGTTGACACTGCCTGTTCGCAGCTGCTGCCCAGTTCACCTTCTGTCCCCACTCTCAGCACCATCTTGAGCCACATATCCCCTCTAGCGACCCACCAACATTCATCTGACTGAACATACAGTTTGATATTCTGGATAATATTTACCTTTACGTTTCACTCTTTTCGGATAGGTCTTAAGTCACAGATATAAAATCAATTGATTGCATTTGCAGGAAAGTTTTTTGGGGAAAAGCGTGCTATCTTTTTAAACCAGTGCAGCTATGTATATTTGCTATAGGATTACCCCATGATAATGATTGCAGGAAGCTGAACTCTTGAGTTATGTTTATTGGAATCTGAACAATCAGATTGTTTTGGGACTTCGAATAATACATAGTATTGCCTTGTGTTTCTTATGCTTTGGGGAAAACGCTTTCTTGCAAAGTGTCTTGAATATGAGTTCTTAAAAACATTCAGAGCCCACTAAGCTCTTTTCTGTCTTGGTGTGTGGTGCCACTGAAGGTATCTGACAGGTCCTCCTCAGAGCTGGACCAACTATAGCAGTTATAATGCAAATACAGCAGGCAATGAACCAAAAGATAGATATGGTATGTTGTGGCCTTTTCCTAGAAGGAAATGTTGGCATTTCTGTTGGCATTGTTTGCTTTCCCAGCAAAATAAACAATTAAGGAAGAACAGTGACAAACCTTTGCTGTAATTGTATATTTTGCAAATCACTTTATAACTTCCTAGTCTTCAGGAAAACTCAAAATGTTCCCTATCCTGAACAGCATGGTAGAGGCCGTCATTAAGCTGGTGCCTAATCATAAGCAGAGTATGCTTTTTGAAGGAATTCTCTTTAAGCATTGTGCTGAAAAGGGGGGTCATATCCCTCCAGGTCAGCTCTGGAGGGGTGCTTTGTTTGTTTTTTTTTAAATCAAAAATACTCTGGAATAAAGTGGTGTAGTCTCTTAAAAAGTTTGAGGTTGTTTTTTTTTTTTTAAAATTACAATATCTGTAACTTTATACATTGCACAAGCCTTACTGTGGGGCTGTAGAGGAGTGTGAATGATTTAGAGGATTTTTTCCTAGCCTAATAGCGTGAAAACTGCTGAAAAGATGTCAGTAAATTGCTTAAATCCATTGCTGTTGTTGGAGCGTGTTCCCCACCGCTGTTTAAACTACGTAGCCTATGGAAGTGCTATTATCTGCAGCTCAGCTTGAAAGAAGTGTGTAAACCTGCAAATACAGATCTTGGCTCAAAAGTAATAGCTCATGAGTTGATAAGATGACTGTGCCATTTCTAAATATGCACAGGGGTGGTCATTGTGGTTTGTGGTCGTGGACACCAGGGTCAGGAGAGGCAGGTCTCTCCTCCCCTCAAGGCAGGGGATTCACCTCCTCAGGCCTTGTTTTTGGGGAGGCAGCAGTGGAGGATTCCCAGTACCTCTTGCAGGCGATGGTATGGGGCGTGCTGCTGGGACTTGGCCTGTTTGCCCTTTTAAAAGTCTGCCAGGAAACCCCCTCCATGGGGAAGCAATGGTTATATAGTGATGGTGGACATCTTGACCTGCTCCCAACAGCAGCTGGCACTGAGGTAAATAAATTATAATTAAGTTAATTAGGTGGCTCATACTAATTGTCTACACAGAGGTTCTTTCACCAAAACCTCCCAGATTTAGGCAAAACATTAAATTGCTGTGGAGTAACTGCAAGGAATGCTTTTTAACAGCATCCTGTCCTTGAGCGGCAATGGTGGGCTATCATGTCCTCTCCTCTTTTCCTGTTGTAACAGCATTGATTGTAGCCACCTGAAGTTGGGTTGTCTGCCTCTAGTGACATTAAAAAAAAAAAGAGGAAATAGTTCTGGTGCACGTAACTCTTAGGCTGTGACAGGTGGGGTGGTGCTGGTGAGGGGAACCCAGGCGCTACCCCTGCTGCATGTGGAACCTTCTAGAAGGGGGCCCTGAGCATGCTCAGTGGGAAGAGCAGGCATTTCAGTGCCCCTCCTACTGCTGCCATGAGGAGTGGTTCAGTGCATGGCCTCTGAGCTTGCCCTGTTGCTGGCAGCAGGAACGCCAGCCAGAGGGGCAGAAGGTGGTGGCAGAGGATCAAGGACATAGCAAGGGCCTGCAGCCATTTGCTCCAAGATGTGCTGGCTACACTGCA
>RSEF01000007.1:4590276-4607381 GCA_003993805.1 Himantopus leucocephalus | reverse complement strand
GGCAGGGGGCTTGGACTAGATGATCTCTGAAGGTCCCTTCCAATCCTGACCATTTTGTGATTCTGTGAAAGTTATCATGTGTTTGTAAAAGGTCCAGGTGTACTGCTGGTAGTTGCCGTTAGAGTAGCCCAGTTAGGGAGACAGGATACATTACATGATGAAAGTCATGAAGGATTTGTTCCTGGATGCATCATGTGTCCCAGAAAATGCAACTAAAATACATAGGAAGACTACACAGAGAAGTTTCCTCACTGGATACCAAAGTTTCTCCAGGCCCCAGTAACTTTGTTGTTGGGATTATAAGTAAAGAATTATTTGTCCGTCCTTTCTGAAGGACCTCATGGCATGTGCATGGCTAAGTTCACAAATCCACTGGAGCAAAGGGGACCTCTTGAGCTAGCAGCATTAGGACCCCTCGGTTCCTGCAGTGAGTAGTGCACAAATAAGTGGCAGGTCCACCAGGCTAGTCTGAGCTAAGTTATCAACTCTCTGTTTACAGCTGGCTTGAGTGGGATTTTATGTGGTTCATACTTGCCTTTAGAGCCTCTGTAAAATACCTTAACCTGTGTGCCAGGATGTCCTTCTGTGTCAGGTACTTTAGCTTATTGCTTATTTTAAATTGGCACGTGCTTCTTTGGGAATATAGGTAAAGGGTGCTGTTTTAACACTTCTTTGCTGCTTTATCTCTGAAACAAATAAAGACTCGTGTTTAGAAGGCCAACATATTCTGATTCAATAATTGTTTTTCCTGGTTCTTTACACAAACTCCTTGTTTTGGCAGCATGTGATGGCATTGGAACAGGGAGTTTAGTGTCAGCTCAGACGGTGGATTCCAGCAACATTGACAAGTTCATAAACTGTACCAAGATCAATGGCAACCTTATCTTCCTTGTTACTGGGATTCATGGGTAAGTGACAAAATGTGAAGATGTTATGTCATGGTGCCAGCTGAAACAAATTGTGTCCACCTTTTAATGATAGCCACAGGCTTCTTTAACAGAATAGCAGATCCAGGGTAAATTCATTTTCTGCCTTCCATTATGAAGGAAACTGTTACCTTGATTCTTATGACTCAACCTCTAGGAAAAAAAGGGATGAAGTAGACTGTTTGTGCTAGAAAGAGAAAAGACAACTGTGATCTTTGGTTACTTTGTGAGGTACTCAGTACTGTTTTACCGTAATGGCTGATTAGAGAATAGAAGGGAGAAAGGGAGTTGCTTTCCATTAGTTTGTTTTGAATTTTGTATGACCAGCAGTCTAATACGCAGAATATGCAGAGAGAGTGGTTCACCTACCATAAATTGTCATAGCCTGGGTGGCTGTCACTGCATATAGGTGCAAAAAAGCTGCCCTCTTGTTCATCAGTTTTGAAGTATATATTCAAGTTTCAATTGCAGAGATGCACAAAACTCACTAGTATTTAAATCCAGTATTTTGGTTTAGATAGGGCTGTATATTGAATAAGTCTTAGTAATGGTTGAAGATGTGGAGGTACAGAACCCATATTTAGAATTCTCACCAATGTCTCCTTCTAAAGGAGATATAGATAACTAGTGCCTTGCTGTTTACAGTTTGGTGCACTGTGTGTTTGCCATTGTAGCAAAGGTGAATGCAGGACGCGAATGCTGCAAGGGTGGGATGTATCCAGGGAAGACAGACATACTCTGTTTTGATGGTCCAATGCAGGTCCAATGCAACTAGCCGCTTTCTTGCATTGTATTCTTTCTGCCATTGAGAGAAAACAAATATGATTGTATCTTCTTGCTAATTCAAGCGTTCATGTTGTAATCAGCCATGGTGAATTACATGTGACACTTTGAGGTATTTCAGGACCTATTAAAATGAGCAAAATGAGCAAAATCCTCAAAATGCACAACCTGTTTGCCCCTTTGTTGCAATAAGTATGCAGATATTTTGTGGCACATTAACAGTGTAAAGTACTCAATTGCTTCTACCACTGTGTAAGCTTCAAATTTTAACTTGTTTTTTAGGTTCCTTGGAATTGGTTTCCAAGATTTGGTATCTTAAATACAGCTCCCAAACCAACTCCATGTTTGCAGCTTTCTGGCATAGCGAAAATGTGATTAACTGAATGTCTGCAGGTTGATCTGCAATGGAATTCTGGCATGAGTAGTGCCAGCAGTTTTTTCTTTAGTTTCAGATATGTTTAGATTGTAGGAAAGTGGTTGACAGTAGGCTTCCTGGCTCAAATTTCCCTACTAGGGGAGGTGGAAACAAACGACTTGTTTCCTTGATTTGATATAGTGATTGGTTATAATACTTCACCTGCAACTTGATTCCAGCCATGAGAAAAACAGTTGAAAATCCACTTCAGTGAGGCCCTACAGCTCAATGATTCTCAAAAGGCCAGCAAATGTGAGCTTTGACTGTGTAGTTGGTCTTCTCATCTCTCCAGCAGAGAGTACAGCGTGAAAGGTTAATGTAGCATAGGGAGGAAGAAGGACTTTGGTTCAAGCGGTTTAAGGAAATGCTGCTTTGAAATTTTTGAAGCCCTGGAGAAGGTCACACAGGAGTCAGCGCTCAGGCCATCACACTTTCTGATCTGGCCATATGACTGACCAAGAGGCTGGATGTAATTCTATTAAATCTCACAGGACAGGAAGTACTCTAGTACGTGCAAGACAAGCAGCTAGAGGACGTGAGCAATTTTATGTGGATTATTCCAGTGCATTACATGAAATGTAATTTTGAGTATTAGAACTCCTTTTGTTGCAGAAGTTACATTAGCTGCAAAGTTATGAGATGAACCTCATTAAAAAGTCTGTCAAAATCAAAGGGACCGAAACCAACCTTGAATAAAACCATATTCATCTGAAAAATAGCTAAATTAAGGAGTATAAAGCAGAGGGTTAAAATATTTTGTTGTATTTTAGTAGAAGAATGTAAGCCTGGGACATGTAATGTTGAAACTGCGCACCACTTTGTCTCTCAATCTTTATGTAGAAAACTCACTCCAATAAGACTTAAATATGAGGACACCAAGTTCTGCAGCCCTAAAGCTTTCCACAGCATAAATTGCAGTAGTATATATTAAAAGAAGAGAAGAAGATCTGAGAATTAATTAAAATAACTTTATATTTCTGGAATAGTTTTTTTTTTATTAAAAATTCCGTTAAATTCTGCAAATCAATAGTACAGAAAGGAAATTTAAAAAATGACACTTGCTACACAAGCAGTTTATAATACAAGTGGACAGTATAGAGCAACAACAATAATACATATTTCCACTTGAACTTTTAGTTAATTTCTGTTATGAAATTATTTACTCTGAGCAAACTGCAGCTTTTAAAAGTATGAATTTTCAGTGTTTCAGATTGTAGGGACTTAAAGGCTAGCTCTCTATGGGGAACTGAAAGACTTTTTGTAGTGGCAGACAATAACTTCAGTGAAAGATGCCGAGTGGATTTTTTTGTTTGTTTTCACTGGGAACTGTGCTATTACAATTGATCCTGTCATATTTTTTGCTCCTGTGATTCTGTAGCCTGTCTTTCCCTTTCCTCTGTACCTGAACTTTGTCTTTGTGAATTTGTAATAATTTATGTACAACCTGTGTATATAATTATGAATTGTTTTGATGCACAATTATTTATAATAGTTCATATATAAATTAGATAATTATGACTTTGCTTTAATTAGTGTCCAGAAGATAAACAGGGTGAAGGTAGATCTAAATTTTGGTAAGTCAGTAGTACTCATTCTTTTAAGGTAATGCTGAACGCTCTGCTGAAGTGTATGGATAAAGTGATCTTCGTTAGGATACATATCTGCTGCCTGAGACAGAAAACACATTGGCTGGAAAATGGGTAGGACCTGTGTAGGTTGGGTGCAACCTTCTCTCTGCTGTTTCCATCACTTGGGAGCCTAAAAAGCCAAGCTACCTTCTCCTTGTGTTGCTGCCTGTGAAGGGGTGGGATATACCAAGGGGAGCTGTACTTTAAGGATGGACAGCCCCAGCTAGCAGCAGATGTTGCCTCCTTCTTCCCCTCACTTGCAGCAGGAGCAACAAGCCCTCGGTGCTCACCAGCTTTTTATCTTCCCTTTTGTTGTGCATCTCCAGTTTCACAATGAGCTGAAACTCTCATTCTTGGAGCTGTAAAATTCAGCTGTGCCTATTCTACTAAAAAATCTTGGCTTTACTAATAAGAATGGCAGAAGATGACTGCATTATTCTACGGTTTTGTATGTCGATAAAACATCTCAACAGACATTTGGCCGTTTAAGGAGTTTAAATGTATATTTGTATCTTTAAAGACTGCTTTATCTTAGGATTTGGAGGGGAAATTCAACATCTCATGTTTACTACAGGCAAGGGTTTTCCTTTTCTAATAGTAATGCATTTTTAAAAGCAAAGTGTTGTGTTTCTGTTAAGTAGTCAAAACTTGTTATCTAGTTATCTGAGAGCACCAAATTGTTAACATTAAGTGTATATGATGCTTCTGTGGTCCACTGTACTTTATGTTAAGGTTCAAGAACTCATTTCATTGCTGCTAACCCGGAGTCGCTTCCAGGATGGTTAGAAGTGACCCCATTAGTCTGTCACTACGTAGACTTGTGAGGCCTGTCCCCAAAGACAGCCTGGTTGATTACCTGCATGTTCTGATTCCAAGAATGCTGTCTCTTGGAAAGCAGAAGGAGGAGAGGTAGAAATGCATGCTCCATGTTTACTGAGGATGTTTCCTACCATCAGAAAACCCACAAAAATACTGTAACACAATGTTACAGAAAAGCCTTTTCCTGGATTTTTAAAGGATTTTTGTTTGGGTTAGGCTTCTAGTCAGCTTCTTAAATAGTTGGAGAGTCTCCACTCCTTTAAAATTAGTGGAAAAAATATTTACTAACTGATGGCACTCTCAAAATCAAGGTCAGCTTCATCCTTTTACACTGTAGCATATCTAACTTTGAGATTTTAATGTTTGTGGGGCTATTTAATTTCTCAGGTGACAAACTTGGTTGGCAAGGGTCTGTGCTTTTTGCTCTTCCCTATTAAACACATTCTAAAAAGTGTACCCTTTTAATGCCATGTGTCAGGAACTGCTGGCAAGCTCTTAGTTTGTTTTGCTTATAGCTTGTCACTCATTTCAGTAGCAGTTTTGTTAGTCCTGGTAGTAAAGTATCGCGACTGTACCATTTGAGCTAGTATTCCTGGAAAAAATGTTGAAAATTTATCTTTCCTTTCGGGAGGCCACCCATGGTTGTTTAGAATCCCTTAATTTTCCATGAGCATAAATATTTGCTAAAACATTAATGATTTGAACTTTAAAGATGCTAGGCACCGTTATTTTCCTTCAAGATGACTTGGGGGGAGTTAGACACAGGTTCTGCAGGAATAGCAGTGTGAAGAAATTGGAAACAGTCTGAAGAAATCTGGAGCTGCCTAAAAGAAATGCGTTGAACTCCTGAATACTGCTTTCTACATGGTATAGGTTTGAGAACCTGATCATTTTTTATTCAGAGTATCACATTTTGACCTTTTACTCTTTCAGGGACCCGTATCACACAATTGCCGCAATCAATCCAGAGAAATTAAATATATTCCAAACAGTGAGAGAGATAACAGGTAACACACTTCTGATTGCCTATAATCTGAACTTCTCACTTTGTGTTTATGATTGTCATTTGTTGGGTTTTCTGAAGAACACAAGGTGCTTTTTTCTTTAAACTCGCAATTTAAACTCATAAAACTTGAATACACAACAACTTCAGTATCAGTTGATATTCGCAAGTATGTTGTCCTTTGGTTATGAATACAGAATGCCGATTGCATTGGGGGTACACAAGCATCAGAAGACCAAGACCTTACTGTTGAATGGGTGAGGGGTCTTGGTACTTGCTTGAAAGCATTTGTAATACGCCTTGGAGAAAAACAGACAAGCCAGTCTGGTTTTGCAACTACTTCTCTTGGTCTAATAGCAGATGCTGCTGCAAATTAGCTTCTGTAATTTAAACAAATATGTATGTGTGGGGAGGTAGTCCCTCCCATATTTTGTGACTTTTCCATGGGAACATATAGCTAGAACATAGTACTTTGTTTTCTTGCATCTTGCTTCTTGTTTCACCATTTAGGGGCAGGGAGGAAGATACTACAGCTTTGAGTTCTTGATTGATTGCTATTTATGTATAGATAGGGAAATGCAAAAGCAAATCCTATTTCATGCACAAAAAAAATATCTTCGGACACTACAGCATGATTGTAGCTGGGTGGAGCTCGACAAGTGTTTGGCATTTGAAATAAGTTCTCTCCCATGAAATAAGCTCTCACCTCTCGGAAGTTGTGTATTTCAGCAAGTCAGTGGGATTAAACAATGAAAGTAAGCTCTAAATCTCTCCCTAATTAGTGCCAAAGATAATCTGGCATCTGGGTGTCTGTAATTTGCTATTCCTAAGCACACTGTCTAATTGACAGTCTCAACTCTACTACTTAAGTGGAATTATCCCTATGCTTAAAGATATACTGCATTTCAGTCCAGTACTGAATCAAAATTGTAGGGAACTGCACTCTGTAGAGGACTGTGTAGCACAAAAAAATAAGTAGTTCCACTTACTTGTGCAGAGAATGCTCTCTGGTGATGAACCGTCCTCAAACACACTCAGAAATAAATGCAAGTTCTTTGTTTTAGGGAAGCCTTGTCCTTTTTTAATGCATCGTTACGGATCTCTCAACTTCATTATAAAACTGAACGTTCTTAATTCAGGCAAATCTTCATTTTTTTCTGTTGCTGCCGTTTAGAAAAGTCTGGGAGGCCTTTCAAGATTCCAGCCTGTGGTTAGGTTCACCCTCACTGTGGCTGTTGAAAGTGGAAGTAATGCTGCTGTGACTGTTAGAGTCCTCCTTTGCCTTCTTGGAGGAGACAGTGGTGAGCAGGCTGATGAATTCAAAGACATTAGTCTGGAGCATTCATTACCTATTTATTTCTTTTTCTCAAACCAGCAACTGTCTGTCATTTAAAGGCTAAGCCTGTCCTAATTCATGTATGTGATAAAGCAGTCTTTATGGCTGAAATCATTGACATTCATATGCTTGCCTTTTTCTCTTTTAGGGTATTTGAACATACAGTCGTGGCCTGAGAATATGACAGATTTCAGGGTGTTTTCTAACTTGGTTACTATCGGTGGAAGAGCTCTCTATAGGTAAGCTACCTCCTCTGTTGATGGAATAATTTTTTATTAGTATTCAATGATTCTTCATTCAGTATCACAGAGTGCAACATCCTTTGGGAAAGGCATCATAAATTGATGTTTTTCTTTGTTACCAGAGTATTCATTAACAGTATCTTTGCTAATCAGTTGTTTGTAATAGGTAATACCTTTTGAACATACTGATTTTTTATTATTTTTTTTTAAAAAAAAGAACATCTTGGTTCATTGCTGTAACTATTAACTCATTGTCCGGAAAGAACATTTTATGGTTTAAAATAGCTTGTGAATGTGAAACATAACTTAAAAGACATTAATATAGAGTTTAGCCCCAATATCAGGAAGTTTATGTGGTTGTAATTGGAAGTGCAGGCTCATGTGCCCGAAGAACAATGTGGTCTTAAGAAGTGGTAAAAGATAAGACACATAAGAGCACATCACTGAGACACCTTGCAGGTGGAGTGTACATTAGCTCTGTAGTGCCATTTTTACCAGAGATGTTTCCATATGAAAACTCATATGGAGGAATTGATTTGAAGAGGAAAATGTGGTGAAAAATAATGAGGGAAGCGCAGGAAGGTATCTGAATGATATATACAGCAACCCCTGGTTCCCCATTGTGTAAATATAGTAAATCAGTCATGGGATTCTGCTGGCATCTTAAAAGCAACCCAAGCAGATTATGAATAGCAGTGAAACCTTGAGATTGAATTACAGCCCCGCATTCTGTTTGGAAGCAGCAATTTTTATTTGGAACAGCTGGAAAACAATTATAATAATTAAAGTACAATAACGTAAAGGATGCCTAGAAACTGGATATTGTCTTCACTAATCTTCAGTCATAAAATATGTGCAGTCATTTCCGTGTTACACAGACAATCATTTACCGTTCCTTTGATGAAGAAAGGAGATAACCACATATTACAACAAAAGAAAAATGAAATGTAGAAAGTGGGCTGGAAAAATTTCCTTGAAAATAACAATTTCTTCCTGTATTACTATAAATGACACTAATTTGATGCCTGACAGAAGATGTTAATACATTTTGCATGACTTTGTCAGTTTCTCCTTAGCATATAAACTATCATAGTATGAATTCTGTCGTCTTAGGAAAAAAAATCTGGATTTTATTCGGTTTTCTCAACACCACTTTATCTCAAAAAACATGTTAATGGATGAAATGTAACTAGTTGAGGTGTTTTGCTGGCCTAGTTGGCCTAGTGCTGTGAACATCACAGCTTGCAATATCACAGGGCTCATAATTTTCTAGGCAATAGAACTGGATGTTGACTCATAAAATATTCGTGTCACCCCAAAATAAAAGTTTTCTGACCAAATTTCAGTTTTGCCAAAAAGATCATCTTGACATTAGGAACTAATTCGAGTGGGAAGTTCCCAACCAGCTCTAATAAGTTCCACCTTCTGGAGCTAATTCCTGTTCTCTCTTACAATTTTGTTTTCATCACAGTGGTCTTTCCCTACTCATCCTAAAGCAACAAGGTATTACCTCTCTGCAGTTTCAGTCCTTGAAGCAAATCAGTGCTGGCAACATCTACATAACAGACAACAGCAATTTGTGCTACTACCACACTGTTAACTGGACCAGCCTCTTCAGCACGCCCAGTCAAAAGACGGTGATTCATCGAAATAAAAAGGCAGAGAACTGCAGTAAGTAATGCTGCTCCGTGCAAATATTCTTGCTTATGATTGGCTTCCTTGGGGGGAAAATGATATGATTACTGACAGGATACAGTGCAGTGAGCAGGCCAGGAACTTGGCAGGTGTCTCTTGGAATTCCATGGACATCGGTGGAGCTATGATCATTTGCAGAATCTAAGGATGTGGGCCAGTCTGTTATGAGCAGATTTATAGGCAAATGAAGTGTTTTAAGTATGAAGAAATGAAACAGAAGAGAGAGGGGGCACTGCTTCCTTTCCGTGATGTGAACTTCCCAGAGTAGAGACCAGTTTCACAAATATGAGTTCTGAAGGCCATAAATGTGGAATGAATGTAGTGTTCATGAAAGGCACTGATTTTACAGATTTGAAAACTACACCTTTTCCTTATGGAGTGAGATTAGCATCTTTTACTTCTTCTACCCTGCTTCACCAAAGTGACTCTGTCTTAATCCAGAAAGGTCACTTCTGGGACTGTTTTTGATCACCAAGTTCCTCCTTTCTGTATTTGACCTATCTGATAAAGAAGATTACTTTTAATTGGGCCTAATTGTCTTTCAGGAAAGCTTATGTGCCAGTACCTGGATTGAGATCAGAGTACTGAAAAGCAAATGAATGCTATGTAGCAGATGAAACAATTTGGTTATGCAGAAATCAGGCAGCAAATTGCATTAATACAGTCATATTGTAGCAGCAATACAGTTCATTTTAAGCATCTGTTAGACTGCTAGCAAGAGAGGAGATTCATTAAATTGCTGTATGTTTAAGAGATGTTTCTGAGTTTTGTGCTTTGACCAGCCAGAAATGTTTGCTACGGGTTTTTTCAGGCTGTGGTCCTACTTATAATTTATTCTTTTAGTTCCTTTTCTTTTTTTTTTTCTCCCTTTAAAGTACTGTTCCATTATGTTTTGAGAGAATTTGTGGCTGTGCTCATGTGTACCTTGCAGTGTTAGGTGAAACACAACTATACGTTTATCACTGCTGCTCAGTCATTTTTCTAATCTCTTCTGCCATGTAAGAGCTATGTGAAGTGGAAAGTCTTGTTTGCTAGGTCTCTGCATGGGTTTGTTTTGGGGTATAATTATCATCATTGTTGTTATTTATTTTTTTCCTCTCCACACAAATGAAAAAAGTGCAGGTTAAAGAAATGACTCTTGCAGTTGATGTAGATAGTTTGATTGCGATCATGCCTGAGGGTGTAGAGGGAAAGGGTTGTCTCTTAACCTCCAGCAGACCACTGTCCAGTTTTAAACTGCAGCATACTTTATCCTTTGACATAAACATTCTGTCATGTGAGACAGAAAGATGTGTTGAACAAAACTTTTCTTGGTAGTTTATCATAGAATGACAGAATAGTTAGGGTTGGAAGGGACCTTTAAAGGTCATCTAGTCCAAACTCCCCGGCAATGAGCAGGGACATCATCACCTAGATCACATTGCTAAGAGCCCCGTCCAACCTGAAATGTTTCCAGGCAGGAGGCATCTACCACTTCTTTGGGCAAGCTGTCCAGTGTTTAACCACCCTTATTGTAAAAAATTTCTTCCTTATACCTAGTCTATATCTTCCTTCTTTTAGTTTAAAGCCATTACCCCTTGTCCTGTCACAGCAGGCCCTGCTAAGAAGTTTGTCGCTGTCTTTCTTGCAGGCCCCCTTTAAGTACTAGAAGGCCGCAATCAGGTCTCCCTGGAGCCTTCTCTTCTCCAGGCTGAACAACCTCCTGACTTCCCATGAATAACTAGTGCCTTCAGTCTTGCCAGCTAGAACATTTGTAGATGGTTTGTAGTTCTGGTATGCAGTCTGTTTTTTTCTGCCCTCAAACCGAAAGCCAACTATGAAAAATGGCGTGTTATTCGAGAAATAAAGGTGTTGCCAAGAAAGAGAATAACATCTGCCCAGGGATGGTGAGTTGCTTGTTGCTTTTCCTTGCAGTAGCACTGGAGTTCAACAGGATCCAGTGGTAGGGAGGAACCTCCCTACCTGTGCTAGCAGTCCAGTAACAAGTGTATTTTGTATGTCATGACAGAAAGAATTAGCTCTTTGAGATTTCGTGTAAGGAATTTCTCGGGCTGACAGAACAGAATCTGTCTGAAGAAGCACAAGGTCTTGATGACCATGCAAGAATCACAAGGGTTATATTCCAAAATCCTAGTGATCACATCTTCTGTGAGATACATGAACCTGTGAACCTTCCAGAGAGCACTTGTTTCCTCTCTACCATATGAAAAACTGCTGACTGTGGGAGAAAAATCTTGTTCTTGGTGCTCTTTGATTTCTAACAGCAGATTGCTATAGCTGACTGATAATGATGCATCATTTAATTGAAGAACAACCAGCTCTCTTCCATTCCTAGAGATCGAATATAAAAATAAAATAAGCAGTAATAGGGTGGAACATAGGCCCCATGTCTCATACAGTAATGCCTCCTCTTTGCTTCAAGCTCTCTATCACTTACAATATGTTAGAAGACAATGCAAAACCACTCAGAGGTGAACCTCGTGAGGCTCTTTTCCCTTCATGCAACAGTGTCCCATTTGTTTCACTGGCTTTGAGAGCTTGGGGACATAGCTGAACACAGTAGTTTGGAAGATATTCCCATATTGGTTGTCAGGACTCCTTTGTCAAACACCTCTTTACCTTTCCTCTGATCACTAAGTTTGAGTCTTCTTGAGTCCTAGCAGCCATAACTACTGAAACATGGGCTTCCAGGGCAAATGGAAGCTTGGATGTACTGTCACATCATCCTCTTGCACTGTACGCCTTGTCACTACATTTGCACACAAAGGGAAAACGTAAACTTATTTGACTTTTAGCTTGTTGAGGATTTGTTATAATAGAGACTCATTATTTTCCAGGAACAAAAATACTCCTAAAAATATTTTATGAAATTTAACAGCAAGGGAATCTTCATGATGAAAACAAATCTCATTCATTTCATTTTATGAAATCACAATGTAAGCTACAGTACCAAGGGGCTAGTTTTAAAAATGGAGTCTAACCTATGTTCATTAAATGGACTGTATTTAATGAATGTAGGCTAGGGGCCAAGTTACTGTGATCAGAAGGCAGTGTTTTAGCAGAATTCCTGAATCCTAACGGGAAACAGTGGTTTTCTCTCTATGCACGTCTGTGTGAATGAATTGATTAATGTTTTGTGGCCTTTTGAGAGTGAGAGTTAGATGAGAAGAGCTATCCTGCTGCTTCAACTCTGCCTGTCAGTCAGCACCTCTCTGGAGTTAAATGCGTTCTGCTGAAGGTTGGATGTTTAACTAAAATCTTCACAATTACTTAGAGTAAGGCAGAACTCTTCCTTAGAACCAGATGCATTTCTCTGGCATACTCTGAAACATCTGTGATTTTCAGGATAGGCCAACAGACTGGGGTTTAGGAGAGTTTTCTCTGAATCTTCCACTGCCTGAACGTTTGGGATATGAGGGCAAGCCTCTAGGGTTTCCATGTCTGTCTTTGAGTTATTTTGCCTACTCTAGACCCTGATCCTGCAGATGCTTTGGCGTATGTCTGTGCCTCTCTGAGTGGCAAATAAGACTAATCAGAATGGGGAAGGAAGATGCGTAAGGGAAATGCAGGATTGGAATCCACCTTCTATGGCAGAAATACTGTCTGCTTGCATGGTGACTAGCAGGGTGTGAATTGTTAATAAAAATATCCGTGAAAGATTTTTTTTCCCACATGGTTTGCAGTGAACAAACCAGTCTAGACCATGTTAGTTATTACATTCACTCTTAGGTGTGTTTATTACTATTCATTCATATAGTTTGAGTCACTATCAGCTTGTTTTTGCTTTCCTCAGTACCTGTTTTTTCTTTCTTCACTACCTAGTGATTCTTAATGGCTTAAAGCAAGTTACAGCAAACATTTAATATCCATGTGTAACTTTTCTTAAAAATCATGTAAGAGCTTCCAAGATCTAGTTAGCATCATATTTAAGTGACTTATAGGATATATCACAAGATAGTGATATGTTTTCCATACCATTTGATGCTGTGTTTAGCTGACCATATAGGTCAGTGAGGAAATATTAAAAAAATTGTTGAGGCAGTAAAATATTTGTTGATATAGTGATGCTTCATCTTTGAGATAACACTGACATTGTAGAGTTTGGCAGAACTCCGATTATTTTTTTTTTTTCCGATAAGAAAGATAAAGACAACAGACTAAAGTCCATGGAAAATGCTACAGAATTATCCAATACACAAAATATACTCCTGATACCATCAATTATTTCATCTTCCTATTTCTGCCACTTCTTCACAATGTTAAAATAGTCACCAAATATTTTAGCACCTTCGAGATGGCTTTTCCAAAAGCTCGTTAAAAGCCTAGGGCAGACTTCACTTGTTTGTAGAATGTTGAAAATACAGGAGCAAAACATATATGTTTTTTGAATTAAAAAAAAAATAATCCATAAACCTTACAATGCTCTGTTGCTTTGTGTTGTCTTTCTAATATTGTCCCTTGCAGGGCCAGAGAGGGGTGGGTGCCTGGAAGGAATGTGACCTCTCTCCTCTCAACCTTCTCTACACGCATTCAGGGTTAGACATGTCAGTGTCCAAGCTTGTGTACATAGGGAACATAGAAGAAAGTGGCACCTTTGAGGCTGAGCACCATGGAAAGGGCAGCAGTACGTGATCATCAGTGAGAGACTTTTGAACTGCGTGGACCCTAAAAGATGCCTAGGCTTGGGGGCTGGTTACAGGAGAATATTTGAGTGCAAGGGACAAGCTGAGGCTTCAACAGTTGTTGCACCTTTAGCACAGTCTGATAGTGTCTCCTAAGGTTGTTTTGAGAGTTCAGATGGCAAACGGGCATCTTCAAACTGATAAGCTGAGTGGAAATTAATTGGAGAGCATTTATCTAATATGCAATGCATGAAGCTCTCATCTAATGTAGACTTTTAATTGTCTACTACTATAAACTGTAATGTTAAATACAGTTTGTGCATAAAACTTAGTTCGTTATGAACATTATTAATGCAGAATAAATGACTATAAAGTTATTTGCTAGAAAATGTGCTCTGGTAGTTAGATTTTATCGTTGCTCCGTGCTGAAGTGAAGAATCTGCCTTTTTTTCCCAGCATGTTTTTTTTTTTATGGAAGAGTCAGAGGTGGCTCATGTTAAATATGAGCGCTCACAAAATAAATATAGAAAAAATGTTCTTTTAAAGAAGGTTATTTAAATAATTCCTTTCAGTTTTAGTGACACCTACAGTGTACAGTGAAACCTTTCTACACGAAGGTTGTTATAAATGTGATTGTTATGAATTATGTCAATTTAGCCACCGATTAACAACTTGAATAAATGATTACATTCATTATCAGGTGTGATGCAAAGCGAATAGAAGTCTGCGCGAGCTTTTCTATTGAGTTCGTGGAGCTTTGGATCAGGCCCATAAGTGTATAGCCAAATAACAATAATTTTCTTTTTTTAGATAGCTAATTTTCCTGTGTTCTAGGCTGGGGAAAAACATTGAACCTTTCTGCTTCTAACCTGTGTGACCTCATTAATAGAGAATGAACACTTGTTCTAAAACTCCTGATGAAAATGAGTTCCTGTCAAAAGCATTATTGTTCTTTCCTTCCACATATGGCCATGTGATATGCTGGAGCTTCAGAACATTCTCAGCCCATGGAAATGCCAAATAACATGTCTAAAATTGAAACATTTATTTAGCCATCCCTATAATTAAGGAAGAGGAAGAAAGACAAGTGTAATAGGTTTTTATAAGTTGTCAAAAAAACATTCCCTTCTTGCCAGGATTCATTTATGAAAACATTTCTATGACTTAGAAATAAGCAGAAAGAAATAGTGATTATTTTTTTTTTCTATTGCATTTTTCATAGACTACAGGCACTGTGTTGGCTAGATTTCAATAGGGTAGTCATGATTTTCTTTACTGAAAAGCTCTTGTTTTATTTGCATAAGGTTACTCGGTATGTTTTCTGAGCTATCTTGTAATAGTGTCACTTGCTATTTGAAGGGATATTTTAGTGCAACACTGTATGCGTGTGTAAATAAATTCCGATTTCAGGGTAGTCTGACAGCTTAGAACAGCAAAAAGAAAGGAAATCACCAATAATAAAAGCACAATTTTAAGTTACAAAAAAAGGTGAGAAAGCAAAATGGGAAACTGCCTTGCAATGATGAGAGTGTGTAACACAAAATCAGAAGAATTACGATTATTCTGAAGATTGAAAACGAGAACAAAGGGATCTCCAAAAGCAGGTTGTGTTTTTTTTTTCTTTTGTGACAAGTACTTAAAATGAGTCATTGACTAGAAAATGAGACTATTCATACAAAAAGTTTGCTTAATTAGAACTGTGATAGTTTCTGGGTTTGGTGTTTTTTCCTTCTTTTTTTTTTTTTTATTTGTTGATACAGTTTGAGCCTGAAGCTGTCTGTTGATGCCAGGTGTCCCTGTGGCAGGCAACGTGAGGCAGGACTCATATACTTGTCTGGTCAGTGTCAGTCTCACGTCACCATGAAACTGGATGAGATCAAGGGAGATTGGCAGGCCAGGCATGAAGTGCTGGAGTCTGCTCTGAGGGAGCCCTCAAGTGTGCTCTGAATCCTAAGGCATAATTGGGGTTTACCTGAAATGACCAGCTGTACCACCCGGACCTTTTTCCTGGGTGCTCCTGTAGGCAACAAACATGAAATAGGCCAAAACTGGCCTTTAATTCCAAGTCAATGCGCTTTCTGAACTGTACTGCACAAAGCCAGCATTAGACTGAGATATACAGAAAATGTCTAAAAGTAGGTGAAAAAGGAAACTGTGGGCTACGCATGTAGCATTTGCTAATGCAACCTCTGAGAATTAATAAGCTTTAAAGGAAATTAAATGAACACCTGGCATTACTCCTACATTTAATTATTTTATGTTTGGCTGTACCTGATTTGAGCTTTGAGGCAAAAGAAGAGCCAAAAAGATACTTCTGAATACCTTCTGGATGCTGTCATTAAGAAAGTGTATGTGATATAAAAAAAATAAATCTATGTATTCAAGATTCCAGCCTTGATAACACATGAAAGTGCAGACTTTTCATGTATGAGGTTATCTGTGGTATTGTATTGAATAAGACAGTGCTCATCTACCTGCTGAATTACACGTATTGTACAGCAGAGCCGTGCAGGGTCAGCAACAGTGCTGTACCAGCAGGAAAAATGCTTGTGAATCTCTTGTTCTTGGATCAGTTTGCCTGCAAGGGCTGCAGGACGTGAAATTGTTGATTGGTTCCTATGCTGCGTGTAAAGGTGAAATGTCCTTTTTTGGCACTGAATTATGGAAATGTTCTAGGGCAGAAAAAGAAACAAGTAGATGAAAATCAGCCATTCTCAGTCTCGATAAAGCAAAATGTCCTTCTGCAAGAAGAAAGGAAATATGTAAGAAGCTTCACTCCTCTTGCCTACTCGCTACATGGGCTATGAGGGAGAAACCACGCATACAATTATTGCATATTTTTTTCTGAAAGAAGTGCTTTCTGATAAATTCTGTGGTCAGAAAGCTGGGTGACAGTGGGAGGAAGGACGGGAAAGGTAGTGTATGTCAAAGGAAAGCACCCCTACAGTGCGGCATGAACTTCCTTCATGTAAGCAGGCAAATAGAAGTGCAGGAATTTCCCTGTAGGAAACAAAAGAGGACATAGACTGGGCATGCTGTACAGATCAGAAAGATGTGTTTGGCAAACATGGTGCCAACATCAAACAATGCAGCATGATCAAAAGTGGTGCTAAGGAGAAGTTAAGGAGACAGTCGCTGTATGAAGCAGTGTGTTGTTCTGTACAGTAGGCTGCTATTACAGATATTCAGTGGTTCAAATGTGGGACGTTATATACACCATGGCACAGAATAAGCAGTGTTAAAAAATGCTGTGGAGAATAGAAAGCATCTTTCTGCTGACTCTTTCCTAATTTGTAAGGGTTTTGTGCTTCTCAGGTAATAAAATTCAGTATACTCTGTAATTGTTAAGGTAGATTGTAATGGATAGTACCTAACTGCACTGTTCCAGTCTTGACGATGGAGACAAGACCACCAGGTATCCTGAAATGAAAATAGGGCTTTTTTTTTCAAGTCATCCAGCTATGCTGTTCTACTAACGGAAGTGTAAAAAAATAGTGTGCAAAGAACTACTGTCTTTTTCATCAAATTATAGAATGGTTTGGGTTCAAAGGGATGTTAAAGACCATCTAGTTCCAGCTGCCCCTGCCATGGGGAGGGACACCTTCCACTAGACCAGGTTACTCAAAGCCCCATCCA
>RSEF01000007.1:4566623-4590176 GCA_003993805.1 Himantopus leucocephalus | reverse complement strand
ATCAACCAACACCCCCAGGTCCTTCTCCTCAGGGCTGCTCTCAGTACATTCTCTGCCCAGCCTGTATTTGTGCTTGGGAATGCCCCTACCCATGTGCAGGACCCTGCACTTGGCCTTGTTGAACTTTATGAGGCTCACATGGGATCATCTCTCCAGCCTGTTCAGGTCCCTCTGGATGGCATCCCTTCCCTCCAGTGTGTCGACCTGGTGGTGTAAAAAAAAAACCCAAATAATATTTTCCATCTCTGACATTTCAGATCTTTGTTATTTTAATCTACGCAGTCTAGTATGTAACCATTTGCATAAAACGTTCCATCATGCAAGAGTGAATTGAAATTAAGAGATCTACCCTTTCACGTGCCAGGGTCTGGCTGAATCTGTGCAACTGGACTTTCTTCCAATGCTGGAGAGATAACATGTGTTTCCTTTTGCTCTTTGCTTATTTTCTCCATCTGTCACAGTCATCTAGATACTTATGTAGAGAAGGATTTTTTTTAAATAAAAATACAGAATTAATTATATTGTTTGAAACAACCTTTTCCCTCACCTTTTTTTCATTTTGTTTATTTAAACTGAATTTTCATTCTAAGACAGGGACCATTGTTTATTTTATATGTTGGGGGGGGGNGGGGGGGGGGGTGTTAATATAAAAGCTCTTTGGATCTTCAGGGTTTTTTGCAATAAACAGTTTTAAAAAACGCAGTTAATGATGACTTTTCTTCGACTTTTCCCCCACCATCCGTAAGTTTAATTTCAGGGCATCCTCAATTCAGAGGTAGTGTTTTATATTTTAGTTTAATAGCCCTTCTCTGGATTTGGACAATTGATTTTTCAAATCCTTTAAATTTTTGGCATTTATCATGTCCTGTGTCAGGGAATTCTGCAGCTTGATCTATACTTTCTATGAAGAAAAATCTCAAGTTTTGAACTCTATTGGGTTCCTGTCTCCTTGAATACCCATGAGGGTCCTGGAAGAAGCAATGAACAATTGTTTCATGCTTAGTTATCTTCATCTTGTCATTCACGATTTTACAGACCTTTATCATGTCCTTTCTCACCCATATCAAAGGCTACTCGTCTGTTTATTCTTGGTATAGAAGCTCTTCTCTAGTTTTGATCATCCGTGCAGTGCTCTTAAGGCTTTTTCTCACTCTACTATATCCTGTCTGAAAGGAACAGACCAGAAGCGTGTATAGTATTCAAACTGTGAGTGCACAGTGTGTTTCTGTATTGTTATGATGATAATTTTCTGGTTTTTCCCTATTCTGTTTCTAGAAAAACTGAATGTTCAGTTGACTTCCCTGAGTATGGCAGAATGCTGAATGAAATGTTTTCCTTTGGATTTCAGAGGACTATGTACATTAATGATAGTATGCTGTCTCTCTGCAGCTGCTGATGGAATGGTGTGTAATGAGTTATGCTCAAGTGATGGCTGTTGGGGGCCAGGGCCAGACCAGTGTCTCTCCTGCAAGCGCTTCATCAGGGGAAGGACCTGCATAGACTCATGTAACCTGTATGATGGGTAAGATATTTCCCTTGCACTTTTCCGCTAAAGTTGCTGAGTACATTGTTCACGACTTTAATGAGTAAGTTATTTTGGGTTTACATTAATCAATTTTCCATTGCCAATATTACCGATTTTCAGTGAAATATATTGTAGGATAAGTTTTAGGTATTTCCAAATGTGTAGAATGCTTTACCTAGTATTCTGCTGATGAAAATTTTTGTGCAACGTCAAAAGTTTGTTGCACCTTTTGCATTCCTGATGATGTGAACGATTTGATTTAGGTGAACACTAAAAAAATGACCATTTAGCCTTACTTGAATATTGACACCCCTATTCTGAAGCACATACGATTATGTTCTTTCACATTAGTTAGATTTAGGCACATGATATGGAATAAGGACCCCAGAGTCTTTCTTTTTTTCCTAGTACACTACGTATGTATACACACAAATATAAATAATAAAACCAACATGAGTTCTTCCCCTCTTTCCTTCTCCCACTCATGCACGTGTATCATCTTTTCTGGATGATGGGTGGAGGAAAACCTACATATAGCACAGCCAAGATGGCTGAGTCTGACTTAAAAGAGGAAGATAGAGCTGAACTGCTTATATTAGCTGCGGCTAAAGAAATTCATAATTAGGCTGTGGAGCGAAGCAGGTGGAATTTCTCTTCCAAGGTCCCTGGCAGCTCTTTTAAAGTCAAGATAAAAAAAACTAAATTATTTTCCTTACTTTTTTCAGTTCAAACTGCTAATTGAAAATAAGATCACTGTATGGTTTCTTTCTCTTTCTTTTCCTGCCTTAGATGCCAAGTCATGTAACTGTTATGGAAAGAGTATCGAATGAACTCCCGTATACACGTGAAAATATTCCAAACTCTTGTTTGAACAATACATGCAAAAAACATCTTGTCAGAGTACAGTTTTATATGCTTAAAAGCCCTTCTCCTCCACCACAACAAAGGAAAAAAAAAACAAGTAAAAAGAAGAGTTGCAGACCACAGTTGCGTTCTCATATGCACCACAATATATTGGACCACATTTGGTGGCTGGTGTCACCGTGAAGCCTATCGCAGTAAGATCACAAGGAGGCTCTCTTGACCAGCCCTCAAATCGGGATGTTCTGATCTGTATTGATTAATGAATGGTATTTACACTTTCCACAGGCTCAGATCCTTCTGAAATATGTGAAGTGATTTGTGACCTGGGCTTGGGGAGAAGTTTTTCATTTGTTTGTTTGAGAGCTCTGCACGTTCATCTCTCAGGGCAGCAACAGTACTTCAGGGTAGGGTCAGATGTGTTTGACTCCTGTATTAATCCTCAACAGGACAGCTCTATCTCCAGAGCCAGAGAAGGGTGCGCTCACTTACTGCGGTCAAGTGAGGTTTTCCTCAGCTGTATTGTTGCCATAGATCCTAATGGCTATAGAGGAGCAGAGGGAGAACATGGATGAACTAACTGGAGCCCGCTAACATGAGTGTGCAGCCCGTCTTTAACTGTTTAAAGCAAATATTTAGCTGGTTAATGCAACAAGATGGGATCCATCTGCAAAGCTTAGGTGTCCAGTCTGAGCTAGTTACATAGATTGTCTCTGTATTTAGTGGGAGAGAAGTGACCTGTTCAGAGGTTTTTTTGTGAGTGGCAACTGAAAGCTGAAATGGGAGACCTGGTGTTTGATGGAAGAAATCCCACCTACTGTCACTGCTTTTTCACCCCTTATAAGTGGGTAATAAAAAAAATAAATCACTTGGGTGATAGTTTCTTGTGCATACATGAAATAAATGAGCAAAAGGATTTGCTTTGACATTTTTTAGATTCAGACCTCAGTCTAGAATTGTTGTTGATGAAGGAGTTATGAGCCTTTTGAAGAATGGGCTTTAAACAGGGGTGTGCAACTTAACTAAAATAACAACAGCAGCACTGTGATCAATGCTCTTTCTAACCCTTTCTATCTGATAGTGATGTCTCACCCGTAACAAGTGGCTTCCTGAATCAGAGCTATGAGTAACAACTCCATAGATAAAAATCAAGAAATGAGCTGCTTTGTCCTGTTAATGAGGTCCTTATTTCTTAAGGAAAGAGGAGAAAAAAAGCACTCTTGTTTTAAACTGGTAAACAAGATGTCTACTTGCCTATGATTGAGGTTGCTGGTGGGGCCTGGTTTTCAGCTGGTGTAAAGTAGCATAATGTCATTAACAGAAGTGATGTCAGCTGGCACAGTTGGCCGACCTTAGTGAAGCTGAAATGATTTCCACCAGGTGAAAAGCCAGACATTTTGTCTCAGTTTCAGTCTCACTTTTGCTTTGTCCTAACCTGCCTGCAAAATATTTTCTTAGGGAATTTCGAGAATTTGCAAATGGGTCTGTCTGCGTGGAGTGTGATCCCCAGTGTGAAAAGATGGAAGAAAACATGATCACATGCTATGGGCCGGTAAGAACGAAATTTGGTGTGTTATGGACTAGCTTGTTAAAGTGTGCTAAAGCACAGACATTTTATGCTTACAGACTTTAAAGTGGCTATTGAAAATTAATGTTAACAAAAGCAGAAAATATGCATGGCCTGCATTTAGGTAAAGAATTCTCTAAATTGGTTAAGTTGGTGCTGGGAATAAACTTCCTTGGATCAGCCTCCTTAAGAAAGTGGTTTAAAAAGTAGTGTCCTTTTCTTTCCTGAGTTGTCTTAATGCCTTAGTGGTACAGATGCACGAAACTTATAAATGCCACTCTTGTGATTTGAGTGCACTCTCTCTCACTGTTTTCATTCTTTATACTCAATTCTGTCCTATTCTGCTACAACTTCAGTTACTTTTCAACAAAAAAGTGTGGGAATCTCTCAGTTAGCTTGACCAATATATTGGGTTGGGTTTTTTTGAACTTAGCCTTTTAGGTCGTTTTGATAGAGAATTTCTTTCATGCATCCTAAATGAATTTTAGCTGTGGCTGTCAACTTCATAATAGCCACTGAGTCTTCTTTCAAAGATTATTGCTCTTATGTGAGATAGAAGTTGTGTCTTTCTTTTGATCTTTTGTATAGTGCCATGATTAAAAGTCACAAGTACCCTGGGCAAGGAGGAGTTGTTTTTTAGGCTCTTCGTTGTTGAGAAAGTTTAACCCATAACATATTTCCTTATTTTTGTGACTTACCTACTGAATGGAAAAAAAGACATCATCATTTTTGTTGCGGTACTGTGTTTTCTGCAACACAATGGTAAAAAGCAAGAAGCTAATATTTCAAGTATTCAACCCATGAGGGAAATTTGCATTTGTAGCAGGCTCACAGATGTAAAATTCTAGACCAGTGTTCAACCTGAATACCAGATTTGGTTATACACTGGATTATCATCACAGCTTTAAAATTTTACTTCTATGTTGTCTGGGAGTCTTGGTTTGTAGTTCGTAATAGTCTAGTCTGTATATGTATTAAGAACAAGGAGACCTTGTAGTTTTTCAGGATTGTTTTGACCAGATACCACAGGGAGAAGGCAGCGTGGAAAATAATTCTGGAGTGCAGAGGTAGGGGATTCCACTGAAAGGCCATTGCAGTTGCTTTGCAAATGTGGTTCGCTATTGAACAGTGTTGCGGGAAATTTCTCAGACTTAAAGTGGGCACGAAGTCCATTGTGTTAAGCACACCAATAATATTAGGAAACCTGTTTAGAAACTGGGATTTAGTCTTACACTCTGCAGAATAAATTTACGGCCAAAAGCACCAGGATTTACACGTCTTACTGCTCCTTAACGGAGACTGGAACCATACAGCTAATTCACTGTTCATTGGGAAAGAAATGCTAGTAGCATTATTGTTGAGAGTGCTGTCAATCTAGGACCTGCAATTCTAGTGCAGCAGGAAAAGACAGAGTAACTTGAATGCACTGCATTTCTTTATTCCACGCTTTCCAGGGACCTGACCACTGCACAAAGTGTTTCCATTTTAAGGATGGTCCAAATTGTGTGGAAAAATGTCCTGATGGCTTACAGGGGGCCAACAGCTTCATTTTCAAATATGCTGATGAGGATCGTGAGTGCCATCCATGTCATCCAAACTGCACGCAAGGGTAAGTGCAAATTCTGTGAAGTGAGCTATCCTGTTTACTGCACATGATGATTTACATACAGTTTGGCTTGGTGAAGCGCTTGTCCCACTCCTGAAAACAGAGTGTGTGCAGCAGTAATGTAACTTTTGATTTTCAGGTCTCTCATGAGTTGTGAATGTCCAGCAGCTTGTAAGAAAAAAAGCTTACACCCCTTTTGAAAACCATAGAGAACAACTTTTCACAGTGACACTCTTAGCTTTCCTTCTTGCTGGCACTGGTTTGTAGCAAATGCTGCTATTGATACTTACGTAAGTGTGGGCCTGTAAAATGACTTTATTTTCACTATTTACTCATTGACAGAATTCTCATCTCTGCTCCTTGGTATTGGTGAGCTAATCCGTCAGCACAACCGTGAGACGAAAGTGTTACTGCCCTCATTTTTATATAGGGACTGATGCAAAGGGTTTCTCTGAAACCAGACTCTGTACAGGAGCCTGAGCATCAATTTCTCAAGTCCTGTCTAAGTGCCCAAAATCACTTGTTACATTTGGAAATATACAGCCCATGTATCTGAGCCAGAATTAAGAATCTGTGCAACAAATAATAGTGTTCACATACACAACTACTGTTTTGCATGGGCCACATAAGTTACAAATGTCTTTTCGAAGAGATGGTTGGTGGTGTCCGGCATACAAAGAAAGGGAGAGGCAGTCAGGGGAGAAAAAAAGAAAACTTCACCCAGTGAAATAATCTTTGACAAGAGGCTCTTATTGTTTAGCAGCTAAAATTAAACCAGTAAATTATTCAATGTAATCTTGATGTCAACAGCTGTTGCTATTCAAAATGAGACCTTTTGCTGGTTTTGCAAATCTAATTACAATAGAGCCATTAGGGAAATGAAAGTAAGATCGCAAAGACACAGTGAGGATCTGTTACAGATTTGTCTTCCCCTCAGACCCTTTAAATCGGTTACACAATAAGAAAAATGCTGCTACTGTGGAAGAAGAGTGTAAGGAAGAAACAATATGAAAAGATGAGATCACTTCACAAGCTCTGATCCTGGTTTTAATATGTGGTGGAGGTGCCAATTCTGATTGAATCTAACAAGCCCAGCTATGGATGATTTACTGTCCACCCTGCATAGGAAGTACCTTGTGGCTTTGCTGGCCTCTCAGAAGACCACAATGCAGCACTTCTTCCCTTTCCCTTCCCTTTTCTGAGGACGTCTGATCCAACTATTTCCGATCTTTATGGCACAACTGTGTTTCTCCTAAACCAGGGAGGGAGCAGAACGTTTTTCATGCCTTTACAGTTCTTCATATGAATCAGTATTTTGCAAGTGATTGGTTGTTTTTTGTCTCCTTGGATAAAACGGGATCAAGAAGGGAGGCTTTTATGCCTTGTGATGAAAATCTGACATTCTAGTTCATAAACAAATAGGAACAGGCATTTAGGCAGTTGTAACTGAATGTGCCAGTGTTCATTGGCAACCCTTGGTGGCACAGAGTTCCTTTATGCTGAGTTATGTTGTCATTTAATTCTTGAACTTTCAGTTTTCCCTTCTTTTATTTTTCTGCAGCTGATTAGGTGAAAGAATGCTTCATTTAGCCTCATGTGCCAATTCCCAGAGAAATGACAAAGTACCAATAGTAAAAGGGCCAAAGGCTTCACTGGGTTACACATTCAAAGGTGTGATTATATCCCAGATGAGGAGCTATACCTTTCCCATGAGTCAACTACTTTTCCAGACAGAAATCATGGTCCTCTTATTAAAAGGGTGAATGTGTCTATTGGGTATTTTGTTACCCCTCGAAAACAACACCCCACCATGCCCCAAATCTGCGTGTGAGCATGGGTATTCTCTTCTAGTGTTCTTAAAGACTTTCTGGCACGTGATTATGTTAATGAAACTGTTAATGACGGCCCCAGATGTTTGGGGTTTATGGGTTGTCCATCTTCTTGCCAACATTGTCAGGGGCAGAATATGAGAAGGGAAATCAGTTACTCTACTTCCTTTTCTCCTTCAATACTGAGTTTTCTAGTTTCATACCCTTCTGGTAGAAATGAATATTAACCCCTTCAATGATGGTGTTACAATGTTGGTGGATAAGAGAAGAGCAAGTCCATCTCCCTGGACTTGTGCAAAGCATTTGACACTGTCCTGCATGACATCTTGTCTCTAAATTGGAGAGACATGGATTTGACAATGGACCACTCGGTGGATAAGGAATTGGCTGGATGGTTGTGTTCAAAGAGTTGCTGTTAACAGCTTGATGTCCAAGTGGAGACCAGTGACAAATGGTGTTCCTCAGGGGTCAGTATTGGGACCGGTGCTGTTTCATATCTTTGTTGGAGACACGGACAGTGGAATTGAGTGCACCCTCAGGAAGTTTGCCGATGACACTGAGCTGTGTGGTGCGGTCGACACGCTGGAGGAGAGGGAAACGGACAGGGTGGAGAGATGGTGCTGTGCAAACCTCATGAAGTTCAACAAGGCCAAGTGCAGGGTCCTGCACGTGGGTCGGGGCAATCCCAAGCACAAATACAGGCTGGGCGAAGAATGTATTGAGAGCAGCCCTGAGGAGAAGGACCTGGGGGCGTTGGTTGATGTGTGAGCTGGCAATGTGCGCTCACAGCCCAGGAAGCCAACCTTATCCTGGGCTGCATCAAAAGAAGTGTGGCCAGCACGTTCTCCCCCTGTACTCTGCTCTTGTGAGACCCCACCTGGTGTACTGCGTCTGGCTCTGGAGCCCCTAACATAAGAAGGATGTGGAGCAGGTCCAGAGGAGGGCTACGAAGATGATGTGACAGCTGGAGCACCTCTCCTATGAAGACAGGCTGAGAGAGTTGGGGTTGTTCAGCCTGGAGAAGAGAAGGCTCCGGGGAGACCTTGTAGCAGCCTTCCAGTACTTAAAGGGGGCCTCCAGGAAAGATGGGGAGGGACTCTTTATCAGGGAGTGTAGTGATAGGACAAGGGGTAATGGTTTTAAATTGAAGGAGGGTAGATTTAGATTAGCTATTAGGAGGAAATTCTTTACTGTGAGGGTGGTGAGACACTGGATCAGGTTGCTCAGAGAAGTTGTGGATGCCCCATCCCTGGAAGTGTTCGAGGCCAGGTTGGATGGGGCTTTGAGTAACCTGGTCTAGTAGGAGGTGTCCCTGCCCATGGCAGGGGGTTTGGAGCTAGACGGTCTTTAAGGTCTCTTCCAAATCTAACCATTCTATGAAATCCCCCTCAATCAGGATTCCACAGTGAAATAGGTTTTGGAAGGAGCACATCTTGATATTTGGCTCACAACTGACTGGTACAGAGAAAATGTAATTCCCCTTCATCTTGCGCGTCTGTTCTCGTCTCTGTCAGATCAATTGCTGGAATAAAACCAATGCTCTTGCAGTATAGCTTGGATACTTGTCAAAAAATGTTGAGCTGCTGCAGAGCAGTCTTCCCAGTGTGGTATTATCTCATTCCTGCAGTTCTGCCCTCTTTCAATCAGGCTGCTTGCTGAAATGGGTTGTTAGTTCTCATACGTTGTTTCTATTCATCCACACCAGTTGTCACCAACGAAGATACTTGTACCACCTCTGTTTCCTGTGAGCGTTTTCCCACAATTTCTTCATGTGCTTGCAGATGATTGCTTTACACCCTAGAGCATGACATTTGATAACATCATTGTCCTCCTTTATTTAAGTATAGTGACTGCTTCTGTTAATAGGTGTGTAATTGTCCAGACCTGTTAATGATCTTATATTGACTAAGAGAACTATCAAGGAGTGACTTCCTTGGATGCAACAACTGTGCTCTTGGCCTTGCATCCCTGTGATAAACATCAGCTTCTTGAAGCCAGTTTGGAGCAGATCAGAGGCACAGCTATCCCATTTAATTCGAGAGAGTCGGAAAGCATTTGGCACCTCATCTTGCAGAGCTAGCCCAAATGGAACTTTCACAGAACTAAAATGTTAATTATATAATAGCATTTGACAGTTTGCTTCCTCACTGGACTAGACACAAATGAGAGATCTCACTGGACCCTTTCACTCATCATAGAAAGGCATTTTCTCACAAAACTTTTTGAAGGAAGTGTACTACTCTTCAACAAAATGTTGTTTTCCTTCTAACCCTAAGCCAGAGAAGTCGCGGGAGCCTTATCAACATGTGTGTGGCCCAGAAGGGATTTGAAGGCAGATGTACTGTCTTGCCCCTAAAGCTTAGGTGTATTTTTAGGAAGGCATTATGTGAATTCCCAGTGAAACAATACTGCAAATTCAATGGCAACAAACTTTGAATAAGAAACTGTTACTATTTTGTTGATGCAGAATTTCCTCCTGTCCCCGCCTCAGTTCCAGTTTCTTACTGTCACCATCAGTACGCACTTGTTGTTAGCTAAGTAACCCCTTGGTTTTGAGTTGTCTGGCTTTATCCATAGCAATAGTTGGATGACCGGGTCATTGCCACAACTAAGGTTTTCTTCTGTCCATCGTTAATCCATATATGCCATTGTAGAATCTGTTTTGTTTGTTTCTAATGACAAAGACTTTTCAGAATTCATCTGACTAGAAATGCCTTTGCTACTCCACACCTGTGAACGGTTAAGACCCCACCTTTCAATCTAAAGGAAGGTGGAAGAAGGACAATATTTGTAACAGAGGGGAAAAGGATTGTTTTGGGGAAAAAACAGTTGTTACTCCAATTTTCAAAAGTGTTTTAACTCATCATTTTCTTTCAGAGGATGATTATCTGTAAAGCTAGAATGAGCTCCAAGCGTAATTTTTTGTATAAGCTGTATTGAACTGTTGTAGGATAGTGAATTTATCATTAATAAATTGGGATTTATTAATGATAAATCAGTTTTATTAATGATTATTTATTAATGATTAATCAGTTAACCAGTTCATTTTACAGAGCAAACTTGGAAATGAAAATATCATCCAGACTACAAGCAGAAAAAGGAACCCTGGGGGTGAATGGAGTACCAGTGTGATGTATGATTGTGTCATGCTTGTACGTAATATGTGTCTAAAAGCCTGAAACCAAGGAAGTTTTTTCCAGAGGAAAAATAACTAATGACTTGGTGGTGCAAATCAACTTGTTAATAGATATTACTGTTACTCACATAGTATTGTACTTTACTGCATGTAATCAAGACAGCCGGAAACTGTTCAACATGACTAGGAGTAATGGAGATTGCACCTGGACAGAGTTTTCTGTTTGGGGCTGGGAAATCCACTGAAGAAGATTACAGGTTTAAGTAAAAATCAATGGTATTTCAGCTTGGAGTGGGTGAGGTCCAAACAGCTCTCTTTTCTTGGATTCGAGTCCTATTCTCCAAAAGTCTCAGAGAATAAATGTACAGATGTGCAATGACACCAAGACAATAGGCTCTCTATGTTAGTCTGACAGTTATCTGAACTAGTAATGGACTCTCAGACCTCTAATTTGAAGAGGGCCTTCTTTTTATTTATAGCAAGAATCTGAGCTTAGCTTCTCTTGACATGCTAGGAAATGGAAGATGTGAACAACTTTTTTTCAGCCTCCTTCATTACTGAACTGGTTTGCTGCAAAGAGCTGAGAATGCCGTGAAAGGAAGAAATGTTGGATATGTTTGAGACTGGTTAGAATTCAGACAGTCCTGAATTCTGAAGCCCTGAAGCCCAGGACAGCTGAAACTTCAGAAAACACCCATCAAGAGTTCTCTCTATTAAGTTTTTGAACTGCGTTTAAATCTCCCCTTTCCACCTTCATGCATTATCTGGCCACCTGGGTATTTAATGAATCCTTTTTATGTCTGCATGTTTGCTGAAGGAACCCATTATTGAGGAAATCCTTACAACTTGTGTTTGCATGTCACAGTTTTTATGTAAAAATAAAAATGGAAGTAAACAAACAAGAGGTAAGGTTCACTGTCATTCTGCTCTCCCTTATGGGCAGGTAAGGGGAAATTAAATTCACTGAATTTATTTTATAATAGTAGAGTGATAGCTAATTTAAATGCAGCAAAAGCTGATGAGTGGCAAGTGATGAAGTGGAAAGAAGATCTCATGGGAGCTTATTTGAACTCTTTCAGATTTCTGACGTGCATATCCCTCTATCAAAGCCAAACTGAAAGCAGTAGACTTTAAAAAGAGTTGGGGATCATACCTTATTTTTAAAATGCCTCAACAGAAGTGAGTTTCAATCTACTGATGTGTCAGATCACCTGCTCCTCTAGTAGACATACAGCCAAAGACCCTGTTAATAAAACGGTTCTGAGATCTTGTTAAAGAGTTGAAATAAGTGGTTTGGTTTCCTTAAAATGCTGAGGGCTAGGTACTCTCCATGGCTACAGAGGGACTAGCTGGGCATTCCAGCACTAAAGGGTGTCAGGTTGTCTTAACCCCTAAAAGCTTAGCTTTACGTTATCTCTGAGAATCCCGACTGCTGTTTAAATGTGTAGTTGACTTGCTATTTGAATGCAGAGGACCTAGGATACCACTTCACCTACTGCTCTTCATGAGGACAAGGAAAATCCATGCGTATCCATGTTTTGCAAACAGACTCCCCATGGTTGTGCTTTAGTGCTGCTGCATAAAGCGATTCCCTGTATTCCCATCGCCTTTGGTGAGAACCTGCTGATTTTGCAGGTGGGGGACTTTTGGCAGCATCTAAGGAAAGCAGAATAAAATGCCTTAATCGGAAGACACCATTTTGCTCTGTGGTTTTTGTTTTTTTTTTTGTTGGAAGCTCATCCTTCCAATATTCCAAAATATTTCTGCAGTTGCCCTAGCTAGGAACTTAGAACAGAATGAACAATTGCATCAGTTACAGAAAGAAAAAAAAGTTTTGTATTGTGCTCCTGGAGGTCTCATCTTGCAAATGAACAGCTTTTGTGCAGTAATCACTGGTTTGATGATTCAGACAACATCCAGAAAAAGGAACTCTATTGTCAGGAATCCCACGTATGCAGGTGAAACCTGCCTTAAGTGTTGTTTGAGCAGGATATGTCCAACCTTAGAGTGCTGTTTATGTTGCTATTATTGTTCCTGTTGCAAGCTTGTTTTTGTCACAAGCTATAATTCTGTGGTGACTTGGGTCTCTCTTGAGAATTATAATTAAGAATGTAGCACAAAGAGGGGATTCCTGCTTCTTGGATCTGTAAATAACAGATTTCTCTCTTTCTCTCCCTGTTTTCAATTTGGATTTGCTGCAGGTGCATAGGGCCACGTATTGAGGACTGCATCGGCCTGATGGATAGGTACTTGCTGAGTGATCGTTCCCTGTGTGTCTTCCATCCTCCACGTGTGGACAAGGGCGCATGCGTGTGCATGTCCTTGTGAATGGCAAATGACGTCTTTTGTTCTGTAATTGCCTGCAGGTGTAGAGGTCCCGCTAGTCATGACTGCATTTACTATCCATGGACACGACAGTCCACTTTACCACAACATGCTAGGTAACATCCACCACTTTTCCATTTTTCTACACAAGGTCCTTCCCTGGTTATCGTAGGAATGTTCTACTATCCAGTTTGTTCAGAAATGCAAATTATGGGGAGAATATAATTTGTCCTTAAGTAAGATATGCCTCTGAACATCTAGATTTACTTTTCTGTTTGAAAGCCAACTAAATATCTTGCTTGTTTAGGCTGATTAGAAAGTGCCATTTTAAAATTATTATTTCTAGGTTAAATCGATAAGGATTCAATTTGGAGATTTTCTACAGAAATTCATGTTTCTTGATGAAATTTTACTAAAAGTAAACATGGTGAAAACTCTGGTTACATTGTAATTATTTTTTTTTTCTATTTGTCAGGTTTTTTTGTTTAAGACAGCTTAAAAGCAAATGAAGCTTTTTCTTCCATACTACTTCTCTGGAAAAAAGTAAATGTTTCAGCAAAACTGAATTTCTTCCTTAATTCACATAACATTATTATTTGATTTTTCTTCCATTTTCTGTTAAAAAAGAATAATTGTAACCTTGCAGCAATTTTATTTTTCAGTAATGACAATCGAAACTAATGTAGGAAGAGTCCCAAAACATTCCGGTTATACTCTGCATTCTTTTTCATGAAAGCCCTTCATTGCAATTGAGTTTGTTTATTTTTAAATTCAAACTGGTTAGTATGACTTCCAGGCTTTGGGATTACTGTCCTGAGCTAAGACTGGATGAAAAATATATCATTTCAATCAACTTCATCTCATTAAGAATTTTACTCTGTATTTTTTTTCTTGTCTTTAAAAAAAAGTTTTTAAGGTTGCCTTTCCCTCATAGTTGTGTGCCTAATGTGAATATTCCTTTTTATAGCTGTTGAGGGAGAACATGTTTAAACTTGAAAAACAGTAGTCTATGAATGCTATCAAATCGTATATTTGTTTAATTAAATCAATATCAGTTCTGACAATTTATGGACCAATGAATAGGCAACAGAAGAAGACTGAGTCTTTCAATATTTCAATATTTTGTTTTAATCTTTCTGATCTGGGATATCCAGTTTGAGGTACTTCTGTGGGTGTCTCATTTTCAGATGTACTCATCCAAACTGAGTTGCCCAAAACAAGCAATCAGCTTTAAAGGTCTCCATTTTGTCAACCTCACTCAAAGCACAAATACAGAAAATGTATTATTATTTGCCTAAGTTTAGGGGGCTTACCAAATTACAGACAATGAAGGCAATGCTGAAGCTCTTTGCTTTAGCAACCAATTTAAAAATAACATGTATTTCATCAATTGGATTTTTAATCAGTTTTCTGAGAGAACATTAAGGGCTTTACACGAGGAGGACAACTTCCTGGCTGTAATGTAGGTCTCTTAAAGCGTTATAGGCTGCTCGCTCTAGCTTCTTCTGTTAGCCCAAAAGCCAGTCAGACCTTTTTCACTGTTTAATTCAAGTGATATAACTCCAAAACTTAGCTTTGCATTGAAAATGTTCACGTAGTAGTAAAGTGTCTGGAGGTACTGTCAAATACCCACGGAATTTGATGGAAAGAGTCCTGTTAATCACAGTGGATGTTAGATTGGGCCCTGTATTTAAAAGTGGAATTAAAGGAGTGGAACCTCGAACATGATGACACAACACTAAAAAAAAGTGTTCCCTAGTAGGTTGCCAGGCTTAAGCCATGTGCTAGCAGGCAATGCTTATTTTGTTTTTTGCATTGTGTAAATTGTAGGTTTTGTCTCCTTGAAACTACTGTCAAGGCAGTAAAGCAAATTATCAAGGGGGGTGGAAATTAAAGCAATTGTTTTACTATGCTCAAGCGAATAATGTCCTGCTCCATTCAGTCTGAGGGGGAAGACCCTCAAATGTTTCCTTTAGATCTGATGGATTTTTTTTTGGTTCCAACTTTGCTGAATTTATTTTAGGAAAATTGCTGCACTGTGTTTAAATGTCAGTATGTATGTATTTTTTCACTTTCAAGCCAAAGAAGGAAATTTCATACCTTTATACTTATTAGATTAGTGAAATTGTTCTCTTTGTGAAAATGGTTCATTTTGTTTGGGCTAAAAATGGGCAAAACTGCACTGGCAAAGTGATATTTTTTTATTACGGTAGGGGTGTAAATCAATAATGGATATGTTTCACTTTAGATAGAATCTTCTTCATGTCCTTTTAGCAATTGCATGCCTTCCCTAGAATTACAGACCTTAAAATAATTAATAATCAATTTTACCCATTTCCACTTACTTGAATTTCTTCCATTCATGTGAATTAGCAGTGAGTTGAAGGGCAGGGTTCTCTGCTGTTCAGGCAGGTGAAAGTGAGAGCGAGGCTCTAACCACAAGCAAAGAGATATTTCTCATTCACCTATTGCCATTTTCATACCAGTGTTGCTTTTCTTTCCAGTTTTGTAGTTTGCAAATTGGTTTTGCCATGATCCATTGACTTGACAGCTTTTGTAAGAGTCTGGTAGAATACTAGAGGAATTCTTACTGTTGTGTTTAATAAAGATGAATCAGATGTGCATCACATGACTTGCTTTCCAGATGACCAGTGAAAGCAGAAAAACTGAAGTTATGTTTGGACCCTTATATTTTGTGGAAAAAAAAATCTTACTGTTGTCATTGCATGTCTTTCTGCATAGATGTTTGGGGTTTTTAAAACCTTTAGCTTCAACAGAGTTCTGTCCAAAAGGATGCAAAAAATCCTTTTCCCATTTCCAGCTCAGTGCCACGTATAAAGGCTATTTTAGCTCTTTTCCTCTAGACTACTTGATAGATTTTTCAAATGACTATTAGCTTACTTGCTGGATCTCAAATGTCTTTCTTTTTTTTTTTTTTTCTTCCCTGTGAGGACCCCCACTTATTTTCGATGTGTTCGATTTATCCTCACAAAGTCTTTTATTGTATTGTTAAATGCCAGGAAAAGTTTAAACTCTAAAGGAGTTAAAAGTCACGGGAGAAATGAGTGCCTCTTCTGCTTGTAGCTGGTTGCAAATTCTGGTTATTGTCATTATAGCTCTTGATTTACTGTAGTTGAAATCATACGGCAGGGAAAGACTTTCCTCACAGCTATGACACCCATTCTGTCTGTATTTATATCGTGTTTAATTCATAGTGTCCTTATCGCAATGTTGTCTGATAGTAATTTGTGTGATTCACTGAGTCAGTTTGCTGAGCAGATTTTCTGGCTGACCTCTTCGGGTTGCTCACATGACACAGAGGCCCGAAGGAACGGGACAGGCTAGCAGAGAATTCCCCACGCGTGGTGGAGTCCTTAGCTGGTATGTAACTAACACCACTGCATCTTTGTCTTCCTTTCTGTCTCCTTCCTTCCTTCCCTGCTGCGCTGAGAATCTCAGCCCAGGAAACAGAGAGGAGACAAGAGCCTTGTGTCCCAGCGTTATCTCAGCTGCTTGTAGCTCTTCCTGTTGTTCTCTGCCTTTAGGAGGTGGGGGGAGTAGGTACTAGATTATTACTGTAAGACTTCAGTTTGGGTTCCCCCTTCTGTATCAACCTTTCCTAGAGATCACCAAAGCAAAGACGGAAAGCAGATGGAGGCTGGAATTTCCCAGGGTGCCCAAAGGAGTTAGCTGTACTCTTTCCCCACCCCTTACTAGAATGACTCTGCTCTTTCTGGTGCCTTCTGACAAATGTTTGGGTGCAACAGCATACATGTTAGCAGCTCTGGAACAAAGAGCGAAAGGACTATGCCTGCTTCAAAGATTTGGATAGCCATTGCCTAAAAGGAAGATTGAAAAACTGTAAAAATAATACTCCGTATTAACATCCATTAAGAAAATTACACTAGGCAGTCACGAAAGGCTGGTTCTTCTATGTTCCCCTGCTCCCAAGTCCACCAGAAAAGTTTGGCTAACTCAGTTATTGAAGCTAGGTTGTGGGCAAAGCTTTTACTTAAAGTATGAATCTTAAATGTGTTCACCCTTCCTATAATTCATTCAGCTTAATACTAAGAGAAAAGATCATCAAAGGAGGATTGAAGTTTTTGTTTTCCAGTGTGTGAGAGATTGCAAATCTGAAGATGTGATCAGGAGCAGCTGGTAGATATGATTGGAAAGAACTAGCACCTTGATGTTATTGGTCTGAGTAAGCTGTTGTCTCTCTCTATTTATGCCCGAAGAAAATTTCATTCACATTTCCCTTTTAACTAACAGAAACTAATTAGCCAGGACCACCGTTGTCAAGTGGTTACATAAAATGATGTGTAGATGTTAACTCAAATTACAATCCTAATGCTAGCTTTAGATCAACAAAGGATGTCCTCTCAACAAATCATCACTTCCTTAAAAAAAAAAAAAGGCAATTTTTATGTACTGCATGCACGTACAACAGCTAATTAACAGTAAACCCTATGTAATGCAGGCAAATCCTTTCATAGCTGTTTTGCACCCCGGCACAGTATGACTTCAATAGAATTTCACAGCAGCTCTGAGTAGGTGATGGGGAAGGGAAACCACCTCTAATAAACTGCTTATGTTCATTGCTTTTATGGCGCTCTGTTCCCTTGCTTGGAGGAAAGCGTTCCATATGCTCTGTATTTTTATAGAATAATTATAGTCATTCTGGAGGGGAAGAGGAAGAGAATCTCTGTATAAAATAAGAGGAAAAATAGGATCTGTGAGTACAAACTAAGCTACGTTACTTCATTTGTAAAAGATGCTACTCTTTAGAGACTTTTAATATGGAGCTTTCTGATGCTGTATCGAAACAGAGGAGTTGAAGAAGCAGAGTTATATTTGTTTTTTAAGAATCGAGACTAGAAAAAGAGCCAGTTTCTGATCCTGCATCTGTGGGTTGGATAGAGTTTACACTTAATCTGTTTAGGGACAGACTGATAGAGAAATCCCTGTTCTGTGTGGGAACTTGCTGCTACTGAACTGGTTTTCAAACAGACCTTTGCTGTGGGCACTTTTATTGTCACAACAACATTTCACTGCCTGGAACTTGAGGAGGAATACATTTTGAGTACCCTCGTGACATGAATGAAAGTCACTGCAGTGATTTCTTGAGCTCCTCCACTTTTTACCGTTCCCACTCAGTAAGACTGGTATACTTAGGAAAGGGGCTAGGCGGGTTTTCCTTCTTTTCTGCTGTACAGATTTGACCACAGATAAAAAAGCTCTCGTGTTAAATCTTCTGTTCTATAACATATTCAGAAAGATTTGTCTGGGACCTGCGAGGGTTTCTACTTCATCTGCTTTACTCAGCAGGGTTGCCTGGTGTGGTCTCATCATGTGGAAGGATTCGGTAGGATCTGCTATTATAGAGAGAAATAAACTGTTAAGGTTGAAAGAGTGAAAGAGCTAGAAGCAACTGTCACACAAAGTGCTTTTTAAAATCCGTTCTGTGGCTCCAGTAGTTTGAGGATCCTGTGGGGAGTGCACAGGATAGAATAAGGTCAGAAATGTGATGTTTCTAGTAGTTTATTCCACAAAGAGTGGAATAGGAGTGAAATAGTCTTGCAGTATATTAAGCTGGTTGATACTCATAGACGAAGTTTCTCAGCATCTGTGCTCATGTGATGGGGTTTTGGTAATATTCATGATTGCGCAGTGGTGCACACGAAACAGAGAAATGCCACAATGAGGTTATAGAAGTTGCCTTAGTATGTCTCCTTGTGGATATAGGTATGGCCGTCCTTATTGTCTCATTTGGTATGTCCCAGCCCTTGTGCCTTCTTCAGCTGCTGAGCTCTGAAGACTCATTAGTGTAGCACCCAGTCTTAGAAAGCAAGCAAGCAGGTTTCTTGCAGAAATGTGCAGGGACTTTATTTGGTCTGCTTAGTGCACAAGCTTACATCATGACTTTCACAGTACCTCTGTTATCCCCAAACTTCATGCCAAGTGTTCATTAAGTCCCACCCCTTTGTGGCTTGAGTACGAGGTCCAACTTGGTGAGCTGTATGCGTATGTTCAGCCACACCGTAACAGGAGGCTTCTCAGTTTTATGAAGAGTGTCATGGAAAATACACAAAATGCACTAAACACAATATTTACCAAGAACTGGAGTTTTGTCAGGTCATAACCAAATTTCTTTGCGTGCAGAGACTTCTCAATAAAAGCTTTTTTTTGTTTTCCTTTTTTTTTGCTTTGCTACCACAAGTTGCAAAATAAATTTTCAAATACATTTAAAATAAGAAAATTCTTTCTTCAGAAAACTACCTAAATTACTTTTACTGAAACTGTGAGGGGGAAAAAAAAAAAAAGTGATTAGGCCAAACATGATGGGTCACTGCTGAAAGACAAAAAGACAAGAAGCATTAGGAAATTCCCAATTGAAAATTGTTTGTTAGAATGGAAAACAACACACAGCCCTGTTGCAGAGGTCACTGCCTTTATTTCTCATCAGGCTACATTAGCCTTGTGTTGTGTGTCTGTACTGATTTGGCTACACAAATAATATATGATGAAGAAATAAAATTGTGCCATGAAGAAGTGACCTTATTATAGAGCGACAGTATATATCTCACCACTCTCCAAAGGGTTTCTTTTATGGCTTGAAATGAGGATTTAATTTAGATTTAATGTTGTTATAAATTAATTATCTATTATTAAAAATACATTTGTAGAGCTGTAGAAATATGTAAGATGTAGAGTTGTTTAAACCTCAGTGAATGGTTTCTTAATAATTCATTAATATTTAACATATAATAAATCAGTACTAAAGCTTGTGGTCTTACTTCCAGTCTACTTGTGTAATGCAGGATTTATCGTCCTTTCGTATTTAGACAATTTACATGACAAATGTATTTGAGTTTAGACTCCAGCCAAGACTTTATTCTCTGCATTCTGGCTTACTCACCATAACCTGTCAGGTGATAAAGGAGCTGCAATTCTTGCATAAAATGGGAAGCTCTTCATTGGGGTTCTTCAGAACAGTCTATTGGTAGTGGTGTGCTTGTGTTATAAGCATGTATACAGTCAAGTCTGCTTAATTAGACCTCTTCAGATCAAAGTTAGTATCTCAAGCTGTGCAATCTGCTGTAGGTGGGGACTGTATTTGGGTTTGGGATAGATTTATTCATTTACGGTATCTATAAAGTAATCTTCCAAGAATTTCCTGCCATATGTACTTTTCTATTACCTATTTAAAAACATTTGCTGGAATGATCAAGCATAGAACACTTGATGCAGATGAAAATTTATATTTGAGGTATGCAATTAACATTACCTTTCTTTGTTTTACATACAAAAGTGTATGTTCTACTTCTCAGTTAATTTGCAACTGGTTTTCCAGCATTAGATGAAAAATAGCAGAGAACTTGTTAATGAGGATAATGCCGTTCACAATAGATCTTTTTCATTTGTTGCAGAAATGGAAATACCAGCTTTGAATCTGGTAAGACATTTTCCAGTTTCACCAGTGTGTAGCCTGTAAACACAATGGTAAACTAATAAAACAAGCTATAAATTTGAAGTAATTAACAAGCTTCTGTCCTCTGGTGCTGCGTGTGGAAAGTTGTACTGCAGCAGTTACCAAAGGTGGAAGCATTACCACAAATACCAGCAACCATGCAAGAATAGAGCTTTAGTAAATCGAGCCATCAGACCAAATTACTTTATCTTACTTTTTTTTTCCTGTCATGCTGTAAAGTGAACTATCAGGGTGGGAAAATGTCATATAAATTACCTGTACCTTTGAGCTTTTTGTATCAAGAGTTTCAAATAACTACATTCAAATTGTAGTGGGAAAGGAGGCCTAATACTAAACTCGTATCCCATCCAATGCTCTCTCTCTGTTAGTTCAGCTTACTTTGCATCTCTCTTCTGTGAAGTAGAGGCATTTTGCCTCTTTTCTACCTCATAATAATGGTAGTGGATAGGGTTGAATAAGAATGTAGACCCTGTACCTTCAGAGAGACTTGACTGTTTTCTCAGGACTGTGTGTTAAAGAGAAGAGCCACCAGGAATAACTAAAGCTTTGTACATTGTGCCTTGTAGTGAAGAAGCTTGGGAGCTCAAACAGCTAAAGCTTATTTTGGCTGAAAGTTAAAGTGTAGAGCCTGATTATCATCTAAAAGTACATAAGTAAGGAACAAAAGTTTGTTTAAAGATGGCGGTAGTCTAGCAGACTGGAAAGGAGGGTAGGGTGTCTGTCTGTTTGTGAGATTATTAAATGGATGAAATCTGAGGAAAAACACATTCAAAGCAGCAAAATGCCAGTGCATTTCTAATGAGGATTATTAATCCCTGGAATGATTTTTCTTGGTAATATTTTATTCTCCAGCACTAGACTTGTAAAATGAAGACCAGAACTTTTTCTTGCAAGCATGATGAATTTGTGCCAAGCCTGTAGGCTGTGCTATATAGATACTCGGGCCAGAGGATTTCACTGGTTCTTCCTGTCATTGTTTACAGTGTGTGACATAACACTTTCATGTCTGTGATGATAGTTTCCAGCTACGATCAGCTCTTGGCACATACTCTATGATGAGAACTCAGAATTCCTCCTTTGAATTTTGATTCCTAGTACTGAGCTGGACACAGACAAGCAAATCTAGCTGCTGAATACTGGGCTTTGGTTCCTGTCACCTTTGGTGAGGCACAGAGTGAGAGTTCCAAGTGACTTTACACAAGGTTTCTGTTATGCTGACATATCCTTGTTCATTAGGAGTTAGGTCAGTTAAAATTCTGAGGCTTCAGACTGTCCTTTGTTAGGAGAAAGGAGAAACTCTTTCAGATCTTAGTTATTTGAATGAACTGTCTTGGATCATGCCTGTGTTCACATGAATGAGATGTTTATTTTGAATATAGTCACATTTTTATGTGTTAGTGGTCCAGCATTTTTATTTGGTCTTACAACTGAAGGCAAATTGTTTCCCATGACTTAAGTTTCTCCAGTAATGACACAAATTTGAAGGCCTAATTTGTCCATCTCTATCAGGTTTTCTTAGACACTAGTGAGGTACTTAAGTATCTTTTATTATTCTGCAGCCCAGGCTCTTTTTATCTTTTTTCTTTTTTGTCCTCTCTCTCTTCTTATTGTCCCTCCCTTCCTTTCCTGGAAGATGCTTTGGTGGAGCTGTATCTTTGGTACTGTGAAGTTTTAGAAAGCGAGATATCTAGGTAGTGTTTTTATTTGTAGGTAACCTTTGAAAGTGAAGGTGTTTTAGGGATGACAGTACTTTTGTCAAAAAACTTCAGACTTTTTTTTCATTCTGATGTAAATTTTTAATGACACCATCTTCACACACTGGTGAACAAGATCTTTTGCAGACATATTGGATGTTTAACCAAAAGAAGATAATGCAGATAATCATTTCTGTAGTTATCTGAGATTGAGCAAATGATCAAACAGGCAAGGAAAGATTGTGGGATAATGTGAAAAACAGGTGCTGGACAGTTGTGACTGAGCTTTTCATTGTCAGAGAGTTGTGAGGACCTTACTGTGTAATTGCCTGTTCTGGTACATCTCTTGACAGAGCTAGTAATCCCTCATCCTGTAGAGCTGTGGCATTTATGCAGAAATTTGAGAACAAACTCAACCTTGTCATCAGGACAAAGGCCGAGCTTTGGTTAAACATGGTCCAGTTATGATGTAATCCCTGATTTGTAAATTATATGAAGTTTTTCATGTAGTTATGTGCAGGAAATTGTCTGAAATGCAATCAGCCTTTTAAGTAAGACGTGAACTATTTTCTCAAATGATTTGTCTTAGACTCCCAATACTCTGCCTGTGACATAGTCTGTCCATTAGAAACACCGGCCATCAAAGCAATACACTTGATACTTGCCTTTTAAAATGCTTGCTTGGATTTTCATTTCTTGTTCTTATTTTACTCGCTGTTCCATTTTAACTTATAGTTGTCTACTTGTAGTAAACACGATGATGTTCACGTGTGACTGAAACATATTTTATTGGATGCAGGGGGAAACACAGTGACTAAGGATGAGGAAAAGGCTGAGGTACTTAACGCCTTCTTTGCCTTTGTCTTTAATAGCGGGTCTAGTTGTTTGTTGGGTACCCAGCCCCTTGAGCTGGAAGACAGGGATGGGGAACAGAATGAGACCTCCACAATCCAAGAGGAAATGGTCAGTCACCTGCTGCACCACCTAAACATACACAAGTCTATGGGGCCCGATGGGTTGCACCCAACAGTGCTGAAGGAGATGGTGGATGTGCTCACCAGACCACTCTTCATAATTTATCAGCAGTCTTGGCTAACTGGGGAGGTCCCAATGGACTGGAGATTAGCACATGTGATGCCCATCTACAAGAAGGGCCGGAAGGAGGATCCGGAGAACTACAGACCTGTCAGTCTGACCTTGGTGCTGGGGAAGCTTATAGAGCAGATCATCTTACGTGCCATTACAGACTATTTACAGAACCACCAGACAATCAGGCCCAGTCAACACGGGTTTGTGAAGGGCAGGTCCTGCTTAACAAACCTGATCTCTTTCTATGATGAGGTGACCTGTTTGGTGGATGAGGGAAAGGCTGTAGATGTTATTTACCTAGACTTCAGTTAAAGCCTTCAGTACTGTTCCACACAGCATTCTCATGGAAAAAGAAAAAAAAAAAAGGCTACCCAAGGGTTGGACAAGTGTACACTCTGCTGGATCAAACACTGGCTGGATGGCCAGGCC
>RSEF01000007.1:4536758-4566523 GCA_003993805.1 Himantopus leucocephalus | reverse complement strand
TGGGGGTGTTGACTGACAGCCAGCTGAACATGAGCCAGCAGTGCGTCCAGGTGGCCAAGAAGGCCAGAGGCATCCTGGGCTGCACCAGGAATAGTGTAGCCAGCAGGACAAGAGAAGTGATCATCCCACTGTAATTGGCACTGGTGAGGCTGCACCTTGAGTACTGAGTTCAATTTTGGGTGCTGCAGTGTAAGAAGGACCCTCTGGAGCGTGTCCAGAGAAGGGCAACAAAGCTGGTGAAGGGTCTTGAGAATAAGCCTTATTCTGAGGGACTTGGGGTTGTTTAGTCTGAAGAAAAGGAGGCTGAGGGGAGACCTTATTTCTCTCTACAACTACCTGAAAGGAGGTTGTAGAGAGGTGGGTGTTGGTCTCTTCTCCCAAGTAACAGGCAATAGGAGAAGAGGAAATGGCATCAAGTTGCACCAGGTGAGGTTTAGGTTAGACATTAGGAAAAACTTCTACACTGAAAGGGTTATCAAAGACTGGAACAGGCTGCCTAGGGAAATGGTTGAATTGCCATCCTTGGATGTATTTAAAAGCCATCCAGGTATGGTGCTCGGGGACATGGTTTAGAAGTGGCCCTGGCAGAGTTAGATAATGGTTGGACTTGATGATCTTAAAGGTCTTTTCCAGCCATAACGATTCTATCATATCCAGTAGGCTTGAATCAGCCATTGGGAAATTTTCAGTTCATTTCAGTGGGCTCTGTATCGGTGGGGATTGCTTTGTTTGATTGACTAACCTTCCTTAAAGAAAATGTGTAAATTTCAGGAATAAATTGTCTCTTTCCCTGCCCCCTCATGGTCTGATGGGGGGNTTTCCCTGCCCCCTCATGGGCTGAGGGGGGGGGGGGGGCAGTAAAAAGTATTCTTGCATTAAAAATGGACCACTAGTTGTTAATATGCATAAGTCTCAATCACAGTAAGGATAATAGACAAAGAACAGATTGAAGAGATAATATTCTACCTTTAAAATAGTCCCATCTCCTGTAGATATGTTTTTCCCTCCCTCGTGGCAGTGATATCCTCTGCATGTAAATGACTTGGATGCAAGCTAAGTTCAGTGCTGTCGTACCACTTCAGCTTTGCGTGAACTCTCTCTGGTTTGATTTCCTGGATCAACCAGTGGATCAGGCTCTGAATTCCAAAATATGGGATATTTGAGTCATCTTTTAATCAATGGATTTTTAAAATAAGGGAGCTCTTTCTCTTTCCAGGAAAATTCCAGTGAGAAAAAGGCAAGTACTAAGAAGGCAAGCCAAAACCTATACCTGTAGCAGTACATTTATGTGTATTCTCTCTAGCTGGTTTCATCAAACTTTTTGTGCTCAAATACTTCAAATACATGTTTTTGAAGTAGGATGAGAGGCAATCCCTCTTTCCCTTATGATAGAGGTGGGAAAAGAAGATATCTGAGCCTTCTCTATCCTTGTTTTCTTGAGCCCTTCTGAGCTTCAGAAGCTGTGAGACCTAAAAGGGGCACAAAAGGTCAGCAGGATCCACTGTCTGCCAGAAAGCCTGGTACTTAGTCTTGGGGGTTTGGTGGCAGGGGGAGAAGAAGGGGTTTGTGGCTGAAAGAGGAAAAAGAGATTTTTTTTTTTTTTTTTTTCAAGCTGGATCACCATTTCCCCATATGCTTGGTCTGCTCTGTTCTGGGAATTTAGCAGCTATTGGAAGATGAGTATTTTTAATGTTTGGAAGATGCATAGGTAAGGCAGTATCTGCAATAAATTCTGGAATGTTCTATCGTACTGAAATCTGGGAGAAGAAAGAGCTGTTTTACTAAATTATCATTTGCCTTTATGTGGGCCATACTGTACTGCAAAATAATCATAATAAAACAGCTGTTGTAGAGTCTAGGTTACTATGAGCAGTATCCTCACCATGGACACAAGCTGTTTTTCTAATCAAGTCACATCTGTGACTGTCAAGATGATAGGAGGTTACTGTGTACGTAGACACACAAAAAAAATCAGCAGTAGAGCTGAAAACAGAAAATGAGCATAATATTCACAAGGACTGGTTTCCCTTGGCTCGCTTTTCAGCCAGTGAAGAGAAATAGATTCCTTTGGGTGGCTGTGGATATGGAGGAGAGGAGCGAAGGTGGGTGGGTTCAGAGCTTCTAAGTTGAACTTTTTTTTCCTGAATGGTCTCTGGGGAAATGCTGGCAGTGGGATGATGACTAGAATTAAGAGGAGTTGCAAGATACACCAGAGTTTCTTTCTGCTCCACTTGGTAATTTAAGAACTACTGGGAGATGACTGATCAGTTACTGACATAGAAGAATTTTTGGGCATATTGTCGTATAGGAGATGATCCTGTATAAGCTTTATGTCAGAAGGAGGATCTCAATTTTATGTAAGTTTTTTCACCATAATCAAATGGGATTTTCTAATGATGATATAATTTGTGTAGGGTGTTTAGACGGAATGCTATCTTTGTAAAATAATTGTGATAAATCCAAAAGTAGCATTGGCATACTCGGAAGTAAATTCCTTGTACCCTGTTCTTTATCTGCCTTGGATTTTCCTTGATATTTATGAGCACTGACTGCATTTATTCCCTGCTATGCTCCACAAAGATAAACTCTGCGTATTTAGAACTCAAATGAGGAGTAGCTAAAATGTATGTTGAAGTTAATAGCATCATGGCCATTACTAGTATTCTAATAAATGTCTCAAATGCCATATTGATATATACATTTATACCAGTGCAGAATGGAGTGTTACTATGTTGAAGTGTTACTATTTTGATTTAGACTTTGAAGGAAAAAAATTTAATCATATGTGCATGTATAAACGTATGAATGTATATAATACACGCACAATAAATGGGTGCATATTTCCAAACATGTTCTTCTACAAATTCTCCATGCACTCTAACTTTAATCTCAAACATAGGTTCAAAAGATTCTTTAATGCCACCACTTGTTAAAAAACCTCAGCTGAAACCCATGCAAGCTCTGTTTATCACAAAACAAATAATTGGATATAAGGAACTTGAAGATTGGGAACATAGTGTGACAGTTCTGTTCTCATCAGTTTATCATGTCCCGTTTTGGTTTGATCGTTGTTCCCTGTCCCCCTGCCCCCCCAGTGTCCAGTGTTGATGTTTAGTCTGACTGATCACTCTTGTGAAGAGGCTTGCTCACCTTGGTGAGATGGCTCATGGGAGTGTAGATGCACAGCTGGACCAGAAGTGGTCTGACAGGAGTTAGGGCTCTCTTTAATGTACAGAATCTGTTCTCATAAAGGAGAAATGTAAAGTCATAAAGACTTCAGAAGGAGGGAATCCGGGACAGAATCTCAGACTTGGTCCCCAAATGCAGTCAGAGGCTGTTCTCTACTGTGAAATACTCCTGGAACTTGTGAAAGCAAATGCTCGTTTCCCCATATGATTCAAAGCTGGAACAGGAAAGAGTCCAGTGTTCACAATGTGGTGTTCACAACCACTTAGACAAAAAGCTGCTCTGTGCTCCTTAAATCTTCTGAACAATTACTCTCAGGAAAGACCAGCATTCCAAAAAACAATCAAAAGGGGCAGGTATAAAAAGAGAGATCAATGCGTTTTCAAAAGAAAGACGATGATTTGTGAAGTAAAGTAAAAATGAAAGGTATGGGTTAGAGAAACCTTCCTCTTGCAGCTCCTTAAAGGTGGGCAAACCACCTGTGCAGTCCTACAGGAAAGATTTTTCTTAGTTGTGTATGGGTTTGGATATTTCATATGTTGAATAGCTCGACTTCAGCAAACACTTAACTGGAACTTAAGTGAATTACAAGCACTTTCCACCAGTGGAATCTGGAAAGTGTTTAAAAAATAGAGAAGGAAGAGCACAGTATTCAAACAGGTTTCCTCTTGATCATTATTTAAAATACCCCCAAACATTTCTTCGTGTTCTCTTTTTTTTTTATGATTTTATTTATCATCCAACTGAAGTGGATTTCTCTCTGTGTCCTGTACCAAATATTGAGTACCAAAAATTTTGGAGACCAAAGTAGTGAGTGTCTAATTTATCGTGAATACATGTCCTCAGAGATCCGATTGTTTTTCCAAACTCTAGAGCGTACACCTATCTACATAATTGTTTGTTAACTGTAAAAAAAAAAAACGGTGTGCATTAGACTGAATCAAGCTGCCACCTCAAATGTTAATGAATTCCTATTACTACTGACTGCAGTATTCACTCATCTGTGCAATCACTGGTGGAGCAAAGCTGAGAGCAGGTTGAAATAATTTCTGCGCCATTTAGGCTCGAGTTCAGCCTTCTGCTTGAGAAAGTTGCACAGGATGTAGGGTGAAGGTAATTGGCCTGCCCGTGTCTGCTAGAACATATAATAGAAACCAAAATGTAGCAATGAAGAAAACGTTATAAAAACCTGCCCTGAACACCTAGTGAAGAGTGAAGGAGTGTTCCTGATCAATTTCAATGGCCAATTTTATGCTAGGTTTTGTATTCTCTATATGACCCAGCTCCCATTGAATGTTTTGGCTACCTGCTGATTTAATATGGGCACTACCATGTATTTCTCCAGGTCCTCAAGTGGTGTAACACGCTCTGCCTCAGACTGTGCTGCTCTGTGGTTAATGAATAGAAAGCAGTGCTACCAGACAAAGTAGTCTCTCTGCATATAATGTCATACAGGAAAATGTACTTTATGTTTCTTGTTGAGAAAACTGTGTTTTCTTATTAATAATTTCACATACACAGACATAATCGTAGAGCCATTTGACTGCAACCGGTTGCAGAGAAGCAGGCTGAGTTTATTGCTTCTAACAGGAATGTTTTATGCAGAGAAGAACTCTGAGCTAATGTTGATGGTTTTAGTTTCAGAGCAGTCCATCAGCGCCCATGGTCATTACAGGTCTAGTTTTCTTTATTTAAAGCAAAATACTACTCTTCCCAAAGAAAATAGGAAATATGACAAGTTTATAAAGAGGATTGTTCTCTTACTCGATGAACTGGCTTCACCCGTGAGTCCAGTCTAGTGGATTTAACTGGCTTTCTGTCACAGATAAATCAATCTGTATTATATGGGGCCTGACTTGGCATATTTTACAAGGAACGTTAATCTGTTTACGTAAAGCACAAGCCTCAAAACAAAGTCACTGTGCAAGTTCTTAACAATAGCACTCCTTCTTTATGTTGTGGCAGAAGAGAAAAATCTCAGCCTAAAAATACCAAGGGCACAAGATGTGTCAGACGGGCTTTTCAGTTTTATAGGGAAAGAAGCGCATGAAAAGCCTCTGTATTGATATGGTAATCCCAGAGATTTCAGAATTTATTACCAGTCAACTGTGTTAATGGGGAGTTAAAATTGAGGGTTCTTAGTAATTTATGGTGAAAACATAACAGAAATCTGATTGTTCTCCAAAATCATGCCATTCAGATTTAAAACTGGTTTCAAAGAAATCCATTGTCCACTGTGCGTGCTAAATAATAATAAAGATGTCATAAATTTATAATCAATACATATTAATGTCTAGAGTTCTAGGCTGTATTCATTTTCAAAGTTACCCTTACTTTTTTTTTTCTTTGACCTCATTTATTTTGCTGAGTGAAATGAGGAATCCTACCTTTAAAAAAAAAAAAAAGAGGCATGAGTAGGACACACTTACAATTTAAGGAATGCACATAATATATTTGTTTGCATCTTGGTGGTGTTTTGTTTTCATTAAACACTCTGGTAACCAAAATATGTGCAAACTTTCAGTAAATGATGTCACTGTGTGTTAAACATTTTGCTGTATCCTAACAGCACAGTTGCTCTCAATAGCACATCTTGGTTAGTGGTGTACTAGAGGAGGAAAATGTGTACGCTGTCAATTAGAGGCTGCAAGTCTCTGTTCTGCACATGTTCTTCTCATTTGGCAAAGCTGGTGAAAAAAATTTGAGCATACAGATAACTTAATTATTGTGATCTGGAAATGTCCTTAAATACTTGCTTGAGGAAGACTTCAATGTAGGAACCAGTGTGGTTAAGGAAAAAGGAATTTTGACTATAGATATCTGTTTGTCAGCATTAGCCTTGTCCAAAGCGAACTGCTGAATGGACCTAGACATAGACTGCAACGTTGTGGTCATTTTGCAGATTGAAAAGTTGTGGCTAGGACTACCTGCCACCAGAGTTTAACTACAGCTTGTTGACAGCACAGTGGAATGCAGTTTGCCCACATCTAGATGAAATGAGGAATTGGTAGTAATCGTCAGATCAGCTGTGAGTTAAAATTTGTGTTTGCCCATGATAAAAACTCCTAATCTCTACATAAATGGTGATATTTGTCAGTGTTCAAACACCCTTAGATTAGATGGAGAAAGGGGGAAGGGAGCCTTGTTCTTGAAGAAGAAAAGTATGAAGCAAGGCACATCTTACTAACAGTAGTTGAATTCTTCCCACCCCCGGGGAGCACTGTTTCGTGAACACTAGGCACTCTGGAAGTCGTGGTTGTAGAGCTCCACCAGAGGAGTGCTGCACAGCAGAGAGAAGCTATTAACGCATACACAAATTTGCTTCCCAGTCTGGTTGTTTATCTTATGTATTTTAAATACTAAGATTATCATTCCAGGATTAGCAGAATCTGTTGGATCTCGAAACCATGCAGCTTCAAAGTCGGCTGAACTCCCCACTGATGGAAGGGGTGAGGAATGCAGAATGTGTGAATTGTCCATCAGGAAAAAATAATGCCTTGATAACGAAAATTTACAAGAAGTGACTACTTAGCAAATATTCAAGGTTGTAATGAATCCTGTTCGGCTATATAGATAAAACTCAAAGGAGGGGAAGGTGGGGAAGATTGAGGCAGGAACTTAAAACCCCCCAACAGCTCGGCTTCAAAGCTCAATTTATTTACATAACATATTAGGTGGGTTAATGCCAAAGAGAAAAACAGGTGTTCTTTCTCAGCTTTACTCCATGGACAACAATTCTGTTTCTTTTCCCACTTCTGCACTCTCTCTCCAGTCAAGAGTATGAGACAGTGTACTCATCTAAATCAGTAATTAAGCTTTAATACCTGGTTCTCAAACCACTGTGGGAATTGCAGATGTTGTGATGTTTTGGAGTGGATGGAATGATAGGAGGCCCCCTGTTGAGCATCCTTGTCCATCTTGGAATACTAACTTTGAACTTTGTCTCTATTTTGGTGTGTGGGAGTGGGTGTTAAATGCTTCTAAATATGGAAACGCAGTACACATGTAAAAAGAAATATATATTATTAATTTCTCCTTAGGGAATACTAGAATCTTACTTTCAACTTTTAGCCACAGATACGTGGTTTCGAGTTTAAAAGGCAGGATTTTTCACATATTGTGATTTTTTTTCCCCTCCCACTGCTTCCTCTGCTGCCACCTTTTACAATCATTAATTGGCTATTCTGTCCTCAGCTGAAGGAGGAGTGGGGGATAGCAAATTAATTACATAGGATTCAATTATGATTCAGGGCCATATTTCTTGGACTGCTAAGTCTACTTTGATGAGCATAATGTCCAGAAACACCTAGCAAAGATTGTTTTCATCCTCTGGGGTAGATTTTCAGTGTGTAAGGAAAGTAGTGGCTGTATTGGGAGTTTCCTGTTGGGTTCATGGTGGAGCCGAAAGAAATGTGAGCTGGGATCGACTTTTGGCTGTCCCATTATTTATGCTGGATGAGCAGGACTGACATGGAACTACCTCTGTTTGCTTGACTTCAGCCTTTTTGATCCCTAACAGACACACGAGGCATCCATGCTTTTAAAAATTGCTATAACAAAATGGGATTTGTTGATAGTGAAATTTTTGTCTTTGCATCAACATTGCTCCTGTTAACTTGCATGGAAATATTTTTAAGTGGGTAATAGTCTGAGGTGGGCAAATGTAGCGAATTGCATTCACAGAGGTGGTTGTGGCTGAGGTTTGTAATAAAAATGTAAGTGGATTAAGCCCTTAATGCCACTAGAGATAAGGAGATTTGTGTGTCCAGGTGTATGTGAAGCTGAACTGTTGGTTAGGTGCATATGCAAAAAAAGGATTGGATTAAAAAAACAAAATGGGAGAAAGGTTTTGTGTCTTCAGCAGCATCTCTGACAGTGCCACCTTGCAGGGATCCATGTTAAGCAACCTGAACAATTATGTAAAAGAAAGGTAAACAGCATGTTAATGAAATTCACCAAGGTATTAAATATAAGACACTGCAAACATGAAAATAGTAGAGAAATGATACAGAAGACCTGAAGATGTTAGCAAAATAGATAGAAAGGCAAACTCAGCCTAACGAACATCAGTAAAAATAACTTAAATGAGGTAGATGACACCCAGAAAACTGGGCTTAGAAAGTAATCTGTGTGGTTGGAAACAACAGTGAACTGCACTGATGATACCAGAAAGCACTGAAAGCAGTGACTTGTGATTTGGTATTGCAGCAAATAAAACACATGATTGTGTTGTTGACTTTGGGGCTTAGCTCAGTAGGAGAGTGAGGAGAAGCTGTACGGTATACAATCACACCCATTTAGGTCTGTTGATGTTTGTCTCTGTCATGATCTTTATGCAAGGATAGTGAACTTAGGAGTGAAGGAAGCTGATCACTATTTTGAGTTCAAAATAAAACTTTTTCTACATTACAGTTATTTGTTTAGCATTTAAATATGGGTTTTTTCCCCTCCCGTGTTGTATTATTCCTCTTATCCTTCCTTCTTAAGCTTGCTTAATACTGTGTTTAGATGGTGCTTCCTGAAAATTCAGATATAATATGCAATTACAGCATATTTCACATTAATGACTAAATGCTTGTTTGGTCAAGTTTTTGAAAATTATTTGCTTTTTTTCAATTCACTACTAAAATAGATGAGGATTTTCTTATACAGTCAATGAGAGTTGGCACAATGGATCATAAAAATTCATTTGAACCCCTGTACTCTATAACAAGAAAAGGGCTCCAAGGAATTTGTAACTTCGTTTTATTTTCTTTGCTACTCATTATGTCTCCTTTGGACCTGTTTCCTTATTACCATCTACCATGTAAATATTGTTTGGACTATTTTTAGCGTACACAGTACCATAAAACTCTAATTATTTATTTTGACAGCTGTTATGGTAGTTATTAATATGCACTTTAAAGCTGAGAGATCTCCTGACTGCTTTGTCAGTCTGTGGTTTAGAGGTGTTTGTTAAAAAATATATGGTTGTTCTTCTGCTCAAGATCTTTAGTCAGTACTAGCTCCATAGAAGTCTTTTGATGTCCAGTGTTTTTCATAATTGCCTATTAAAGAGTTTCTTGCATCAGTGTCATGGAAAGCATATGCAAATGAAGAGGAGCATTGTTTTGGGTGGATACGCCAGGTCCTTTAATCTAAGCTCTGCACTCAAAATCATCAGAGTAACCAATGGGATTAGGAAGGGGAATGTGTCTTAAGGCCAAACTAGATGAAGGAGGAGTGTCTCTGGCTGAGGAGTAGGTGGTACTGGACTTGTATTTCCCAAACATCATAATGCATTTTGCAGCCAGACAACATTCAGCTTCCTTTATGTGCAGGCTTTATGGTTTCCATCATAAAGTCTTTGAACTATAATAGGCCTTACAGTGTTGTGTAATGTTAATGTGTTTTCCCTGAGCAAACATGATAGTGGTGCTTTAAACACGGTGCTTTACTAACTAAATGTAGGAGTATGAGGCTTTGTCTCAGTTAACATGAACTGAGTGACACAATAGGATTGGAGCTGGAGGATGAAATAGGTAATGGTTCCAATGTCTAGGCTACATGTGTGCTACAAGATATTTTTCTTTGGGTTAGCTCTAGTTTGATCCTGTGGACCTTAATGCTCGTTAGAGGTTGGAGCCTGTTAGGTGCACTCCAGAAACATATCTTCTGTTCGGTATCTGAAATGAATCCAGGCTGTGTGCTTTGAGACCTCTCTGAACCAAACTGCAGTGACAAGGGACAGTTAGGACAGTTTAGAGATGTGTTTCAAAACGGTACTGAGTGTAGACACACCTTAATAGACCAAACCAGGTTACGTGGCACTGCTTCCCACTGCTCAGCTTTGTGGTAGGACATAAAAAGAAGAAGAAGGGGTCAGATAAATCAATTTACTATTTCTGTGGGAGTCTCCTTCCTTTAAATTTTCAATAGCCGTGTGGTACATTTTTATTAATAGGCCATAATGTATCTTTCATCATCATTCAGACATAACCAAGAAAGGCTGTTAAAGCATAGTGGTCATGACAATAGTTAACCTATTTCCTGTAGTTACCAGGTGGTGGTTTGGGCACCATTTATACTCTGCAGTTGTCACACTGTCTCTTTTTACCCATCTTTTCAGCTACTGTACAGCCAATATTGGAGGGATGTTAAATGCTGTGAGTGTGTTTATGCCAGTAAGTTGTTGGTATTCTGTGAAAATTTAAGGGTTTAGTCTGGAGGCTGCTACCCACCCATTAGAGACGGAGCAGGGAGAGAGAGAAAGAAAACTGAGTCAGAGCACCTATCACTTTGAGTTTTTCTTCGGAGGGACCCTGCTTCTCTCCACTGACTGTGTAGGCGATCTCCAAATGAGGGCACCAAAGTCAAACAGTGACTCTCTGAGACAGTCTTTTTGTTTTATGCTTGTATAGTATCTACCGTGATGCCAGCCTACTATATCTTATCACTATGGAAAACCAAATTAGCAATTGTATCTCACGTTGCTCAAGATCCTGGAAAGCTGAAAGGAGTAGTGGGGCACAACAGGTCTTGTGCAAAAGCTGAGCCTCACTTGGCATTGTTCACAGGAATTTTTTGGCTCCAGCACACCAGTCTTTTGCGCTGGGATTTGATTGTGCTGAAAAGCCACAGCAAAACCAGATGGGTGCAACCGTAACCCCCGACCAAAATGTTTGTGTGTAATAGTAATGAACCAGGAATTCTAAAAGGGTGCACGGTCCTAATAATGAATTACATTGTTCATGTATAAATATACTCCGCTTGAGGAAGGTGTACGAGAATGATGCCTCCAGATTTGTCTATGAAACACCATGTTTGAAGTTGCCTCTCACTTCCTAAATGTGCAAGCCCATGAGTTAATCTAGATGGAGCCAAAGTGTAAGCACAGTTAAAGCTCTTGCAGGAAAACTGCAGATACCTGTATCCTCATTTTGCCATTGCAGATTTGCATTTGCCATCAAAGTGCATGTTGTATCTCCTTGTCCACACAACTCTTCACATGTGCATGGTGGTTTGAAAAAAGTAGAATTGGTATATTGATTAAAAAAAAGAAAAGCCATACCATATGTTAATGTGTTTCCCCTGACTTCCCATTTGGACTGACTTAGAAATTTTGGTCCTAAGATAGTTAATAAGCTTTCCAAGTGATTGTGTTTTATGTACCCAACCATTCTTTGGTCTCTCACTCTACCTAAAAATAAAGTCTCTGATTCTGATTGCTAGAACCCCTCTGATTGCTGCGGGAGTTATTGGTGGCCTCTTCATTATCGTCATTGTGGGCCTGACATTTGCAGTGTATGTTCGGCGCAAAAGCATTAAAAAGAAGAGAGCATTGCGAAGATTCCTGGAAACTGAGGTGAGAGTCTGCTTCTCATAGAATATTTTAAAAGATATGCAGAGCTGTTCTGCTTTTATATTGAAGATGTTCATGTCTTCAGTCCAGTTACCAGAGAGGTCTGTAGAAATCCCTTTGCGAACTTCTGCAGGACTGAACTGATGGAATGAATGAAGGTATTTCAAGATGTTAGTTTTCTGTACATATATAGATTCATGAAGCTTTTGAGGACCAAAAAAGATCCACATGATCATGAAGTCATGTTCCACCAGATTTTTGAACTCCCATCGTGCTCTCAACTGAACTTCTATCCCGGTTGAACATTACATTTAGCAGCTCTCATGCTTAAAATGTTACAGGTTTTCATCCAGTGCATTCTGAGGTCGACTTTTAAGACTGAAGTAATTTCAGCAAGCTCTGATGCAAACTTAAGCTCATCAGGAATGCTTAAATGCAGAGATTGTCACTTACTGTTGTTCCCAGTGCCTGTATTGCCTTTGTGGTCCAGATTTTGTCAAAGTCTGTAGTCGTGATCAGTAATAATGATGTATTTTATTAAGCCAAGATACTTCTCAGAGCTTAACCAAGTGAGATTCACAGTTCTACTGGCAAAGATATGCAGTGGAGCTATAGGATGGAGTGCTGTGCCCACTCTGTCCTCGTTGAAATGCCAGTAATGGAGGGGGCAGTCTAGGAAGTTTATTTAAACATAGCATTAAATCTATATCTCTCAGCTACAGCAAAGGTGGTTACTACCATCTCTTCAGTCCTAGGCTTGAGACACTTTGCAAGTGATGATATTTTTAAATGAGGGTCCCCCTTGTAAGGTAATAAAGCTTGGGAATATTGTGAGCTAGTGATTCTTTGACAATGCTGTTTTCTGTTCTCTTCCAAGTGTCCTGCTCCCACTCATCTCCACTGTAGACCCTGGGAGCAAATGAGACATGCGTCCTCTTTCTGTTTGTCTAATTTTTATGCCTGGCTAGAATTTGTGTTGCTTCTTAAATACTGTTCAGTTGTGCAGAAAGCTTAACAATACTCAGTGCCATTAGATACCTAAATCTTGCCTTTGTATCAGCCCCTACTTAAGCATAAATGATTTTGAGCAGGTAACTTTCATTGGATTTGAGAAGTATTGGCTTTGAAGTCTGGCCGTCATTCTCCATTTGGTCAGATAGAAGCTGTGGCTGACGGCAGTTCCTGAGGGACCAATGTCTCCCACTGAATATGTGGAGAAGCTGTTGTCTTGTCTTAGATGCTGCAAATTAAATCAGGAGCATCCTAAGATAAACACGCAAGCGACTATAGCTTCAGCTAAAGTCTCTCTTTCTAGCTGGAGGCTGTGACTGACCTATTCTTTCTGTAGATCGTTCTCAGTAAAACTCTACAAGCAGTTTTTTAGATGCCCACAACACTTCTCCCTGCCATACCTGTGTTGGTGGACTGTGGCACAGAAGCTGTTTTCAACCTTCACAAACTGAAAATACAGAAGTGTACCACCAGTCTGTCTACTTTTCTTTTACAGTAAACCTTTCTTTCACCATGTAAGCGCTGGACATCTAAAGTGGGAAGGAGGAAAGAGAAATCACTCTAAAAAAAGTACAGCTCACAAATTATTTCTGTGATAAGCTGACTTGTTGTGTTTGGTTTTGTTATGTTTTCTTACTCCAATAATTTCCAGATACTGGTATTTTTTACCTGAACCAAAGTACTCTGGTCAACTAATGAAGCAGTTCATGATGCTCAAAGACCCATAGAAGTAGTTCTCAAATTGCAGAGCGTTGTGCATTTAGCCTTGTAAACAGACAACCTTTAAATACTGCAGTGGTTCCAAACCAGTTTGGGTAGGAGTAGCCCTGAGTTATTTTCCTCATCCTGTAAAGGAACAGACTGTTTTTCATTGTTTAGAGTATTGTCCTTTTCATGTATTTTTAATTTATTTTTAAAGAAGCATTGTTTTTTTCTGGCAGACAGTATAACGTTGAGATCTGAGAGCATTTTTAACTGAATGTGCCATCGTGGCTCATTTACAAAGTTTCTTGGGACATCTTGAGCAAATTGTTTAATTGTGCCGTTTTGCAGTAAATCAGTGGCTGTTATAAATTAGTGGTCTCCTATAAGATGTTTTCTCCTTAAAGTTGTGCTCCTGTGTGGTATAACAGAAGTTCAGAAAAATAGTCCCTTCCCCAAAACAGAATAAGACCGTGATGAGCCATTAAGTCAGAGCTATTAAAAAGAAATATGGCCAACTTAAAAGGCACTAAAATGGGCAAAAATAGAATGTGGTGCACTGATAATAAATGCTGTATTTCTGTCATGTAGAAAATATTTATACTGCCTCCATTAGCAAAAGTCCTTGGGTGTGTTATTGTGACACCAATTCAATTTCCAGTTTGTAATTCCATCATGCATTTCCTGGTGGAAATTACTACACGTTGAGTGAGGATTTTCTTTATTGGATCTCTTGGCTTCTTAGCATTGCTTATTTGCTTTTGAAGGTGAGAAATCCCTCCACAAATTGGCGGATCAATGGTCAGTAGACTCCACCACTGTCTTATTCCAGTATTTGGTTGGACTGGTTGTTTTCAGTATAAACTTCTGAGGGGTCTTCACATTTTCAAATATATATACCGTTGTGTTTTCCTTCATAGCTTGTGGAACCTTTGACTCCAAGTGGCACCGCACCCAACCAAGCACAGCTTCGTATCCTGAAGGAAACTGAACTGAAAAGAGTCAAGGTTCTTGGCTCTGGAGCCTTTGGAACTGTATACAAGGTAAGAGTCTTCAATACACAGCAGTGACTTCATTTAACTCTTGAACAGTCAAATTCTGCATTGCAGCAAAGCATCCCTTACCCTGGATGACGCCTTAACCCCACATGTCTTGGAAACTTATAGGATAGTGGAATTGCGTGGGAGGAGCACATCTTCAGGTTCAAATGTTAACTTCAGTTTTAATCAGACGTGCAGATATTATTTCTTGGTGAGAAAATGAGTGTCAGCCACAACATCCTTGCACGCAAGAGGAGTACACAAGCTGGGCTGTCTTGGTATTAAAATGCAGTATCAAAGTTTATCATGCCATTCTTACGTAATGGCTTTGCAGTACACTTTTGGAAAACTACGTAAACTGTCTCTCATTTTGCAAGTGTCACATGGGTCTGGTAATAGTGATCATACCTTGTAAAACAATATTTTCATTAGCTAAACTGTAATACTTTTTGTTTCTCCATTTAAATAGAAAAGATTAGTTATGTCAATGCACACAACCAGCATGTAAGAGCAGAACCCACAAGGGAAAAAATACTTCCGTTAAAGATTTTTTTAAGATCTGTTGGTCATGTCCAAATCTCAAAGGCGTGAAGTAGGGCTTAATGAGCAAGTCATACCAATCACCCAACCCTTTGGGAGCAATACAAACCTGCCAAATCAAGGTGGTAGGTCAGAGCAGTAGAGGAGGACAGAGGAAATGGACCAGGTCACTACAGCTACAAGCTCATGGGAATACATTTTTGAATAATCAGTTTGAATATACTTAGGCACTAATAAAGTGATGGAGATGGGTACAATGAGTTTATCAAGAACACAGCAATAGTCAAGAAGAATGGAAAAGTAGCCCGAGACACACAGTTTGAGAATTTTAAATTTAAAGTTTACATTTTAGCTATCTCTACTTTTAATTCTCAGATATCAATTAAGAAGTAGTTTTGTGGAATTTTTATTACTTTATAATTTTGTGTATTCTCAGTTCTGAGGTTCGTAACCAAACTGCATAATGGGACAAAATGCATCAAAAAGAACTGTAATTCTGAATGAAGTTTCTATGATTTTCATCTTGTGTCTTTTTTTTTTTTTTTCTTAATCTTGCTAGGGCATTTGGGTCCCTGAGGGAGAAACCGTGAAGATTCCTGTGGCCATTAAGATCCTTAATGAGACCACTGGTCCGAAAGCCAATGTGGAGTTTATGGATGTAAGTAAGAGATGATCAGCCTCTCTGAGTCTTTACGGGAGCCAGGAGGGTGTGCATGTGTGTCTTTCTGTAGTCCATAGAGATTGTAAAGAGAAATTTCTGCCAGGTTTTTTCTTTATATTTAAATAGTTGAAGGAGGCTTGTACACAGGACTGATACTGTGCCGATGTTCAGCGAGTGCTACAGTATCATGTCTCTAGAAAAAACTCAGCTGCTGAGATTTTGTGTGTAGGCCGTTTTTCTCCTTCCCTTAGACTTTGACAAGCTGTCTCAGTGTTAATGCATATCTATAGCATTGTCTATTGCAGCAATGTTCAAACAAACAAAACAAACCCACCAAAAAACCCAACCATGGTTACACCTCAGCACTGCTTCTCTGAAGCTGCAGAGCTAGGCAGATCTGTATGAGACGATGCTGTATCCTGTTTAGTTTATTGCATGTAGGCCATTCCATTCCAGAACCATAAGTACCTGAGCTACCAGGGTAATGTCAGTGCCATTGGCACCCATGACAGGTTGGGTTTTTCACTGTGCAAATATCATGGACCCTAAGATGCCCGGAGTTTTCTTATAAATGGTTCTTCCCATCAGTGGAAGGCTGAAACTCCTCTGTCTCATATGGCAGATGCTTTATCTTTCCATTGGAAGAGAAGCTAGAGACAAGAGAGAGGAGTTGCAGAGGAGCACCTTGCTATGTATGCAAGTCTCCACTGGTGCAGAACTCACAGGAACAGAAATTTAGCCTCAGCTCTCTTCTTCTTCAGTGTTCCTGAGGACTAAGCACTGAGAGTCTGGGAGCTGTCGGCAGCAGCAAAGCATAACAGGGAGGGGAAAGAAAATTCAAATACCCTGGATTTTAAAAGCCCTTTTGCTTTACTGATCTGAAATATTGTTAATAAGAGGTCAAGATCATAATTTTCATGAATGTTCCATGATCACAGAGATGATGCACTCCATTTTTAGCTCTGTGTCAAGATCAAGCCTCATTGACACTGTGAATGGGTATGTCCTTATTCAGTGACCTTTCTTTGACAAATCATAGAAATTTGCAATTTTTTGTAAACCCCTCATGTGAACATGAAAAGTACATAGGACTTTTAAGTCTTGAAGATCTGTTCAGTGTATAGGCTTAATTTGGTTAGCATTAATGAGACTGTAAACCACACGGAGAATGCACTCCTGTTATATAGTCTATTCTTCCATCTAGAAATGAATAGAAATGTACAGTTATGGATTTCACTGTTTCAGACAAATTATCACGTGTGAGTTCTTAGGCGATTGAACGAAGGCTGTATGGGTGAAGGGACTTCCTATGCTTTTTACAGAGCACTGCAAAGTATGCATTCAATAATCATTGTGCACAAATAAATAAATAAATAAAAAAAGCCGGTTTGGCCCTCTTCAAAAGGAATGAATTGCACTAAAGGGATAAAGAGTATTAGATGTTTGTTTAACGGACAAAATAATGGTCAAGAGTATTGTTAATGGTAGAGCTTCAAAAAGAGGAGAGCTGGTATTCAGCACCCTTTTGAAGTGAACGTGCAGGGAGTACAAGGCTGCTGAATGCACCCTGCACTCCATGTCTGATGCTGGTGGTCAGTGATGTAGATTCCAGCCTCAAGATAAGGGCATTGTTATCACTGTATGGAAGTCAGTGGAACTGAGCAACTTGCACCGGCTGAGGATGTGACCCCTTATCTGATGGAGGAATAACAGTAATATCTTCTTCTCTGATACTGATTAACCTTGAAGCGCTCTACAAAGAAAACATAAGGTCCTTGTTAAAAGACAAAGTTACTTGTCTGAGGCTTCATAGCTCAGTTTGATCAGCTGACTTAATTCACTGGACCACATTTCCCTCCAGTGTATGCATCGTAACATCTGATAAATGGCTCAGCGATTATGAAGGTTTTTTAGAAACTCTAGTGATTTTAACTATGTAAGGTACAGCCACACTACGAAAGGTTTCTCTTGAAATTAACAGTTTCTCACAAGTCTCTGACCCAGCAGTAACAAGGTGAGAGAAGAGATAAAGTTACTTTTAGTCCTAGAGGTTAATAATAACCTAAAGGTTATTTTTAATCATAATAAAAAAGAATTGGACGTCATCATTAGTTGATATAAGTGACAATAAGGAGAAATAAGATGTTTTGTATCAGTACTGCATTTGATATCTGTACAGTGGTTTGTAACATCCTTTGCTGTACTGCATTGATGAAGAAGATTTATTTTCATTCTTTTGAAATAATTGCTCATGCAATTATACAGACGTTCCTGCCATCCTCACCTCCTAACCCAGTCATTTATTTCCTGAAAAAAGCCACATTTATAAAGAGAATGACCATCATTTATGGTTTTAATGTGACTGCTCCTCTTGGTCCCGGAAAGGACATAGTTTTAAACTTCTTAAAATTTTAAGCTATTATGAGGAGACAAATATCTTTCATTAAAGAGTAAGTTATAGAAATATATAGAATATCCAGAAAAATGTGATTTACTCATTCTCACTCCAAGTCTCTGGTCAGTATAACTATCCTGATAAAACTTGGTACTGTTTACTGGGGTTTTTTTTTGAGGAAAATTTAAGTGTGCAAATGAAAGCAAAATTCATCAGTTGTTATTTCTGTAAAAAGAGTATTATGAATAGTCGTTGTTGGTTTAAAGCAGTTGTATCAGATTTTTTAAAGGTATATAGGTGACTAAGTGCCATTATGAACACAGTGGGGGTTAACTCTTTCTTAAGTAAGTGTCTGACATGTTGGTTGTGAATGGGAAGAGGAGGTTAGTGGGAAGGAGGTGTCATTATATGAGTCACACCCTTGACTTTCATTTTTTTGTACTTGTCAAGTACAGGTGTGCTTTTATCAGCAATTACTTTTTACTCGATTGTGTATGTCCTTGTACTTGCAAGTAAAACCTTTAAAGAGGCTCTGGAAGACGTAAAGCTTCTTGTAAACAGCGGTTTGTGTACAGGGAGAGTACTTCACACACTTTGGTGTCTACAGAAATAGCTGGTATAGATGACAGTGGCATTGTCCATAGGCTCTGGTTAAAACTTCTAGTGTTGGCAGAATGTAAGTCTAAAAGTGTTCCGCATGCTCCTGAAATTCTGCTAAATGTTATGCTAAAAGAGTAAAGAACAACAATTTGGCTTCTGGGCTGTCATTTCAGCACCTTGAACACCCACTAATGGATCCATAATGACTATAATGGTATAATGCATGATGTTAGCACCTGCTATGGCCAAACATCTCCCACCCTTCTCCCATCAGGGGATGATGGATTGGCCATCATCAAAAACTACATCCCCTATTTGGAATTTTTCTTAGGGGAGTTGCAGCAGAGTCTGTTTTCTAGGCTTTCTCCACACATTCTCAGCTAGCTCTTTTTCTTTTACTCCGCTCCCTTCTTTCTTACATAGTTTTTATCACTGCAGTAGTCCATGTCTGTTAGAACAATGCAAGCTGAAGTCTACTAAGTAACCCATACCGCCTTCTCCAGGGCAGAAGCAGAATGTGCGTGCAGACTTCCATGGATTTGTTTTCACTGTGCAGAGGTTGTTGCTACTGTTTTGTAAAATGTAGGTTTACCCTTTTTCCACATATTTCTGAATACATATTATCTCTGGAGTAGTTTCACAGTCTAAAGAATTTCCCCTCAGGTGTTGAAACGGTTAGGTGCTTCGGTTGTGGGGCACAATTTCTCCTCCCTGCTCGGCTGGTCATGCTTTATCATTCCCAGAAGGGTGCTGGGATTTGAATTCAGAGTACAGGCATTGTTGCTACTGGTCTGCCTGCAAGTGTATCTGGGAGGGGAGTCGCCAGCAGATGCAGAGGGTATCAGGAGGGAAGGATATCCTGCTCCTCACCCTAAGGCTGGTAACAGAATATGTGTGGGTCCTGAGTTTTAGGGAGGGAAGAGAGGCTTGTTGTGAGGAGAAAAGGCAAATAAGCACCTAAGAGGCTACTTGGTAGTAGAACAGGGACTTATAATTTCACTTGTGAAAACAATTTCCCCTCCTCAGATACAAATTATTTGACTGTTATGATTGTCTGATAAGTCAAGTAGCCATTGGCCTGATCAGATGGTTTAATGTCAAACCAGATGCTTGACTGATAATGTAATACAGTCCGAAGTCATGCTGCACTTGGAAAGCATAGCAAAACATCTCTGAGGCTAAAAATACGTATCTTTAAACTAGCTTGTCATGGGGAAGCACAATTGATGAGGGCCTTTCCTCTCTGGCCCTCTAAGCTTTGTGTTTCCAGGAAGTAATCCTGTGAGCTGTGATTCTGTCCAGGGTTTTGATCCGCTTACAAGTTTAATCTATCCTCTCTGAACTTAAATGCTCCATTATCTGTTAGAAAATAATTAGAGGCTGCAAGCACAAGCCTGCATACACAGAGTTCCTTGGGAGTCCCTGAGCTCATTGAGATGAAGACAGTTTGACTGATGGTGGTCAGCTGATACTGGGCCAGAAGCTAATAATAGAAGGCAGTGCTGCTTAGCTAGGTGAGAAAGTTAACTTGGGAAAAATTAAACTGAAGGGTTTGGGATTTATGGTTGGAAATAAATTTCCCGTTCTCATTTGTTTCCTGGTAAGAGAGCTTCAGAGGCAGTTGGTTTCTTTTATGGTTTTATAATTAAGATCTAGGGAGCTTCTTGACTTCGCCTGGACTTACTGTAGTTCCCTGCCGTCTGTAGGAGCAGCATTCAGTGTGCAGGAGAGCATTTGTCAAGCGAAGTGTAAAGGTAATCAGTGACAATGACCTCCACCAGGCATGCAGCAAACAAATTAAAGCTCCATATAGGAGGCTAATACCCCCATCTTTTATTTATGTCTGGCCTAATTTATGAAATTAATAAAGCAGTCAGATGTCTTATACTGCAAAAGGAAAGAGAAACAGCTTTTCCTAAATTGTAAGCTTGTCTTATAATAAAGACAAGTCCTCAAGATTTATCAAACTTACCTTTGGTTCAAAGGTTTCAAGAGGAATAAAATCATGCAGCTGACTAGCAAAGGAGAATTTTGTCTCCTGTTCAGTTGAAAACCTGCAGAGATCTGGATAGGTCTGGATGCTTTCTTTGTTTCTTCAGGTATGTCTAGATGCCATTGTGGAACGTACACTGGAGCCTATAGCTAGCTAGTCAGGTGGGGAAGGTGAGAGAAGACTTACCTTTTCTTAGTTTCCACCACTGACATTAGATATAGGAAGGTTTTAAGCTGAAGCTTTTGGGTTCCTTCCCTGGCCCACGCTGGCTTTCGTAGAGTCCTTGGGGCTCCCTATGGACATGCTCTGTGATGTAGTTTCTCAGTTGACACAGATGCATTTACACGGAGTCTCCTTGTAAGATACTGCCTTATATGACTATATAGGTGGCTGGAGAAATATTATTGTCTGTCCCTTGAATTATTTTTGATTCCTTATATACATCTCGTGCTTCCTAGTGAAGTGTTTGACTCAGGTCTTCAACAGTCTGTGTAGATGCTTCTGAAAGTTTGAAAATACATTAGTACTAACAGTAGTTGGATAGTACATCCAGGCACCCCACAGTCATTCCACTGACTGCATGGCTGCTTGGGAAATACAACCGAGTTAATCCTGAACCTCAGTTTAAAGGGCAGCTTCAGGATCAAATGAAATCCTTTATGGCAGCAGTGAGACATTTTTCCTTATCCTCGTCTGCTGTCATTTATGTAGACATCCTCCTTTCCAACTGGCATAAGGGGTCTCTAAGAATAGCTGATAATGAACAGCAGTGTTGCTGCACTGCCTGGCAGTGTGTTTCAGCTGTGATTCAAACAGGTTTTCACTCCATCGTGTTAAGTTGCTGGGGTTGGGAGGCAAGGGGTGACCTAACTCATCTCACTATAGACTCCTTTTTGTGTAACCTCTGCTTTTCCTCCCGCTTACGCACACTGTAAGTGTAGCCACTTAGGAGGGGGAGCTGTTTGCCTGTCAGTTCCAGGCACAGAAGCTCACTGTGATTGCAATTACAATTTCCAACTTGTCCAGAGATGCCAGAAATCAAGCTGTCCTTGAGAACTCTGCATACCGTGCGCAAGCCCCGAGAGCGATCAGCCTCTACAAAAGTTGGGAATCTGATCACGACTGAAGGTTAACTGCTTTTAGTCATCTGAAGATTAACTGTTTCAAGGCCACATCTCTGTAATTTCCATCTTAAGGCATAATTTTCTCTATAAATGTTACCTTACTGCAGTAGTTTTTCCTGCCACAGTATGTGAGGGTAAGATGTGTGTATGTGCAGGGGGATGTGAATTTTCCATATGCAAGAGCATGTGGCTGTACAGAGAAAGCACATACAGAGAAAGGATTAAGTACAAGCACAGACAGAGAAGCCAGGCTGTTTGGAAACAATTCTGCTGGCATAACGCTCTAACCAGAAAATACAGTGAGGGAAAGACAGTTTGCCTGCTATTGGTAAGGGGGGAAATCTGAGCCCTGTTGAAATCAATGGGAGCTGTGAACTCGCCAGTGAATTCAGCAGGGCCAGAACTTCACCTGTGGAGTCATCCTTCTAAGAATTCTGCCACAGATTTAAGAGAAAATGACATGCTTTAGTTAGTGACTGATGTTACGAGTTATTCCTTAATGAGTAGGAAGTATATTCAGAAGCTTTTAGTCAATGGCAATGGTTGAACTCCTTATTTAAAGTTTGTATTGCATTACGACTTGGAAATCGTGCTTGAGGTTTGTTAAATCTTTGAGTGGGAAGAAGATCAGGAAGGAATGTTAGTTTATTCACTGGGAAACATAGCTGTGGATTAATTGAAACTATTAAAAAATCTAATCAAATTCAAGAAGCAGTTTTGGATGTAAAGAGTGTGCGTGTGAAATAAACATTTTGAACTGATGTCTTGTATTATGATTTCTCTTTAAAGGTACGATGTGCACCAATAACATGGTTAATACTTGTTGCTTTGGAGTGTACATTTGAGCTTGGTTACTGAATCATGAAGTCAGTTATTTGCTTAGCTGTATGTGTTATTGTTATGAAGGTCAGGATCCCATAGTTGCCCCTGTTTTATCAGGACACAATAGGAGAGAGCTTTTTTGAAAAAGTGTTTAGAAATTGAACAGGCAAAGGATGGGAATGTTAAAAAAAATAAAAAAGACAGAGAGGTGGTGCTATGAGTATCAAAAGCGGTACACAATAGTTTAATTAGGAGACTTAATCAGAAGCTCTTGGGATTTTTATTTCCACGATGAGTTTTCCATTGCTTACAGTACCATGGGTCTCTATTTCTTGGCATTGCGCTGTATGTTGCCACCCTTTACTACATGTCAGATCTGGACCTGAGCCAGAGTACTCTCCTCCAGCTACGTATTTTCCCAGGACTTACGTACTTTGTATCTGGATGTGGGCTTGTAGGAGAGCAATCTTAGGCACGTCAGTAAAAATTTCTGCTGGATACTGTAAGGCCATGAATTCTGGGGACTCACCTCCCAGCGTGATAGTGCCTGCAGGTGCAGGTCTTTTATCTGCACAACCAGTGGATGGTGTGATTTAAGGCAAAAGGGAAGATGTTATCTGTGTAGGAACAGATCTTGCTGGAGTGGTAGGCTATAGCTGATAGACTTGTAATTACCCACATGAGAAACAGCCCTCTTTAAACACCAGCAAAGTGACTGGGAACATGAGAATTTTTTGCAGAGTCTTTCTGACATTCAGATGTAAAGTGCAGAAATAAAACTGACAAAACTTGGTAAAATGGAAGATAAGATTATTGAATAATGCTTGATATGTTATGAGAAGAAGCTGACCCAGTTAGCCACTTTTAAAGCAGACTTTGGCACCAAGAACTGGGCAACTAGTGCTGACTTACCACTAAAAGAAACGGAAAGCCTGTATTTAAGAAACTTTCTATTGCTTTGCATTTAAGAAACTTTCTATTGCTTTGCATTTTTTTCACTGTGCCTCCAGCTCACATTAGCAATATAAAGTAGGTACACATTAATGTTTAAGTTCCTAAAGGGCAATGCATATGCCAGAGTGTTGCCACACTGATAAAAAAATGCAGGTTTTTATGGGACCTCTGTTAATAAAAAAGAGGTACTGTTTCCACAGGCTTAACTGTAATGCATCCCAAACAAGCCATCACTAGTTCGAGGTTAACGGTGAATCTAATGAGGTTTGAGGGAAAGACTGAAGAAGAAATGTCTTGATATTTAATGCAGAGGAGCTGGCTGTAAAACTGTACGTATATGCTGGCTAATCATTTTCAAAGTACGCTTGTCTGTGATTTAGTTCAGTGCCAGATGGGTAGGCTATTACATATCAGATTTTTCATGAAAGCAGCCTGATGGGGCTGCGTGTGAGCTCCAGCACATGCTGCAACTCACAGATCAGCAACAACGCAAAAAGTGAGCAAGGGCAAAGGGCCCTAGAGGATCAATGCATTATATTTTTCATACTTGGTTTTATACTGCCAAAGTGCCAAGTCAACTTAAAGTTAAGGGAGAACAAGGGGGTTTGTGCTTCAGTGAGAAAAAAAAATCCATGACTGTTTTATATATACAAATAGTCACACTGTGTCCATCTTTAATAGAAATTTAAGGGTACAGAAGCATAGGCTTATAGGAGCTGTTGAAGTATCACTGTTGAAATATATTTTATCTTCAAGTATTCTAATAAACTGTAGTTTGGAATACTTCTCCTTTAGTGCTTTCTTGCAGATAACCCTTCAGAAATCAAGTGTTTTCCATGTCTCGGTGCTAATCCAGACACCTCTGATACATCAGCAACTGTCATAGACTTATAAAAATGAAATAATTAACATCTGTTCATAATAATATTCTGCATATTATTTGCAAGTGATAGTCAACTGTCCCTATCACTGCTTGTCACATAGTGGTAATGGAAGAAATAAGACAGGAAAATCTGGTACATGACTGGCTTGCTGATAATCTTTGTAATATTCTGCCATTACCTTTTAGACTTCAGTGCAATAACTAGGATAAACAGAGATAGAGCTGAGGTCGCAGTGTGGCTGGCAGTCCACGGACCAGTAATTGCTGGTTTGAAATGATTGGTTCTTTCGATACTGAAACTATAGTTCCAAAAATAAAAAGACTTTGCAGAGCAATATTTTCCATATTAACTTTCTTATTAACTTTGGTGTTGCTTCTTGTAATATACCGCATCTCTTGGACCTATTAAGATCAGAAAACCTTTGTGCTGTGAAATCATGGTGAGCTTTTCCCTGCCCTGAAAGGCTTTCAGTCAAGATAGACACGACAGATAAAGGGTAGAAGAATGATTATTATACCCATTTATAGATGGGACTCTGTGAATCGCAGCACATATCTCGTAACCTCTAAGCAAATTATCTAAATTTTTTATTAATTTTTATTGTTAATTACGTTCTGGTTTTAAATTGGCTTGGAATGTTTACTTAGGAAAGCAGATACTATTTGAGGTTTGTTTTCACACAAAGCTATTTTATCTAATTATCCACTGAGAATGGGTCTAAAATGTTCTTTTCAAGCATCTCTAGTTAGTCAGTGCTTGCCCCCAAGTCAGGTATTTTAAAGAAGCTGGATTATGCTTGATATAAGGCAAACTGTGTATTAGCAACAGAAGAGAATAGATATTCTCACCTCTTATAAGGTGATTACAATTGTGTCCTGAAGGTTTCTGCTTTATATAGGCTATCAGGTTTTTAAGTGCATAGACAAATATGCATTGTACAAAATAGAATTAAGTAAGCTTCAGACAGACCAGAGCCTGTTGTAGTCTTAATGCTTTATGTGACAAATGATATAAAAATGTTTAAGAAAATACAGTTATGTAGATTTTTGAGCTGTGCTGACAAGTTGTAGCTGTGTTGCATTTGCTCAATACTAGCTTCAAAGGCATTCATTGACTGACTTGCATAGGTAACTCCTGTGATATGAAGCAGTATTGATGCAGTGGTAGGAAATGGCTGAGGTACAGTCAAATAACAGTTTATCAGATGGAAATGTAAGACCTCTATGAAGTAGGGGAACGTGGAACATGGACTAGCTAAGGGCAGTTCCCCAGGCTTTGATACTGAGTGGAGGTAATGTCAGTGGATAGGCAACCCCCAGGTCGAATGTATCTGGAAACGTTCTCCAGTGTTGAGGATGCTTTTTCTGGCTAGGCAATGTCCTTGGGAGTTCAGTGGGATGATTTGTATATGTATATAAAAGCAGAATTTAGCTCTGTATGTTTTCTGAAGCCAAGTGATTTTATTTTTTTTAAATGAAGTATTGTTGGTTTAGGTCAGCGGCTTAGAGTTACCTGCTAAAACTACAAGTCCACTGAGAAGTTATTTTAGTAATGAAAGTGTTTGCAGGAAGTTTGGAAAGGAATGGCGTCTGAAATGGGGAAAGAAAGTGAGTTTCCTTGGTGCAATGTTTTCTTGGCAAAGTATTGAAAAAAATTTCTTGATAAAATATGTGAACTTGCTGGAACTAAAAGAGTTTCTGCTGAAGCTTTTCAGTGACAGATAAATTCCAGTGAATTCCTCAGCTACAAGATGTTTTATAAATATGTTTGTGATTGAAATACCTGTTTTGTCATTTTCTGAATGAACTCTGGTAGATTTCTGTTTTGAACTCATTGGTTGTTTCAAAAGTCAGTCTATGTTTATTAGACAGGAATTTTGTCAAATCCAAATTGGAATATTGAGCATTTTTCCCATGTGATTCAGTTGTAGACAGCAGGGAGAAAAAGTGGGTGGACTGGGGAATTTTTTCTTTAGCTGAGTAAAGGGTGGGAAACATTTTCCAGTGCTAGGTCTTTTCTGAGGATCTGAATGCCGTGTCCTGTCTGATTTTAAGCAGAGCAGGGAGATGCTTCCAGTTCCTCTGTGACTAATCTATTCTATCAGGTGAGAGTGCAATTTATGTTCTTGAGAGTGGTGTCACTCAGGTGAGAACGTAGATCTGAGTGAAACTCTAAACTACTAAAGGTTATTGACATTGATGTTTATGTGACAGCTTGTTGAGCTCTCAAAGTGTCCTATCTCCAGAAAGTGTCTTAAACCACGTTGTGTCACCATACAAATGTTTCTAGTTCACCTAAAACTTGCAGATCGGCCCTCTGGTCTGTAGTTGAGCTGATGCTGAAAAAATGAGTCTCACTCAGTTTGTGAGTGGCTGGCTCTCACTGGTCCATGTGGACATAAAAATGCCATAAGGACAGAGCATTTTCTTATGTGGTATCCTTATGTAGCCCAGTCCTGAAAGATGTATTAATGTATAGAGATGTCTGTCTCACTTCCCTGCCTGTATAAATGATACAAAATTCCAGATCACTTTCAAATTTGTATTGGCCTGCCCATAGCTGGTGACTGATACCTGTTTTCTCCTTTTCCACAAAGTCACAGCACAGCCTAAACATCCCACCTTTACTTCCAAAACCTCCTTTTAGTGAACACTCCTGTAAGGCCTCCAGTGATGTGCAACAGCTTGCTTGTGGCATTTCACCAGTACAGAAGTCTGCTGAGGATGACCAAAGAACTGGCAACTTGGTGTCATTTTAAGCTTCTTGGAGGCACAGCATATTCTTTGATCCCAGTAAGATGTCATATCATGGTAGTGTAGGTCTTTAAAAACAACTTTCTAAAAATGAAAACGTAAATGCGCACAACAGGGAATAGATAGGATGGATTAATTATATGTAACTCTACTTCTGTTTTATAAAAGTCATCCCAAATAGGTAATTGTGTTGGTTAGAAAGGCTGGGGCTATAACAGCTACGGATACCTTTTCCTGCTTTTCATTAAATGTCAACCCCTTGACTACTGATCTAGGCAGTAAAATGCAAAATAGGTACTAGCTGTCAAAACTCTCTGCAGTGTGGATGGGGCGCTTTATAATCAGGGTGCAAACTGACTGTGCTTCAGATCTGAAAGCAAGCTTGCTCTTTGTATGGCACATCCATAGAGCTGCTGTGACTATGTCTCTAGCAGTAACTTTGGCACAGTGGTAGTGCCTTGGGGTTCCAGGTTTTCTAACTGTGCTTCCTTTGCCTGAAATTTCCCCGGCAGTGTCACTTAGAAAGGGCCACCTTCACTTTCTTTCCTAGACAGCTGCAAGGTACCGGTGACTGTTGAAAAGCAGATTCACCCCAGTCAGCCTTGTCGCAGTTTGCTGTACTAAATGCTAAGAAATGAGGTTTGGGTTTTGACTTGTAGAGTTCTTTTAGTTGAATAGTCCTTTGGAAATTCTGGATCTGTGATACCATGCCATCATACTAGTGTAGTTAAATGTTCTTGGAATTGTGGTAATTCTCAAAAGAGGATGAAAGTATAACATAAATTAGTCTTTTGTCCTATTTATACCACTCTCAAATTACAGATTACTTATAAAATAGGCATTCCCTCCTGCAATACTGAAAGTTTAAGTGGTGTTTGCCCATAACTTTATGTTCCTGGCTTCTATACTTCAGTGAGGTCTTGTCTTTATGAGAGTGTCTACACAGCCACAAATACAAACTAATAAATACAGTTGTATTTATTGATTTGACTGAGGATTTTGTATTGGTAACAGACAGTTGGCCATTCATTCATGCAGGTTTGTTCTTGGAGTTGTTTGGCTCTCCCTGACAGAAGTCTGGACCTGAATATGCCCACACATTGAAGATCAGACATAGTGTTTGATGTGGGGTTTATCACAGGTGTCAAGATTTTATCAACATGAAAAAAAAGATTCATTATTATTGTATTATATTGTTATATATATGTGTGTGTATATTACCCTGAGAGTAGGACGTACTTAATTCTTGTGGAAGTTAAGGGAGAGATATGAAACCTTATGATTAGAGCGGAAGACAAACTTCCAGTCTTAAGGTTTACAAGAACACACACCCCTGAAACATATCTATAGACAGGCCAGGGATGTGAGCTACGTTTGCTCTCCTTCGCATTGACTTCCTAAATTCTGGCAACTTTTCAGAGCCAGGTTACTAAACTGGGTGGGCATCACCACACAGATGGCCATGAAAGGGGGCGGAGGAGCCATCCCAGCTTGCAGCCAAGTCCCCTCACATCCACTCGCTCACCTCCCCACACCCAGTGGGACTGGGGAGAAAACAGAACAGGAGAGAAAACTCCTGGGTCAAAATAAGGATAGGGAAATCGCTGGCCAATTACTGTCATAGGCAAAACAGTCTCGACGCAGGGAATGTAACTTAATTTATTGCCAATTAACATAAAGATTTAATAGCTGGTTTGATATTAGCAAACAAACAAAAACCCCCAACCCACATTAAAACATTTGTGGAAAACCCCTACCTTTCCTCCCCCTTTTGCAGGCCCAGCTCCAATCAGCTCTCCTCCCAGGTCGTTGCTGCTTGTGGCACTGTGGGCTGTCTGGAGATGGCTGTGTCCCGTTTGGGACAGCCCCAGCCTCTTCCCACCAGCACCTCCCCTGCCGCACCCCTGTGCACCCCTCTTACCACCTGCCTGCCATTCACACCGAGCACACCCAATATTTGCTGTTCTAGCAGTGTCCTAAAGCTGGGAGGTATCTGCCCAGCAGGCGGGGGTAAGGACCACATCGCTGGACACAGAAGGGACTCAGCCAGGATCGAGGTTCTGCCGTGGCAGGTGAAGTGCAGCGCAGAGCCCGACCTCGCAGCAGCTGGCAGAGGCGATGCAGCGCACACAAAACAGGACATGTATGAATTTCGGTGGTGGCAGTGACTTTTAAGCATTTCTTAAGAGGTTCTTTATTTTAATTTTATCTTCAGGACAAGAGTAGGTCAACGGGATGGTAAAAGAAAGAACAAAGAAAGTAGGGGAGAAAAGGGTGGAGGAAAAACTGTAGAAACTCGGGAGAAAATAGCAGGCAGAGTAGTGTTGAAAGGAAGAAAACACTGTAACACAGGAAATGTGTGGCAGCTTTTGATGAATTTGTGGCTCATTGATGGCCCATTGCTAAAAAGAAAAAAATCTAACAGTGAACCAAACGGTGCAATGAAACCTCTTTTGATAAAATATCATCTCTTTGCAGTACTTGAGTCCTGCGTGTGATGCTGTTAAGCAACTGAATATAGATGAGAGAAAAATGGAGATAAGTCTAATTTTGAATTCTCAATTGTGATAGATGAAATACCTGGGTTATACGCAAAATGTATCTTTAATTAAAATAACTCTTAATGTTGATAGTACACTTGATAAAATTAGGTTTCAATCTGATGCTATCCCTTTAAATTGATCCTGAAGGAGGAAGGAGCTTTGAATGTGTGACTATGGACCTGTTGGAGCGAGTCCAGAGGAGGGCCACGAAGATGA
>RSEF01000007.1:4500666-4515141 GCA_003993805.1 Himantopus leucocephalus | reverse complement strand
AAAAAAAAAAAAAAAAAACCAAAAAAAAACCCCACAAATCCACAACAAATAAACAATGTCACAACAACAAAAATACAAGGACTTGGAGTCTGAAGTGACAAAATTTTCCATTTTAAGCCAATTCAAGCTTCAATTTTAGTCTCTTCTGTGCTCACAAGTGCTGAAATATCCTTATGATGCCACTCTCTCTTTTGTACTACACTTACTCCACCTTTTTGCACCTTTAATCATACAGACTGTAATACAGACACAGAAGGAAAATACCATAACAGGGCACGGTTTAACATTTGATTGGAGGCTACACATCTCAGCTCAGTTTAACACACTGGGACATTCCAGCCAGCATGCGCTTACCATAAGGGACACGATTTTTGTGGCTAATTCTCAATGTACAGTCTGTCTCTGGAACTGCACCGTGAGATTTCTTACAGGGGCATGGCCCCTTTACACCTAAAGATGTCTAAGAGCTACAGCCAACAGATGAAGCGTGTCAGAGGGTGGTGGGACAAAGCAGCACGCGGCTCCCTGCTCTGAACTCTGCTGGGATGGTCCTGACAAAATTAAACTTCAGCCGTGTTTCTTCAGTGGCATCTCATGGGAGGTTTAAGAGAGACTGAGTTTAAGATTAAGTTTAAAATGAAGTTTAAGATTAAGAGGCTGAAGGGCTTCACTTGACTACTGCAAGTGTTTAGTGTTACCTTTGATCCTGCTCTGGACCCTCCCTCAACTAATAAAGCCAACTTTGAGCAAATGGCTTTTGGCTGAACTGCAGACTGGCCTTGAGGAGACTTGGTTGGTGTGTCAACCCAACGCCTTCACGCTCTACACAGGACTGACCTAGATGGGAGACTTCAAGGCACTACTTCGACAATATGAATCACCGGCACATTTCCATTTGATCTTACCAATTCTGTGACAAACCAAAACAAAAAGGACAACTCCAAAATACAGTTAGTGGAGCTGCCTGGAAAAGCTGCCACCACCCTTCTGATAAATCTATGCCATGGTTCATCAGACCTGAGTACAATTTAAGGCCGTGCCGCGCATGTGGGATAGGTACACACGTAGTAAGAAATACAGGCCACAGAGCCACCCTGCTGTCTGGGTTTGCTGTACAAAATTATGACCCAGAACCTCAGGTTTAATTACAATAGGGAAATTATTAGCCCTTATGGTGGTAAGGATGGCCTTCAACAGACAATACAAGCACTGTCAGAGCAGCATTTCCAGTGGTGCAGCTTCCAGACAGCTGGGAACAGTAACGGGGGTAAAAACACTGTCATTAGTGCCCAGGGAGCGCTGGGGCTGAGAGTCATGCGTTCACCACCAATATTTCACAGCTGGTTGTTCTAATTAAAATATTTACTTATGTCAAGCTAGTGTGTAAAGTGGAATTTGGTGGAGTCGCATGGTCAGGCCCAGCTGACTGACAGATCCCCCTCCAAGCCCACCGCTGCACCCATTGCAAACAGCAGGTCCCAGTAATATGTACCCATGGTCATCTATTTTGACATTTGACTTGGCATTTAAGTGGAAGTAGACTTAATGCAGCCTACTTCGACGTACCACAGTTTTACAATAACACTGCACATAGCTAGTGACTTACTGAAATCCAATGTGAAGAGTCTGAAAAAGAACTTTTATCTGCTATATATAAGATTTATGCATTTAAAAAAAAAAAAAAGAAAGATGGCATCATATGGTTATGGACTTCTCAAATCATTATTTTCTATTGAAAGAATTTTTGTAGTTGAAAATACAAAAAAAACCCCACCAAAACAGGAAAGAGGAGAACATTTCAAAAGAAGAGGATATTGTTTCCTTGAATTTCAAACACATCCTCAGGAATCTATATATAGAGGCCTACAGACTTCAGCTTTTGTACGAGACTGTGTTAAAATAATAAAGGTAGAGAAGGGAAGTGATTTTTGGCTTCCCTTCTGCCAGTGGGAGCTCATGCATACTTTAGCCGAAATTATGGCCCATTTTACAAGCTGCCTCACTACAGGCCATAAAAGATGTGCTCCCATGACCCACACTCACGCAGGCATCTTGGCGTTCATGTCCAACAGATTTTACCCTTTAACGTTCTCCTGCTCTAAAGTACTTTGCTCTGTGGCACAAGTAGAAAAAATAGCCTGAATTACAGGACGAGAACACATAGCCTCACATTTCCCTCCATTTTAAGACGGTATTGGATTATTATATTTTATTTTATTAATTTGAAGAAAATACTTTATTAGTCTTGCTCTAGAAACTAATTATAGACCTGCCCATGTTCTTCATGAAGGATATCTCCTAGTCACTCTAGCGCTTTCCAAATTTACATTTCAAAGAACTTTACAATATGCTGTATTATTTCTAACTACTCTTTACAGAAACTAACACAGAGTCACTTGCCAAGGTCAGCTATAAAGTCAGTGTCAGAGAGAGAACCAACTCATCTCTCCCAGTTTCTGTTACAGTGACTTTCAAAGGAAGCACAACGTGAGCGTTAGAGAACACGTATTTGACTGACGCATGTTTATTACAAAGTTGGACTGGGAACACCCACAAAAGGTGCCCGTAAAATTGTACTGCATCTCTTGACGCTGAGGGGAAGTCTCACCTTACACGATAGTCTCCTCTGAAGCTGCCAGAATTACCAGAAGAGCTCTGGGACCACAATAACGTTACATCCCAAGCACCGAGACAGGCAGCAGCGGCTCACACCAATTTTGACTGAGATCTCCACTAACTTTGCCATTAAATATGTTTTTTAGTCCAAGCCAATATACAACTAACAAAAGCTCAAAATCTATACCTTTGAAAACTTCTCCCTGTAAATGCCAAAACAAATGGACAACACAGGAAAAGGGGTTTCCCCACAGATCACCACCAAGAGACATGCCATCTTAAATATACATGCATGCACAACCTAAAACCTGGCCGTAATATTGATCGGTACAAGCACTCAAATCTGGAAAATGCTTCCCTGATAAATTAAGGATAAAAAGAACTCTGGAAAAATTTCTAAGTGACTTGAAAAGCATCTGATGAAGCAGACAAGTAATTTACTGCCAAGAGAGGTAAAAAAGCTTCCCTCTCAAAAAAACTGCACAGTCTCAAAGGGAAGGTTTTGCCAATGGATACTGCCAGGGATAAAAGGTGCTTCGAAGAAGAGTAACCTCTAAGTTCTGCTCACTGCAACCATACACAGAAGCACATGCAGTATGCTCCAGAAACCACAGAGCCAAATCCAGGATTTTTTTAAAACATATCAGGTTGCCACTTGCAAAAGAAAAAAAAAAAAAACAAAAAAACCCTATTTACAATGGCAAAATTACAAATTGACTTTACTGAACACAGCCTTTTAGGGGGCTCAACTGTGTTTGTCAGTTGAAACAGGTGTAGCGCATTGAACCAGAAATTGTGTTTGAACAGTGAAAGGCAGTGATAAAAACATTACCCTTCCTTCTCAATCAGCAAGTTTTCTGCACATCTTCACCCTGTTTTTCGGATGGGATTTTTTTACGTCTGGTTTTGCTTTTACTCGTTGAAAAGCATCATGACAGCAACAATATTACTGAATCTTACTCTTTTCTCATCCACTGCAGGGTCACTTAGGGGTATCTACATCTTACATGCTATCTATATCCCTCAGGACAGGCCGTGCTAAAGATATGTTTGGTATTATTGATATAAGGTGATGTTGAAGGTATCCAGCTTTACTTTCATACTCAAAGTGAAGCCTGTATGGTCTTTGTACAGTCACCGTAGAGCATGAAATCCACACTTTCTCAATGCCACACAATTGAAAATGGCTTAAATCTAAGAAGATACTAACATTAGTAATAAAAATCTTTAGCAAGTCTTTCAGACGTGGTCCCATGTGCAAGGCAATTCAAAATGAAGCTCGTTAAGGGGCTTACTTTTATCAGGTTTTTCTAATTGTAGCTGGCTTTCCAAAGGACGTACACTGCAATTTAAATACCATTTTGCACCTACAGAGCTACCTTCACATTGGGACCTACTGATCACATTTTAAAACTGTATTATAAGCTGGGCATTATTAATACCTTCTTACAATTTGGTCACAGAGAGTAATGCTGAAGTTATCCAAATTTATGTAGGTATCTAATTTTACGTTCCACAATCATACTTAGGTGTTTATATTAATAAGTGAGCATCAGTGCACACTGTAGCTCATCAACACCTCTGGAGAAGGAAAGAGACGATGGCCAACGTTAGGTTTCGAAGTGTCATCTTCTTGACAAAGGCCTAAGAGGAAAACTTCTGAAGGAATCATAATAAAAATCAAGGAAACGTATAGTCATTGGCTTGCTTGAGCAACAAATTGACATTTCTGTCATGTATTAGCACCCAACATGCGCTTTGCTTCTTGCCTATGACTAGTGGTAGCACTCAAGGGGGTTTACTCAGTTCCAGCAAAAACAAAACAAAAATAAAAAGCATGAGGGGACCTGCTGGAATAAAACCAGTCTCAGAAGGTCTCAGCCTCAATCTCCTCAGGTTAACGGGAGTTCTGCCATTATCTACAAAGAGTGTCAAATTTAATTTGGAAAATTTAAAGTCCAAATGAACCATTATCTTCACTGGTTTTGCCCAGTAAAAATCCATTTAATGATCATTCTCACTGTTTGAGACAAAACTTCTAATGAAATCTGCACAGCCCTCTGGATCTGATGGAAATTTTGCCCTGACAAAAGCAGAAGAGACAGGGGCTAAAAAGAAGTGCTAAAGAGTTAATTGAGTTGTACGCTGAGAGGTCCACAGGCTGACCAGCCCCAAATTCCACCTGCTCACGGGATACAAAAGCACAATCTACAGGATTCCCAGTCAAGACAGAGTATTTACACATCACTTAGTACCCTTCTTACTTTATTATTAAAAGGATTTGAAAGACTATAGCTTAGTATACAGTTTTATAAAAGTGTACTCACCGATTCCGGCGCCTCTACAGTTGCCGTTATTAGAATCCATAGGGAAATCTGGCATGGATTCATAAAATACGTAAAGAAATGTTAGTATTTTTTAATATTAGATTATTTCGATACACCCACATTACAATGTTTAGTCTCTTTCTCTAACATTTAGTATATTAAAACTTAGTAACTTAATTAACCAACAGATTGTAACGTTCTACAGGCCAGCCTGTCAAAAGTCAACAAAATTTCTTATCTGAACTTCACCCGAATCCAACACATCATGTTAAATGCTGAAGCAGATTAAATATCCCATTTCTACTGGTGCACAGGCTGGCAAGTTTAGGATGAGGATGGAAATTTATGGCATGAACTTACAAGCATCTACAAAAAGTACACGTACTGTTTGCATTTAATTAGATGATGAAGGAGAAATTACTTTTGGTTTGGTTTTTTTTGGTTACTGAGGAAATCAAACCAACAAACCACAATCATATCATTGAAGCAAATGCCAAAACAAATGTTTCAGACCTTCCCCTTCTCCTCAGTTTAAAAACATACTGATTAGTTTGAAGGACAGATAAGGAACACAAGGAAAGAAAGTCACTATGCCCAAAGAACTGCTTTTAGACACATTCTTAAGTGGAATGTGTCCCACATAAGTAAAACGCATCATTTCAAACCTGTTCTTTATTAAATCACACAATTTGATGGATTTATACATACACTTAATAATGAAAAACGAGTATGTTAATTCATATAAGATTGTACAAGTTGAGAAAAAATAAATGCAAGAGACACAAGGTTTGGGAGAGAGGCAGTATACTTTATTAGAATGACACATAAAACGCAAAAACAAAAGAGGTTTCAAATAAAAGACCCTTCTTTAAGTTTGCATGCCCCAAAGCTTACGCAGCTTTTTCAACTCTGGAAGCTGGTATTATACAAACATCACCTTTCTTACATCCTTACATTATCATGGATACACCACCGCCTTTACAATATAGGACAAAAGAATACAAGACCATGTCACAAAAGGTCCTCTCTTGCAGCTGAAGCTGTAAGGATCTGGCTGTAATACAGCCCAGGTCGCTAATGATACTGAGGATAGGTGAAGGGTTTGGATGCGTGGACTAAATTTTAAGGGCTGGGGACATTATTTAATCACAAGTTCTTTGAATATGTATTTAAAATACCTGTTACAAAAGATCTAATATTACTTAGTTAATCTTCTAACTTGGCCATCGTCCTTTAAAAAAAAAAAATATCCCCACCTTAATGCATATTTATGCTTCTCATAGCAACATGAAACTTCCTTTACATAAATGGGGATATAGCTAAATGACAGTCAGGGCAAGAATAAATCTGAAAGACAACTAATTCCCTTACTAACATAATAATTAACTTCACAAAATTGAGACTTCAGGAGTAATGACTCCTACCAACGTAAAGAGCAACGGATATACAAAATAGCACAGAAGGATTGAATAGATATCCTTTTACATCCAATATTGCTAGTAAAAATCACACTCATTTTCTTCCAAAGAAAGTTTCAAACTACCGAAGTATCTCAGTTTATAGAACAAACTCAACATTTTCATGGGTTTTTTCTTCAGTTTTGGTTGGTCTTCAGTTATCACGCACTTCCAACGGCAGCTGTAAGGCTTCTCCATGCTGCCTTGTAAGAATTCAGATTACACACGCTAATTCTTACTTACGTGTTTTACTTTGATTATTCACCCAAGCTATTCTCAAATTTCACAAAAGCTGTTGTTATCAGGTGGTAATTAGAGATGGTGCCCTCTACCAATAGTATACGGTAAAAAAAACCCAAACAGCTCTTCATTGAATTTAAATTAATTTTACGTTTTATCAAGTGCTTTCATGTATTCCAGGACAGGATAAAAGAGGAATTAAAATGGTCTTCCTCTTGCAAATGGTTAAGTAAGAGGATGACCACATTTCTTCTCATTCTTCCTCTCCTGGGCCAAACCGCTGTTTTCTTCTTCATTTAGCCAGTGCTTCGCTTTAAACCTGGAACTCCTTCTGACATGGTCACAGCATAGTGAGCCCTTGGGTCCACAGTCTGATAATTCTCCCATCTGTTCCCCTTGCAGACAGAAGTCTGCAAAACCTCCTAGCCACCAACCACAGAGAGGTGGCTCTACTTCTCAGTGTGCCTAATACTGGCGCTCTCTGGTCATTCAAGACCCCTGCAGAGCAAGCTCTCCAGATCCACTGCCTCTCTCGTTCGGTTGCCTTGGCCAGCTTCTCAGGTTGCCTTCGATGCTGGCTGGCTTTCCACATGGTCAAGGCAACTCCTGCTGCTGCTTCATGTGGCCCAGCAAGCTACAATTCCTTCCAAAATAGGTACTTCAGTTATGAACGAAGGGATGGTGCGTTCACAACTCCAAAGCACATTCCCTACACCAACAAAACTGTTACTAGCGGCAGAAAAAATTTTCATCAGCAGAGGAGGCAAAGGAAGCATCAGGTTAAACACTTACCATCTTCACATCCACAGAGACACCATGGAAGGAAAAAGAAGCCCTGAAGTGGACTCTCCCTTCGTAAATCAAGGGCTGATCCAAGCAGTCATGACTTCACAGTGTTTGAGCAAATCAAGTCCAATTCACTCTGGAATTGCAACTGAACATAAACCAGAGCCTGGTAAGGGGTTCACAGCCTTCACTGACGCCACTGCAGGTACGATGCTCCTGTGTATTGGCTGAGGAACTGTCCTTCAAACTCACACCGATGCAAGAGGGGCTGGTAAACGCTTAATATGCCCAATACAAACCCGGCCCTGCAAACACAGAACTAAACTGCTTTCCAACAGATGTTCCCTTCCACTTCTAAGTACACAACTTATTTTATTTTTACCAAGTTACAACGCACCACAGCCTCAATCCATGTCCCAATTCTGCGTTCATTCACCAGGTCCCTTGTCCTACCCTGAGCCAGTGGCTGTGGGTATCTGACGAAGCAGCCGGTGGTGCAACAAGAGTAATTCAGATGCGTGCAGAGCAGCTATCCATGGAAACAGCTCCCGTTTCTGTGCTTGCGTGAAGGCTGTGGTGCACAGCGCATTGTGCTCTGCACTTGTGGTCAGCGCAGGGTGTCTGTCACTGAGCAAAGCAGGAGTAAACAGGTATCGATACATCACTTCATGATTCATTTCCCTACTTGTGAGGGCTTGGGCCAGGCAAGTATTGACCTTGCCTTGATGCTTATCCTTCCCGGTGCACTCATGCTTCTTTAGGGATGAGCAGTTTCTACTGATGGAGAGGAGCATGGGCTAGCGGAGGGGACCAGAGATGTCCCCCCACTGCACAACACATCTCAGGAAAGGCTTCATGTCTCCCTGATTGTTTTCCCCAGTCAAGCTTATACCACCTGCCTGATCCCTTCTCATCTACCAGGGAAGCGATAGGAAACAGGGTCTGGGCCAGCCCTGCCACCAGCCACTCCCAAGATCTTAGGTGGGTGTGAGCAAGGAGATCCCATCCGCTGATTCCAGCAGCCTAATGGGCAGAGACTTCTCTCCGTCAGGAGATGCGCCCTGCTTACACCCCCAGCTGTAATGCAGACAGGAAAAAACAAAACAAAACAAAAAGAGCTGTCCTTAAAAATAAACAACCAACTTCCTATTGTTCCACTTCTCTTCTGAGGTGACCTCTCTGCCAAGTTTTGTCTATTCAAAACAATCTTATTGAAAGAAATATCTGTCAGTGATGATCAGCAGGGTTGCCAAAGAGGAAATACTATCCAGAGCTCCAATCCAAATGCTTCCTACTAAATTTTGTTTAAGAGCAGGGGAAAAAATCCAAACTGATTTTTCCAATAAGCCATTTTAATTAAGCGCTTTTCAGGGGGGATGCTATATAAAAAAACCAAACCACTAACAAGGAGGGCAGAATAAAAGCCACTTGCATAGTAAGCACACAAAACAATGCCTGGATCACAGATTTGCATGAGAGGTTTGGGAAAAGGAAACAAAGCTAGTAAAACTTAGTTTTGAGCAAACATCTTACTTATACCACAGTTCAAACTCAAAAAAAAACAAAAGCAGAGAAAGAGCCAAAAGTAACACGATCTTGATTGTGACTGCAATTAAAGAATATGGCCCAGCTATTACTGAAGCCATTCCAGGCACCCGGCTCCAAAGAACAAAACCACAGCGAGCGGTTGCTGCTTGGGCACTTTCTTCAGATGGAGACATTTATGAGTGCCGCTGTTTAAAAAGACCTTGAAATAGGCATGAATTCAGACTTCGTAATCTACTTCAGGTCTTAATACAGAGAGGATCTTTGCTAATCTGACTGCAAAAACACACACAGCGAAGCCAAGTAACGGGAAAATTGATCCTCGTTAAAATTTGATACAGATCACTTGAACTCCAAGTGGCAAAGCAGCCTGAAACATGGCAACACGGCTGCTCCACATAATGAATTATTCCACATAATGAATCCTGCTGGGTTTCGATGACATTTAACGGCCCAGGTCTTGACTTGATACTTAGATGGTAAAAGCCATTCTAGGGGACTCCGCCTATAAAGGCGGACAAACTGGAGTGACATCGTAACACCATCAATGGGATCTTCATTGATAAGGTTTAAATACTCCTATTTACTTTTCCTTTCCTTTTTAAGTCTTGAAGCTTGTAAGGATTTTGTTCTTCAACTGAGAAATGAGGCTGCTTCCAAGTTTTGAGCAAACAACTAAACCACATCTCAACTTTAAAATGACAACCTGGGCATGACTGCTCGTCCTCGGTACGGTCTGACACACTCGTAACACCGCTGTGCATTTCGGTGACTTATAAGCAGAGCTATGCAAAGTCTGAGTCACAGCAAGTTTGATCTGGAGTTTGGAAACCACTGTTTTGGAAATGAAGTTAATAACATATGAAAAACAAGCATGGGAACCAGCTCTTTCACTTTTCTTTGAAGCATACAACGCCAAATTCACATCCTGGATTACTATGAATTCACCGAGGCAGAGAGGCAGGTACAGAGGACTTGGCCTACACAGCGAAATCATGGGTTCCTGTAAGATTTAAGAAAATACATCTCCATCACTTGACTAATTTTTAATTTTCTTTAATGTTTAAGAGGTGGCACTTTTTTAAGAGATTCAGAGTTCTCAGCTGTCTTATGATGTCACCCAAAATGGTTCAGACATTAATTACATGTGGTTGATACCTTGTGATGACGCTTCCTTCGTCTCCAACATCTCATTAACAACCCAACATGCCTTCAAGCTATTTTTCTATCGAAATAAGATACAATGAGACAGAAATCCGACCCGACAGATCTGTGCTCCCATACTTGTGGTACCCATCATACTGCTCTCCTTTTACTGCCAGTTCCCTCTTCAAAACAGGAATAAACATGTCACTTGAGACATAAACAGTCTGCCAGACAGTAGCAGCCAAGAACAGGCGCTTCAGTGCTTCTCTGAGTCAGCATCCCAACACCAGCAATGGCTGTGGTCAGGCCGGTCATACACTGCGCGTAAAATTAAAGACAGGTCCTGCAATTGAAAATTGAGATTCAAGACAGTTTTTGGCCTGTCTGCACTTCTTGCTGCTTCACAGGCTAAAGAAGGTTCGACAGGACCCTGAACGAGGGAAGCAGATAACCTGATAGATGTGAGGAAGAGTCAGCATATGCACATGGAGACTGAAATATACGGAGCACATGAACGGGACCTCCTGCGTATGCAAGATAGCTCGTATCAATGTCTGTGAGCAGAACTGCTTTCATCCCCAAAAAGCACAGGACTGGGATGCACGATAAAAGCCATAGGACACAGAAGACATCAGCATGTACTGATCTCACACCTGGGATGTTAACGTATTGCCAGGAGGCCTTTTCATCTTCCATCCTGGACTGTGATTTGTCAGATCCTCTACAAAAAGCCAAAATACTCAGTGTCACACCTGCTTCCAGAACACCCACACCATGCCCAGAGCACCCCTCTGCTGCCTGTGGGTAAAGGAACCCAGGTGTTTCCCAAAGATAATGAAAAATGAAGAAAGATATGTTTCCCACAGGACGCTTGTTTGAAGGTGGTCCCTGTAACTTGAGGGACCTGAGACCTCCAAATCAGCAGTGTGGTACAGCAGGTACACAGGTTTTGGAGACCAGCACAAGCCCAGAGGGTCTGCAGAGCTTTTCTTCTAACTGCGCCCTAAACAAGGCAGTTCCACTGTTCTTATCAGCCTTCTCCACCACAGACATAGCAGCAGTTATTTCATCCTTTCAACATGTCAGCAGCCCTGAAAAACATCACGAGAATGACACAAATACTTCCCTCATTCCTGCAAAGAGGAAGCCTCTAGATCTTCCTTAACACCTGGGCTGCACGTGGAAAGAGGTCCTAGAAGATGTTTGTGGAGCACTCATAACCTGCTCCTCAATAACCCAAAGTGAACTTCTTACTGGGATTTGCCACAGATTTCACTAACCACAGCTTCTCTACATTTTGCAACAGCCACAGTCTACTAGGCATGGGGAATACAACTGATCAGAGAGGAACTTCTCATCTTTTGACTGCAATGTCAGCCAAAGAAGGAAAAAAAAAAAATCACGTGAACTTCAAATGATCATTGGCATCATTGAAATGAGAGTCAAGACAAATTACTTTAATGGTGACAGGGAATTTTTGTGAGTGTCTATATGATAACTGATCCAGCATGACATTAACCCACTGCAGTCTCTTGCAGGCCACTCAACCCAAAGAAAGTGTGTCCTGAGGGTCCGAAGAGCCCTTGCACCCAGCTGAACCACGTGCTCGTAAGAAAGATGCACGGTCTAATATTGGAAAAGGAATGGAAATCGGGGTTTCTGAACCCTGTTCCTGCTCTCATAAGGACAAACCTCTGACCATGTCATCCTTCAGGCTGCTGCCTTACGGGAGGGACTAGACAAATGCATTAACGACCCCACACACGAGTAATAACGCGGAGGCCCCAAGAGGAAAGGAAACAGCAGAATCCTGTTACTTTGCAGGCAGCAAAAAATGAAAGAAAAATCAAGATTTCACTTCTGAAGAATAAAAAAAAACCCCGCTTCTATAATGGAAGGCCAAGAAAAAATGGATTTATATCTCTGCCTGCTCTATTAGATGTAGTTTACAGATAGCACAAGGGGCAGGAGCGCTTAGCAGATAAAATAAGAGCAAGTATTCTGCATGCTCCCCATTAGGCAGTTGGTTATTTGTGTCTTCTACTTGGCTGCAATCCTTTATTTGGAGAATTGAATTTGGAAATGTTCACCTTACCTCTTCCTAGAACAGGAATCCTTCACTCTGCTTTCTAAAGGAGCAGTTTTATTCCCTCAAGAAGGATTCTTTCAGTCTGGTGCATAATGCATCAGTTCAAAATTTTCAGCCCAGAAATGAGAATGTCATCAGGTTCTCATTCACTGAAAGAGAGTTTTCATGGATCGAGCCCTGGAATCCCTCAAAGAGGTTATTGTACTGCTGAGGTCCTCAGAAATAGGTAACTCGGGGGCAATTTTAGCCAAACTTCCTCCCTCCAGATTTCAATACGATTGCTTTCAAATCGCTGCAGACTTGCCAAGCCTCGCTCAGTTTGGAGCCATTTTTAAGGTGGTTTTGAAAGCACCTCCATGCTGCGGAGACAGGCGCTTGGTGTTCAAATCCGCACCTCCTCAAACCATCGCAGCAGGTCTGCAGCCCCCGGAGAGCCGCAGCAGCGGCAGTGAGGGATCTGCAGGCAAAAATAGATAGTTGGGTTCACGGGCTGGGGACAACTGCGGCGGGGGAGCAAAGATAGGAAAGCGAGAGAGAAGCAATGAGAAGGGTTAGAGAGAAATAGTAGTAACGACTGGAGGTATCAGGGTATGGTCATTAAGTTGAGATTTCAACAGGCAGAGAGGGTAACTCGATGGAGTCCGAGAAGAAGAAGAGTTAGTCTGGTCTACAAATACCTGGGGAGGGGTGGAGAGAGCAGCTTACCTGGGAAGTCTGAGCTGGAGAGTACGGTCAGGAAACCAAAGCACGAGATTTCATTAGGAGAGGAAAAAAGGAATTACAGTGTTTGGCATTGCTGGCAGTGGGATACATAAAGCATTTGGTAATGGGACAAAAGCACAGTCAAATATTGTGCTGAGCATAGCATAAAAAACAAAAAAACAAAAAAACCCTTTCATTCATAAGTCGCTGCCGGGGGTGGATGGAGAGGTGGGATCTGCTGCCCACCCGCGAGATGCCACAACCTGGTGCTGCAGCTGCAGGCACCAAAGGAGCCGAGTGGCAGCACAACGAGCCCATGGGGCATGTGGGTGCTGTTCTGCCTCAGCCTCCGACCCGTCCCAGCTGCTCTCCTGCCCCAGCTCTGCTCTCCCACTCCTGTGATGGAGAGCTCTGGCTGACTCACCAACACTGCAACTTCGCAGCAAGGAAACGTAGCTTGGTTCCACTGGCAGCAAATGCTTTCCTCCAGTAAGACAGAAACTGTGGTCATTTCATAAGGGTCAAAGCTCACTCGTGATAACCACCCACTGGTTTGCTTTGATTTCCTATTCGATAGCTCCTTCAATGTAATATTTCTGTGGTTCTTGGCTCACCACGTTGGAGCTGTGTCCTGCTAAGTCATCCAGCCCAAAGGCAGCCGTGACAGGAGCACACCCCTAACAGAGCACGGACCCTGAGCAACAGCAGGTTTGCAGCATTGTGGCGGCCTGACTGGTCAGAAGTCTTCACCCGGAGGTGCTCCTGCCTCCCCAGTATGCCCGGACGGCAGCTGGACACCCAGCGCCAGCTGTCCTGTGGGACCACAGCGAGCACAGCCGGTGAAATAGGACACAGCAAGAAAGCTGAGGGGCTCCAACAGCCCCTCAGAGGCTGTGGGGGTGAGGTACCATCAGAGCCACACTGGAGCTGCCTCTGTGCTGGAGGCAGCCTTCGGCTCGCTCGGGGACACCAGGAATGAAACATAGTGGAAGGCTGTACCTTTGTGGTGCTCCTCTCCTGACCGTAACTCGTGAGCCCAGGGACCTGATGGGGGACCTGTGCCAACCACAGAGATGAGGCTCCTTTCTCCCCTTCAGCCACCACCGCTGGCATGGGAGGAGGCTGGGGAGACCACAGTCCCCCAGCGCCTGCCCGGGGCTCCTCTGGGCACCGCTCTTGCCCCAAAATCTGCTGGCTCTACCAAGGGGTGGTGATGGCCTTGGTGGGAGGGGAGCAGCCCACTTTGGGGACAGCGAGCGGCTGGGGGCGAGCATCGAAGGGCGCTGCGGGAACCGGCAGCCTGGGGACAAGCGGGAGCACCTCTCTGCTGGGTGGCTCTGCCATCGCAACGGGTGACCGCCACTGGTGAAACCGCACAGCGGGACTGGGAAACTTCACCCGTTTGCGTGAAAGGCGGGTTGTCGCTCCCCACACTTTTAAGCGCTCCCCAGCGCGACGGCAAGGGGCTGTCACTTGTCACGCACCCTCTTTCCACAGCAGCAAAACTTTTCCAGCAGCGATGCGGCTGCTCGATGGCGGAGAAAAGAGAAGAAGGAAAAAAAAAAAC
>RSEF01000007.1:4455765-4499666 GCA_003993805.1 Himantopus leucocephalus | reverse complement strand
GGGATTGGACTAGATGATCTCCAGAGGTCCCTTGCAACCCCTACCCTTCTGTGATTCTGTGAATATGAAAAGGATTGCCCTGTTAAAAATCAAGTGCTTCATAATAATCAAGTGTAACCAAATTAAGCTCTTATTGCACCCTTCCCTTTACTCTGGTGTGTTTCTCTGGTGCTTATTTTCAATAGTTAGCATCTCTCCTGTAGCTTTTATGTGTTGTAGATGGCAGGTCATCCAGTTAAACTGGAACACTGTTGTAAGGGTGCAGTACCCACGCTGTACTTGATAAACCTCTGTGGAACAAAGCATTTGGAATATACAGGGGCTTACGCTATCTTGATTCAAGCCTAAAGATTGCCCTCCAGTGCCAAGTTGGTTTTCCAAAGTTGGTAGTGTGACACCGCGTGTCATCACCGCAACTATCACCTGCCTGAGGCAAGGAGGAATACTGGTTGGATTTCCAAGAGGATTATCATCATGGGAGGGCAAACCTTAGCATCTCTCAGTTCACATTCATCACCAAAAGGTCAAAAAAAGTCTTAGTTTGAAACATTTTTTTTAAAAGCATTTTAATAGCTCCACTCCCCTGTTACATAAATCTTTAGCAAAGAGGCTGAGCACGGGGATTTCTCTGGTGGGAGAAGGGCAATAGAGCTGCTCCTGCAGCACATCAGCTATGGTGTACTCTCTGTAGCCTCTCAGCTGCAATGTGAGAGGGGATTTTGGTTAAATTAAAACACTGGGGGTTAAGGAATGCTTACTCTGCTCCATATCTAATGCCTCCAGTACCGGTTATTCTTTGTGGCTTTTACGCATAGGGCTTTTAAGAACTCATTCTGCAGTTCATGAGAGCGCGTGTCCCATGTGAACCTGTCCCATCTCTCCCTTCCCTGTGAACTGATGCTTGCTAGGCTATAAATATTCATGGAAGAAAGATTAGGTACAGTTGAATGTTTGTTTGTGTTATAATTAAACAGCAAATTCCCTTTCCCCACATTCTTACTGTAAAAAAATAATTTTCAAGATTGAGAGAGTCTGTGTATTAATATTAAACATGCCAAGGGAGTGTTGTCATGGAGTACCTTATGACCTGGCTGTGTGGACTTGTGCCTTCATAGCTTTATTATGGTATGCTTGCCTGTAACTGAGATTTTTAATGAAACCCTTAATAAAAATAAATGTTTTTCCCAACACTGTCTTGAAATCCTCAGCAAGAAGGGGAAAAAGCCCACAAGAAATGTTTGGCTGAAACTAATAACCAGAGAGGAGAAAGAGGTGATCATGAGAGGTAGAATATGAGCGAAGTATCCAATAACCTTTCAATCCTTTTGCAAAGTGAAAAAGTAGGTAGCAATAATGATTTGTAAGTCTGATAAAATACCTCCAGAGGACCTAATTTCTCTGCAATATTGTGGTTTTACTAAATCAAGGTCAGATGAGAACTAGATTAGCTACATGATTAATGTGTATATTGGGCCTAACATAGCAAAGTCAGCCAGCATACTGAGGACACTTTCTTTATAAAGATTGTGCAAATAAGCAGTGATGTTTAACCACACAGTAGATCTGGCTGAAACAATGAAGTTACTTCTGAAAAACTTGCTATTCTGTCACTTCAGCAGAATTTACTTACAGCAGCTTGAATGAAACAGAGGGGAAAAAAATCTTAACAGTGCAATGAATGGACTAAAAACCCTTCAAAAAGCGTACATTAGTGAATTAACATTTAGTGAAACAAATGCACCATTTCCAATTCTTTCCACTGTAAATCTTATAGGAAGGAAATGTAGCAGGTGTGCAAAAAACCTCACTGTATGTGTGATGCAGCACTATGCTGCATCATGAGTTACCCATCAGATGTCAGGTCTGCGGTGCACAGCCAGCAGATCAGCTGTGTGTGTCCACTAGGTCTTTGACATCCAGAGCAGTCACACTCTTGCTCTTTGAACTGCAAAGCCTTGTAGATAAAGTAGAATAAATTTTATTTATAAAATGTATCCTAAGAAAAATAACAGCAAGCTATTCTAAGTTTGATAAATTTCACAGTGATTTTTTTTCCTTTTAGATTACAAGAAAAAAAAAAACAAACTCAAAGTAGTTGAGAGGATGTTTAAAATTAGGCTTGGATTTCTCAGTAACAATAACTTGGTGAAAGGGTATTTCTATGGAAGCAAGGAATAAAATGAAACTTAAGGGAGGTCTGAAGGGAAACTGAAGAGGTCTCCTAATAGAGAACTCAAACGCATTGCCTCTGCAGGGCTGGGACATATTTGCGAGGAAATCGTGATGCCAGAGTCCTTTCTGAAAGGGAAAGGAATTCCATTACTCCCTGCATCAACTCTGATGCATAAAAATGTAAACTGTCACTAAGATCTATTCTGTTGCTAATGATGTCATTGTCTACAAGTCAGATCCATTTTACTGGGTACTGTACAATCCCTGGAACAGCAATCACAGTAGATCACAATAATAAAGACCTGAGTTGTGGGAGTATCTTGAATACATAGTTTGTATTTTATGGTGGAAAAGCACTGAAATAATCATTTTCAAACAATAAGAAGGAATCATTTAGTCATCTACTGATACCCCAACAGAACCCAAACTTGCTACCTCAGTCCATCTGCATTATTTTCTTTTTAAATAGTTTGTAAGAGGAAAATTACAGAAGTTGGCAGAGCTATTGTTAGCTAGTAGCACTTGGAAAAAAGACCTGTATTTGTAATTTTCTTTGAAGAAGATCAGTCTGTGGATAGCACAGTACAGTGCATGATTACTTGTACGTAGTATGGACTTAAATTTTTAGAAAGTCAAGGTAAATCTTGCTGCCATGTAGTTTTAAGTCAATTGACTTGTATAACTTCAGCAGCAGTGTTTGCATTTGGAATAATCAGCAGAATTTTACCTTCTCAAAATAAATTTAAAAGTGAATGCGCTTGCAGTTGTAACCACTGCTCTCTTGCCTGTGTACTTTTCAAACTTGGGAGAGGGAGGGAATACTGATTGAGAAGAGAGGAAATGGGCAATTTTTCTTCCAATGAGGACATGGAATAAAAATTGAGCAGGGTAGGGGAGATGTGCTTTGAGGTGGAAGGCTGGTAGTCTGATGTCTGGTTAGGGAAGAGATCCAAGTATTTAGGAAAGTGTTGATGTCCTTATATTTTCTCATTACTCATTCTAACAGTTTTTGAAAGATACATGACTGTGGTACTCATCTGTAGAATGCACTGTATTCTCTTTTTTTAAAAAAAAACAAAAAAAAAAAAAAGAAAAAGCCCTTGGAGAATACTTCAGCATATTTTTTCCTACTAGAACAAATGAGCAGTTTGACCAGATGAGATCTTTGTCTGTCCAGCCCTGTATTTTAAATGGCTACTAGGTGATGTCTGGGAGGAAAAACCAGACTAACCAGGCAAGCTTTTAGTGCGATTTCGTCAGAGGGGTCTGCCAGCCTCTAACAATTTCCAGTTCATGGACTCTTTGACCTAAATATATTTTCGTTGTTATATTTAATAGTCTGCTATTTTTTATAAATTTTTCCAGTTACTTTCAAACTATGTAAACTTGCGGGAACTATAATATCCTGTGCCAAGAGACCCACAGGTTACTTAGTCAGAAGGCTGGTGCAAACCGGGCAAAAATGGGATGTCTACGCACTGCATATTTCTGCTGCTTTGTAAGAAAAAGTGAACAAGTGTATAGAGTCTATCATCCCAGGGGCATGTTCTTCTCTCACTTCCTTAGTCTCCCGAATGGGACAAGATGCCACTTGCTTTAGAACTCGGCTCTTTCTGATGAACTTAATTCAAGTAAGGTGTTTAGATAGACATGAAAACAGAAATTATTTGAAATTAATGGAATGATATTAATATAACAAAGTAGATCCAGTTTAGTGGGCAAGCTCCTGAGGAAATAGAATGGTTCGGTTCTTTTGAGAAAAGGTGTTGAGGGGTTGAAGTATTGATATAACTTGTTTTATTAGTCCATAGAACCAATTCCTAGAAATCAACCTGCCATCCTCCTGTTTCTGAAAGATAATATGACCTTATTGACAAAGCCGGGTAGAAAGAGGGAGCTTACCAAGAGAAGAAATAGATGGAAACGACATCTGCATTGAGTTAAGAAAAACCAAGACAAGCACCTGAAAAACTAAATTTGCGATTCAGTTGTTCACTTTTCCTTCCAGCACTGCTGAGAAACTCTCACCACTGAAAAGGTGGAAACAGACAGATATAGAGCTCAGGAGTGACTGATCAGAACATCTGTTTTCTCTCTGCTTCTTCAGAAGAGATGTCTTTTGTTGTGCTGTTTCTTCTGTCTCTTTTTGAATGCTGTTTTTCCAGAACAGGATTAATTTTTTAATAGTAGCAACAAGAGATTCAAACCTCTTCCACTAACGTATTTTCTTCTTTGGCAAAGTGGCTGTTAATACTATCTTTAATATCTAGAAGCCTATCAGACAAGAGATTTTTATTATAAATTTTGTGGTGAAAGGGAAGGAGAAAGGAATATTATTGAAGTACAGCTTCTGATTTATATTTTAAATATTAATCTTTTTCTACTTTTTCTGTATAGCTTTAGTAAATTTTTATATATCTGTTTGAAGGAAGTGTTTGCCATAGCATTAAACAGGCTTTGTACTTTAAAAACTGGGCCATTTTTAACTGCTTATAATATGTGGGGTCTGTGTAAACATTTGACTCACAGGTTAAATGTATAAAAATTGAGATGGCTCTGCACGTGGGCACTAGATGTTCTCTTCTGGAGATACCTTGCAAAAAAGAATTAACCCCAGTCCCCTTTCCCCCCATTTCTTAAAATATGATAAAAATGTCAAAATTAAGCAGAACAATCAGCTTTAGACATTAAAACTGTTGATCAGCAAAGCTGCGAATGTGGGTTACTTATTACTGATTTTTAAATAGAAGTTGTGGTTACTTTAGATATACTTGGATCAGTTTGTACTTGTGATGTGTGAAACTTATGTTGATCACCCATTTGTATCCCAGAAGAAAGACCTCTAAAATGACAGCATATGTTGTTTCCCCTGATTTTTCCTTAGATCTTCTGACCTAATGATGTAGATCACTAATCAAAATGTGTTCCATCTGGATTCTAGTTCATTGTCTTTGTCCTATGATGTCCATTGGTCAAGCCTTAGTCATTGGAAAAGCTGTTTTCTTTTTCTGTGGCTTTTATGCTCCTTGCTGGTAGCTGCAGCTGGTGACACCAGTGGTGTTGACCACACCAGGGAAGCTCCCGAGAGGACATGGAGTTCTCACTAGGGATTGAAGTGAGGATCCTAGGGGAAATGAGATGAGGTCTAGAGTAGAAAATGGATCTATTATTCACTGAATGAACGGTTTGAAGGCTACCTTTGTTTTCAGAACTAAATATCCTCAATATATTCTACATGCAATGTATCCACTCATACAAGCATTCAGTTTGAGTAAACAAGCAAGCTAACAAATCTATAAATGACTAAGGGATTTCTGATGCTTTTTGAATAAGATGGAAAATTGTATATTTTAAAATTTACGAGAAATATAATGTTTAAGATCTCTGTGGAAGGAGAGAGGATTTGTCTCAAAGACTGACCATGAGCAGGAAGAATTTCTTTATATTTTAACATTCAGAGAATAGTAAAATTGCATTTTTATTGGTGTTTGAACTGTCAATACCAACTCAATACCCATGATAACAACTAGCTATGCAGAAAGTTGTACTGCTGTTGTGAGATAATGCTGGTGCAATAATTAACTCCATCAATCAAACTCAGAGCAGGATACTCCAGAAACAGGGAGGTGAGTCTGCAAAAACTGATAAATATTACTCAACAGAAATTCTCAAACACCCTGCTAGAAGGGATTTCTAAGAAAGTAGTCTTGTTAAAACCCATCTATCTGGAGACAGTCTTCCCCTGAATGCAAGTGTGATGCAGTGCAGCTCTGCTGTAGTAGATGAACGCATAAAAGTTAACTTTTTGTTAGTAAACTGTAGCAATAATATTTGAGTACATAAATTTTTGTAAATATCATATATATTAACATAATTAAGTACTTATGTAAAAGTCATGCAAAGTCTCATAAATATCTTACATAAGTATCTGTTATAGGTGTGTGTGCCCACGCACTTCCAAAGTGTTAATGTATTCAGCATAAAGGTGTACTTAGAAATGTTTGTTCACGTCGCAGCAATAATGGAAGTCAAGTTTTGCTTTAAAAGTTCTCTTTCCTACTGTGCTCTTTCTGGTTTTCCTCCAGGGTTTACGTATAAGTTCTCAGTGAAGAACATAACTGTGTTGTCATTTCTTTTTCTTTTTCTTATCTTACCTTTTAAAAGTCAATGTGTTTCTGAACAGTGCCACAGGCATTTGTTTAAATTAATGCATGAAAAAGATTGTGCTGAAGCACCCTCCTAATTGGTACCTCAAAATAGAGTTTATGCCCAGAATTACAGGGATCTGAACAAGGGCTCAATCTACCATAGTGGAAAATATTTGGCAGTCACAAATTGTCAATGCCTCTGGAAGCTGTCCCCTGACTTTGGCATCCAGAAGTTGTTCTTCTGGTGGGGCGAAACTATCTCAGTTTTGAAAGGATGGAGGAGCTTGGCCACTGTCTCTTGTTGGCACCGGGGTGTCCATCTGCTGTCACTTCTGCATCTCCTGCAGGCTCAGCATCCTATGTGGCATTCCAGCAAGGTGCAACTTCTGTGTATGATCAGAGAAACATCTGATGCTTTGTATGCAATGATTTAGATTGCAGCAATTACCCATGCAGGGAGAAAGGAAACAGATTTAAATGTTTCTTCTCAGAAGAACTGAAGGCTTTATTTCTTACATGGGTAGAAGGTGCTGACTTCAAAACACCCTTCTGAATCACTGTTGGGTTTCAATTTTCTTTTGGCATGTTTAATGCTCTTTATGCACACAGGAATGTACGTGCACAGGAATTTATGGCTTTGGGGACTCCTGTTGCAGGCTGAACACCTAGCGCTTGGCGTGGCAGACCATAAATACTGGTCTGGATAAAGCCCTGAGCAACTTAATTGAGACCCTTTGAGGAGCAGGTTATATGCTCCCCTAAGGTCCTTTCTAACCTGAACAAATTTATGACAGAAGAAAAAACGTGCACACTTAATCTCAAATAGAAGCAGGATTTTAACTTGGTATCTACCTGTTTGTTACCTCTACATGTAGATTAGATCACCTTAGCAGTGTCTGATACAGGCTGACTAAAGATCTGCATTGGAAAACTTCACTGGCCAGAACTGGAAAAGTCAACGCTATCTCCTATCTGTGTTTTCTGTTCCTCAGGGATAAGGTGATAGCATACAGAATAAAGTTGCAATTATCCGGTGAGATTGACTTGCTAAGGCAAGTAGCTAAAAAGAGGTTTATCCTTTATGAGAAACTGCCCGTGTTGGCAGGAGTGCTCCGAATACCCCCAGAATCTCCCAAGACTGATGGGGTTTGTCTGCCCTGTAGAGCCCTGTGCTTCCCAGTTTGGTCACCTCCCTCAACTGGAAGCTCCTATTGCTAGAAGCAATTTAAAACCAGCCTGGACATCTTCATAATAAACTGTAGTTTAGATGTATTCTGAGCTATAATTTCTCCTTCGTATGGTTTGAAAATAGATGAGGAAGAAACTCTGAAGACTTTTAAAATGAATTTTCAGCAGTGTTTTCTCCTCCCATGGGTTTCCATTAGAAGTGGATTACATTGTGCCCCTGGTAATCATTGAATAAATACGTTTAAAAAGTGCTCGATCATTTTAGCAAGTACCCCCCTGTGGCTTCTGCAGTGCCTTGTTTGAATTTTACAAGATGTTCAACATTTTCTATGCCTTATTGGTTTGACCTTTAAATATTATTTAAAAGTGAATGTGATATCGTCTGCAACTAGCAGATAAAGGCTTACGAGTAAAAGGACAATATTTTGTTGGAGGATTGCTATATTTAAGAATAGCATGGCCTTTGAAGGTCTTGTGAAATAGCAATAAAATTAGTGTATTTTCTAACAGTAAAAAGTAAAAAGTTGTTTATAACCTGAACTTGAAAGTTTTTCCACCTGCTCTGATTTTTTTAATTTTCTATATCGTTAGTCACATGCTGGACAGTAAGATATCTTAGATGCAGGAATATAAAGAAAAATGTCTTGTTTCACCTTTAATGTGAATACTCATAGTATATAACTATACAGTTGTAGGGTGCGTGTGAAGGATTTGCAGATAAGGAGGACCATGAAGTAAAAGTGAAAGATTTCCTTAATTAAAAAACCCCATATTATCTGGGTAACAACCATATACAAATAGGATTTTTGTCATTTTATAATTAGCTCTTGTGCATGTTCTAGGACTGGATGGCATCTCAGTTTCTCCTTTTGTTTTGCCTATGGAAGGCTTATACTTTTGTTGCTGAAAAACACCTTCACTGAGAAGTTGCGTATTGTTTTATTGAGGGGTTCAGAAAACAGTTTGGTATTATCAGATGTGTCTTTCTCTGAGTAGACTTCAAGTAATAAAGATGCAGTCTTGAGGCTGAATTCAAAATAAGGTATGAGTTTGTAATAGTATTAACTAAGCTATATACATTCTACAGAAAGTACCCCCTTTATCCCATCTTCCACAGGACCTCTTTAAGTGATTTGAGGAAAGCATTTGATATAACATCGTGCAGTTCTGCTATATGTCTATTTTGCAAGGATGTGGGTTTTTTTTCCCAGAACTAGCCTTGAGCTGTAAGCCTTGAGCTGTGTTTGGCAAAGGAAGGATTTAAGAAGCTTCTTGCAGCAAAGGCAGACCAGAATGAGCCCTCTCTGCCAGCTGGGACTACAAATGCATCTACTCGGTGTGGTGTTACAGTCAGGCTCAACTGACTCTAATTACTCCATTAGGGTAACCACTGAGACTAAAAGAGATCCTGTGAACAGTATTTCCCTCTCTGACCTTGACCTAGGAGCAGAATGACAAAAATATTGTGTGAAATGTAGAGTCTTTTAAACCTGATTGTTTCATTATCCTCCATTAGCCTCTGGTATTTAAAAGGAAAAGTGTAAGCAATAATAGAAAGCAATGAAAGGGATACCACTGATAATTATCATATAAAAAAAGTGGTTACTATTTTGCTTCTTAAACTACATGAAGAATCACAAAGAATTTAAAACAAATTGAAAACAATTGAAAAACAAAGAACTTTATATGTGTTTGGGTCAGTTTTCTATTTTTCAATCCATTTTGTTCAGTTTGCTTAAAGGACAGCCGGTAGGAATTCACTCTGTGTTTAACCCTAGGCGTAATCTGTTTCTCTTGGGAGGGTATTGCAACCCTTCTGTGCTAAAGTCAGTAAATGCTCGCCAGGTACTAAATATAATAAAACTCATTTCTGATTGTGTGAACGCTTTAATTTGAAGAAAAAAGGGTGTGGTAATGAATGATATGAAGAACAATGGTTGAAAATGTTATAGTTAAGTCTCACTTTGAGTAATAAAATGTCATTAAATTCCCTTACCTCTTTCTTTCTTTTTTTATGTTTTTTTCCCACCAAAAAAACTACCAACGTGTCTAGGTATTACACAAACCTTTGTCTGAATATCTTATTAAAAACGAATCACACTACTTAATTTTGGAGTCCTCCAAATTTGAAACACTTTAATACTGAGTTTCTTTTCTCATCTTTCCCAGAACTGGGACTGCAGAGAACTTCATGTTGCTGGTAAGATTAAAAATAAAAATGAAAATAATTCAGGACAGATAATGAGTTATCTCAAGTGACACAGCTTCAGTAGCTTTTTGCCACTTTGGACATACACACACACACAGTTAAGACTTGCTATGGCTACACATAAAATGATCTGAAAGGGATTAATGAATCTTGAAGAGAGTCACAATGGGACTTGATGACCATCCATAAGGGAAGGTGCTATGCGGATGAGGCTGTAATGATGAGAAAGGTTTTTCCCTTCTGTGTCAGGGTTGTGCCACATCTGTGCACCTGAGTGTGTCTTATACCTATTGTGGACTTCAGTAAACATTCCCTAATGAGAAATATCATGACACAAGCTGTACGTCTGGAAATCACAGGTCTATTTTAGTAGTTCAGCCATTCAAGAGAGAGCCTAGCATTCCTGAAGCATTTTGTTTGGTGTTCTGTGGAGAAGGTCTTTTCTCTGTGAATCAAAGCATTTTGCTGTCTCTGGCAATGAAAGACCAGGAGGCTTTAAAATTGTTAGGACTTTATCCTGTTGCCTTTGTTGTTCTTGCCCTAGCATTTACACGATGCTATGCTGCTCTTAAAAGTCAAAAATCTCATTAGCACTTAAACCCAGGAAAACTGCTGTCTCTGTTTCCTCATAATCTGAATGGGATTAAGGTGCTCATCATTTGCTTCTGTTTTCAAGAGGGGAACTCAACTGCATTCTCCAAAACACTTTATCAGCAATTTTTCTTGCTCACAATACTTACTCTTAACAGGAGCATTATATAATTTAGGTAATCTTAGCAGCAAAACCTGTTATCAATGCTAAATGCTTAAAATATTGTTACTTTAATTGACTTTCTTCTGGTTTACTTTGCTTTTTTCCTTTTCTAAGGAATACATAAAACTTCACGTGGACATTCTAGCTTCTTGGAGTTGTTTACAGATTTTAAAAAATTTGTTTTTTATTTTCAGCAGTAACTACTAGTTTGTCATTTTACCTGGAGCTGAGAAACATCATTACAGTGTCTCCTTTTATACTACTCACTACTTTCACCAGGATGTCTGTCATGCTGCGATGAAGAGGCTTGAATTCCAGCATCTTTAAGATATTTAGTAATTACTTTTTATGCATCATTAAAGATACAGATTTATAGTTCTGATCCGGGATTAAACACACCCTCAGATCATGGTGGGACACATCATCCCTGCAATTCCATCTTTGACACTTCTGTTGCAATGAAATTAGTACGAACCAGAAATTTAAGCCAATGAAGGATTCCAGGAAAAAGTAAGTTGTCCTTTTTCCTCTTTGTGATTCAAATAGGGATATTCCTTATGTAAACTAATAACTCTTACAACTTCCAACTACAATGATACCAAAAAAAAAGTATGTTTAAGATCAAAACCAACTTGTTATATTCTCATTCTCACCTCATCCTCAAGCACTGAGCGTGTACCATCTCCCTTTGGTTTGCTTTCCAGCTAGAACTTGCTATTTACTCTTCCCTAAACCTTGGCATTAGTAAAAGCTACAAGTTAAACTACTTCTGTATAAACCTTCATATCCTCTGTTTGGTTATCATTTCTGAGTGTCATATCCTATGACATCTTGAAGTTTATAACAGTGTATTTTTCTGGAGGAGGCTATGGTGATTACATTGTCTTCGCGTTCTTTCGCTTATTAAACCTTTCCCCTCCTCGTCTGCTTAAAGCTAATACAAAGTAACCTTGAAATTAAAGTTCGGACTTGCTTTTGAGGATTTCAGCAGCAAAGATTTGAAAAATGATTTGAAAGGACTTGCAAGAAATGGTCAAAGCAGGATTAATTCGTTACTTAATTACAAAGACCTTTTACGCCTAAAGTAGACACTGTTATTGTTGTCATTCTTGGCCTTGTATGAATTGCTTGGGGGGTACTTAGTAAATCTTGTAGATGATAGTGGTACCTGTGAGTGTGAGATTACCAGTGCTTTGTTCAAAGCTGAAGAGGCTAAGAGACCACTTCAGTGTTATGATTGCTGGCAGGGCTGAAGATGTAGTTGAAACGTATGCCTGAACAGCCTGCTAGTTCTGGTTCATTGATGCTAGTTATTGTTTAATTATGTTTTTATTTATGAATGGCATAATGGAGACTTCAGTGGACTGGAGATTACCCACAGCGTAAATGGGTATTACTCCCTCTTCTCCTCCGTTAGCTCTGTCACATGTAGCATATTTGCGTGCGATTTATGGGTGTCTAATGGAGCATTTGTTTGGGTATACTGGATGTTTCAGTATTGGGTCTGTCCCTGGAGTACATTATCTCCGGATAAAGATACGACGGCTATCCATGAGCTCAGAATGGCCCGTGTAAAGGTTTTTTTAAAAAAGGGAATTGGAATTGTGATTATTAATTTATAATTTAATTCCCCATTTCCCTAATACATCTCACAAAATTTAAATTAGATTCTAGGAAACACTGATGAACATTAGGCATGAGCAAATAACTGAAAGTTTTGCCTTCTGAAAAATCACAATGGATTCAATTAAACAGTTCAGGTGATGTAAATTTCTGACCCGGTTTTGGGCAGAGTATTGCGTTCAGAGCTTTGCCATCACCTCGGCATCTGAGCTGTATGTGACACTTGAGGGTAGTGGAGCCTCTGTTAACACTACACAGGTTGTGGCAGAGATTTTGGACAAATCTTATATCCTCAGGCTGCTTGGAGCACCTTTAATTTAAAATGTGAATACCTGCTTGGGCATTCAGTAATCGCTTAGGAGAGATTGTCATCTTTCATTACTGCATTAACCTTTAGAACTGACAACAGTGTGCCAGCTTGCAATAATTGAGCAGAGGTCCCCGAAAATTAGTTTCTTACCTTGTGATTGCACATATGGTCAGCTCATTCACTCACTGGAGTTATTTTGCCAATGCCATTCCACTCTTACTGAATTTAGCTTCATTTTTTTAATTACTGGTTTAGATTATCTTTTTAAAATACCTATCCTAGAGCTAGAGGGGAAAGAATAGAAGAAACACCTCTGCATGCTTTGAAACTTATAGCTCACAGCTTTTCCAGCACTGCTTTTATGGAATTTAATAAAGCGTAGGTTTGAGGCAATTCCCATTACTGTGTTTTGAGGGGAGGAACAAGCGTTTTGGTCATTGTGTGCTCTGAAATAAAAAATATAATTTTGTGTTTCACACAGTCTGTCCCTCCTTGCCCGTGCTTCAACCCAAACACCCCTCATTAAACAAGCTAGACTTATTTTCTTTTCCTTTGTGGTATGATATTCAGTAGTCCTAAATTCTTAGCACTTAATGGAAATTAGACATGTGCAATGTCCATATTAATGGGGTATTGGTGTTACTTCAATAAACTTCTTTTTAATTAGAAGTAACACTGTCGGTCTGATTGGAAAGCAGAACTCTTCTACGGATTGATTCTTAGTCAAATTCAGGTGTAAACATAACTACAAAGTTATGTATTTTTTATGTCAGTGTGAACAACCTGAAGGTCTGTGTGAAAGAAGCCTTAGAGAAGTGATTTTTGCATGCTGAGCACATTTCTTGTCTGAACTGCATGTTATTAGAGGCTGTTCTCAAACTGGATAGAAAGCTTTAGATTTCTGCTCTTAAGGGCTGATTTACCATTTCTAGTTATATATTGTAGCACTTTCTTAATTTCTGATAAAATGTATGTTGGGTAGATTTTTTGCTTTAATTTCTATTGCTTTAGAACTTCCTAATAGTAAATCACGCTATGCTTCTCTTGCAAAGAAGCTATGCATAGTATTCACACTAAAAGTGCTGAAAACAATGCTGAGAGTAATTTGTTTAAAGGACTAATATCTCCCCATCTCACTTCCAGGCACTTAAACAGCTGAATGGAAACTAAATGTTATTTTCTTTAGCTGTGAAATACTTTCATTATGTGACTTAAAATTGAGGGATTGGAAAATTGTATGCAATGATTGTCTTTTTGGCTTAAAAGCTACTATTTGTTTGTTTATTGTTTATTATAATGCTGATAGTTGTCCAAGACACTTAAGAGAGAATCAGGCAATTTCCAAAGTACTTATCAAATGAATTGGAGACAAGTTGAAGCTGCAGCAGGATGAATTCATTTCTATTAAATGAAATTGTCTTAATGAGGTAAAGAGAACACAACTTGTGTCCAGTCTATGTCCAAGATTTTTCCCCTCATTCAAGTGGACAGATTAGTGATATGTCTGCATGTGCAAATGTCCTAAAATAACTATTTTGTAATAATTTTTCTGAATAATTGCTTTGATATAAATTTCCCACACAAGCAGTTGTACTCCAGAACAAAAATTATGAGGTTAGTTTAACTTAATGGAAAGTGTGGTTTTTATTTTAAGAGGAGCGTGACTTCACGGAATCTTATTCCAAAATAATTCTCCATATTAATTATCAAGGACTGGCAAGCTTGAGGAGTCTAAGCACTCTTATAATTTATGTGATGGTTTTATGGAATTTGAGGCAGGAAGGATCTGCAAAATCACCAAACCTCATGTATCCAAGTCCCTTAAATGTCAGTCTTATCCCTGTAATTTATTGGTCTCAGGTATAGCTGACACTACTTTTAGAGTAAAGATGAATCTTCTACAAAGGTAATCAGCTTTTGTAAATTCAAAATATGGAAAAATTACCATGCAGTTACTGTTCATTGCTCTAATAATCTAAAAATGTTTGCCCTCATTCCTCTCAATCTCACAGAGCTTAATTTTCCTCATGAAGAACTTGTGACGAAGTTGGGAAACACAACTGCTCACTCGCTGCTTTTTTTTTTGATGAGAGGTACTTTATTACAAATTCGCATAACAAGCAATTTAATTTCTCATTGTAATCCCTGAAAGTTATGATGAAAATCTTTGTAAATGTAAAATTGCATTTGCAGTTCCAGTGAAACCAATCTATGGTGCAATTTTGTAAGGGATGGAAATATGTCCTTTGACACAATTCTCTGCAGGGTCACTTAAGATGATGTGATGTTAACCAATTAAAACTTTTCTGGTTACTCTGCAAAGTCTTACCTGGATGCTAACTGGTCAAAGCACCTTGTGGAGAAATTTTGATGTGTATACAGCAACTGATTATATTCTTTTTGTTGTTGTTGCTAATTCAACTGCTTTCAGTTAAATATATTTCTTTCCTAATTCACTGTGCGTATCTTTTATGAGCCCTCAATCTCTCATGCTTGTTTCCATAAGATATTTTTGATAGTTGAAAATAGTTTTCTTAAGCTTGTAAACATGTTTTTCTATCTTCAGCCACTGTGTCAGTTCTGTCAGTATATATTACAATGCCTATAAATGCAAATATTGTTAATGAAAGTTCAACATCTCCCAGATGCTTATGCTAAAGTCGTCATACTGCTTCTGATTAATCACTTAATTAGATAGCTGATGCTTCCAATACTGTTGATGAATGTTCTGGTTTTAGATCAATAGTGCATTTTCCAGTTCCTTCTGGGATCTGGACTGCCGCACCTGACAGAGCACGCATGATAGTGCTGAGGATGTTATTAAGCTTTCTTTAAAATTAGCCTTTTTTTGTTATGCTTAGATGTGCAAGGGATCAGTGAGTACTTGGTACTGTGTCACTGCAAATCCTCAGTTGTCTTTTATCCTGGAAACTACTGAATTCTTACTGAACTTGGCTCCCATCTATCACTTACGGATGTAAGAAATGATTTGGAGAGTGGCCACCTCACCAAGGAACTCTTTCCTACAGAAAATATTTCAAAGCCTTAGAAAGAGCCAAAGATTACATGTTAATGTCCTCTAAAACCCTAATGCTAAACTGTGCCGAACTGCTTAGACATGTCGGTGGGTGCCATTGATCTGGGAAGTGGCACTCGGATCAAGTGTTTGACACAGAGTGTCTGTGTCACACCTGTATTCACCGATGGACTAGCCATGTGAAAGGGGAGCTATGTGATCAATTAAAACTTGTTATAATGACTTCAAAACTCCTTGGTGGGGTGATTTTACTGTGGGTTGTTGTCTCGGTTTGATAACAGGCTTATTGTATGAAACCTTTTCTGATAGCATTTGGGGAAATATAACCAAGAGCGATGCCAAAAATGGAAGGGTCCAATGTAGAGCTCATGAAAGGCTGTGGAAAGTTTCCATTTTTCACTGGTGTTTAAAGTTTTGGTGTGATTTATACTTAAGGAAGAGAATAGAAAGTATTAAATTCTAATTCAAAATAGATCTTAAAATAGAAGCCCTTATTTTAGTCAGGCATAGTAAAGAGTTTGACTATATTTTCCACATATTTAATGACTCTTATTTATAAATGACTTTTGAATCCTGATGCTAAAGCGACAGATGCCCCTTTCCTGGCTCTTGTCCTGGCACTACAGTAGGTGACTCTTTAATGAAAAAAATAAACTAGAAGGCACACCAAGGTCTCTTATGTTACAGCATATGGCATGGACATGGAGAGCTCCTTGAAGCAGTGTGCTTTACCTATGTGGAACAGAAATCTGGGCTCCTGCTGGAAAGCACTTTAATACACATAGTGATACCAGCTATTACCAGTTGCTTCTAATTTTCCTTTCCTAATCTTTTTGGTGCAACGTGGGCTTGTATATAAAATTCTTAAAATGGTTTTGTGGTTGTTTTTGGAGCCTTCTAATCAGATGCAAGAGGGATGGTGTGATTCTAGTCAGTCTGGTCTCTCTTAGTAGGATCTTTCAATTTAGGGCACACTTGTTATTTGTATCTGCTAGTTAGAAAAGGAACATACCTAGAGAAGTTACAAATGGGGTGAAATACATTTGCAAAGGAACTGTCTAATTTGACAGATCTATAGGCAAAACAGGTTGCTATTTGCACACCAGTTTAGTGGCTCTTAATGAGAATCAGTTAAGATACCAGTACCTATAATTACTGGGGCTTGTGTGTCTTGGCATAAGGTGCTAGATGCAGGCAATACAACTTCTGTGTTTTAGGTCTGTTTAAATGTAAGAATGACATTCTGGTGTTGGAGAGTAGTTACTGAATTTCCACTTTGAATAACCATTGACTAATTGGCAAAGTGGGAATATTTTGAAAGCAGCAATTTTTTCTGCCCTGTGACGGGGTGATGGCATGAGGTTTTCTGTAATTATCCTCCACGTACTAGTCAGATGTTTACATCTGGAAATGTCTTTGTGTTGAATTCAGTAACTATCACAGTTTAACTGTTACCAGACGCTGGTGCAGTTAATACTCTCCTGTGCACGAATGCAACAAATGAATAGGATTTGTTTTGGGCAAATACTTTTCATCTTTTTTTCTGTAGCAGTAAACAAAGTTTGTCTCATTTTTAACATTAAAAAAAGACTAACTTTATTAATTACTAATGATTAAATCATGAAACTACTTTTTGTATGGCATTAGCTATCCAGAAATTGCTTGTGGTCTCGGGGCTGCGGAAGCTCTTTTGAATAGTGATGGTGTATGCTACTCCTACTTGTCATGGATTTCTGCAGAAAAAGGCACTTGATCATCATTATGAAAATCTATCAGTGTTATTAATCATAGGGACTTGTGAATTCTAGGAAGAGTGAGGTTACTTATTCTTTAAAAGTCATACTGGTAGGATCACATTTATCTCAGTTACTTTCAGCTGTCTGAAAGTAGTATCATTAGTTTAAGATAGTTGCCTGGACTCCCTCTGTGTTTAGGGGAGAAAATCAGGCATTTTAAGAGGCAGATTCGGTCTACCTAATTAATCCATCTGCTGAACAAAATGTCATCTGGTGTCTGTCAGCCTCCACTGACTGTAGAGAGTGCCTCGGTAATTGGCTTTGACTGTACACCTAACCTGGTATGACCAATGTTGCTAGCATATGACTTTTTAGAGTCTGAAAACTTCATGTTAATTTTATAATTGTCTACTTTTTAGTGGAGTAATTACTTTATTCTAGTTTAACTGAAATGACGAAAATAAAATACATGGCTATAACTTCAAGCTGGAATGCCACTTTACCAATCAATCTTACAAAAATTCTAAGTTGCAATGTACCAAGCCACGACAGTAAAAAAAGTTACTTGGATAAAAGTAGAACTTTCTGCAAATATTTTATGCTCAAGAAATTGTTTTCAAGTATTTGCTAAAATTCAGAACTTCTGAGCCAATTTTTAGCTTACTGAATTTGTGTGTATTTGATCTCCTTAATACGGTTGATGCTCACTTTGCTTCAGTGTGGTGTTACAGGCCTGTGCATACGTCATTTATGATAGAAAAACCATCCTGGGGGAATAGGTAGGAGAACTTAAGAAGGTAAAGAAACACTGAGAAAAAGAAAAATTGGTCTGGTATAGAGCATCAGAAGAAGCCAAAGTCAGTGACTGGACTTCCAGGTTGCCCTGGTCATTGGGGAGGGTGGGGAGGAAGATGCCAATTTTATACTAATCCTTTGACTTTTCTAAGGTTCATTACAGATTGTGGATTACTAGGTGTGTCGTGGTTTGGGCCACACTGGCCACTGAAACGAATGACAGATGCTCTGCCCCACCTTTCTTTCCAAGGAGAGGAGGGAGAGAGAGACTTATGAGATTAGAAAAAAACCCGTAAACTACTTTAATGAAATATTAATAATAAAATAATGAAACATACATATATACAAAACCAGCATCAAACTCCTGGGATCACGATCAAGTCATTGACAGGCACGGGGAAAGTCCCAGACTGGACTCAGCGATGGACGGGAGCTGGATTCTGGATCTGGATTCAGGAATGCACGGATCAGGATCAAAGGCAAACGAACAGAGTCCTCCTTTGACGCTGGCTGTCAAAGAAAGAGGGCTGACTTTTTGATCCCTCAGCTTTTATACTGAGCATGAGGCAAATGGGATTGAATACCCCACTTCTGGGTCACCTGTCCTGTCTGCTCCTCCCCACGGGTGCAATCCCTCTATCCTCTTCTGCTTCTGACCCTCAAAGGGGGCAAATAACAAAGTTAACTGATGTTTGTTGTTATAGCAATTAAGTATAAGCAAGAGCCTTTCTACATACCATTCCTTGGCATAAATTATAAATAATCAGGTTTTATGAGTCTCTGGAAGCAGACTACAGTCTTAAAAATATGCCATTAATTTCAGAGTGTTGAGTTAGTTAGAGGCTTAGCTGCAAAGTAAGATTACTGAACAGAAAACTGATTCTGTTGTACCTCAAACCAGGACAAGGTGCAATGATTCTGTAACAAACAGCATAACTGAATGCTGCTCATTAATAAAACTTTGTAACTGAATTGAAATAGCAATTGAATAATTGAACTTTACCAATTGAACCTGCTCAGTTAGTTTCATGTTTGTTTTGTAGAGAAGCCAGAACAAATTAGTTAGTCCCTCTCCGTCAATAAAAAAAAATTACTACTTGTTTAACTTTTACCATTCTTCACACATACTCCATTTTGTAGCTTCAAAATTATTTAAATATACAACTTTTTGTTTGTTGGGAACTTGTATTTGCAGCGTATTCAGCCATGTATATCTTTAAGTTTTCATCTTTAAAGACGTTCACAATTGGCAGTTTCATGCAAACATATATTTATATCCTGATTGCATTTTAACTGAAGCAGAAGCCAAGGTGAATATCTTTGTCCACTTGTGCTCAGAATAAACAATAATGGTCAACTGGGTCTCAAAGATACTACATGTGCAAACTGATAATCAAAAACATACAAAACAAGGTACCTAGCAAAGTAGACAAAGATATTAAGGAGGAGCAGAAAAATTTTCTTAATAGTTAATGTTGATATAATTTTTGTATTATTCTTACTAAAAATCTACCCATAATGATGCTTGCATATAAGTATGTAATTATGTGTGAGGATAAGACTTGGGAGAGATTATAATGTTTTAGCTGAACTGCAGAAGTTCAAGAGCTTTTTAAATTAGAAAGTGGATGTATAACTGGACCAAAGACCAGCAGCCAGAATATTGGGGATTTACCTTCAGATCTGATAAATAATTTTCTGATTCAATTGATAAATTCAGCCAGTTTCTGTGCACCTTATTTGCCTCTCTGAAAAATGAAAATCTATGGTTTAGCTTCCTAATCATCAGACTGAATAATAATATTCTCATGGCTGTTGAAGATATTCACAGGAAAGAAAGCATTATCCACAAGAGGCATGCCCAATAATAAAAAAATCTGGAAAATGTTCCTTCATCAGGAAGTGGACCATTTCTAAATTTGGATGAATTCAAAATATCAGTCCTTCTGAAGACACAACTTGCTGGCCAGTATTCAGATATAAGCAAGACATGCTGAAAAGATTTCTGGAGCATATGCAGTAACTTTTTTATATCAGTTTTAAGGAAGCATAGAATTTTGTTTTATTCTTAAACATATGTTCAAGTTTCTATGAAATCAAATCTCTACAGTAACTTCCTTGCTGCCAGCTATTTCTTTTCTATAATGTGGTAAATAAGTGGCCAGCAAGCTGTGGCTACTGTCTCAAATTAACCTGTAATTCTTTGAAAAAGTAATTCTCGGTTTTATGCTGCCTGTTTATGAAATACTGTAGTGGCTTATTGATTTTCGTAATAACTTCTGTTATGAAGAAAAGCCCACCTATTTTTGTGAACTGTCTAAATATCAAACAATACATTTGGGGGCCTGAGAAAACTTTTTTTTTTAGGTTATATTGGGCTGGCTCATTACGATGTCTTGAGTGTTTCTAAAAGTAATGATGTTGTGCTGCACTATCTGACAAAAACACATCATAGAATGTAGGTGTACTCTGCTTTTGTTCTAGGATATCTTGGATTGCCTTCTCAGTCCATACTGAGAGGTCTTTCAGGGTTTTTCTGTGTTTTTTTTTAAATAGAAGTAGTGTGGTGTGGGTCAAAAGACTAGTCAGTTAAAATCTGACCATAGGCTGTAGTCGTGTGTTATGGAACCATCAGGCAGAATACGGAAACCTCTTATTTGAGTCAGTATCTTTTCCAGTCTCTCTTAACAATCACTCCCTTTGCAAGTGTGACTCACGGTAACAAAGGATTTGCCTGCTGTGTGAAACTACGTAAATAATCTCAATCAGAAGGGGAGGTTGTCCTTTAGTAATTTATACAAATTATACACTTTATCATTTGATTACTCATTTAATATGCTTTTTTGATCTGCCAAAGCTGATCAGATATTCACTCGGTGGCAACGGTCTTTTAGTAATGAATTCATTTTCATGTCTGTGAAGCAGTAATCATGGGGACCTGTCTTTTAATAATTGCTGATTAATATCAGTACATATGCAGTCTTTGCTTTCATCATAATCATAGTGTGACACTTGGCATAGAAGAAAATATCGTGTGGAATAAATTGTATTTCATCAACTTGAAGTGACTCAGGACTAGGAGATGCCCAAGCAGATGTTGACCTAAATGCAAACCAAAAGGTCACTGGTACATTACCTATTTAATATCTAGATAGTATTTCTCACTTCCTGATTTCTCTACAATTTTATATTTGGTGTATATTTAGCTTTGAAATCTTAGCCATCCAAGCAAAACGGGTGAGGGAGAGAAGGAGGAAGAGTTTGCTTCTTTCTTAGAAAATGCTTCTGTCTCTAGGGGCTAACCATAAGACGTAACAAGTACATGTGTGAAAGAGCCCATTAGGTAGCAATAAAGGGAGTGACTCTGGCCTTGAATTATGATGTAAACACTAGTGCATTTGTTTCCAGTAATGTCTATAATCTAAAAGATGGTTTAGGAACATGTAGAAGTGCGCTCAATTTCTGATGCGTTTGCACAGAAGTGGAGAAGTTGTAAAGATTTTTCTTTTCTGGCCATGTATTGTTCTGTGGGCTGTTTTCTAACGTGTATCATAGACCCATAATGGTAAAAATATTGATATTACTAAATGTCGTTCAGTTATCAAACTGCTGTGGAGTTGCAAAGATAAGCAGAAACAAAGATCCAAGGTCATAATTTAGTATATCTCATACTATCAAATTCTTTTGCTGTCTTTAACTGCAAATGATATCTGACTCTCTTCTCCAAGATGGCCATCTTGGAGTGCCTCTGGTGGCCATGCTTGATGTTCTGATGTCTTTCTACTTCAGTTTATACAAAAAAGCTGTGGCTCTTATGGAACAACTCCTCATTTCTGTACTGCCTGTCACCAGGAAGAATTCTTGGAGGCTCTTTCAGCTCAGTGGGATGCCAGTATGACTTCAGGTGTTTATTCTTTTAATCAATACCAAGTCATCTTAGGCTGATAGATCACTCTGCAGCTGATGGCAGTCACTTGCAGGAGTACTCATTCTAAAGATGATGTAGTTTAATTAGTATTCTACTCCTTAGAGTTGTCATCTCCATTAACCATTAGCTCTAACTAATGTATGTTATGTACCAGGGAATTGCTTGGAGCTGTGTGGTTGGTGGTGCTTAGCTGTTGTACTGGTACACAAATACTTCAGAGAAGGAGGTGTTTTCTTCCCTTCCTCCTTTCATGGTCAAATAAAGACAGTGTAGCTTCTGGGTTTTCTTCATGAGGGAAATCATCATTGTTGTATAAACCTGGCTCCCATCAGGAATACTTACTGTAGGTAGGTGATCCCAAAGGAAGATATTCTGGAAGACCTCCAGATAGCAGCTTCTGTATGAACCACTGATGGGCTACTTAATAAATAAATAAATAAATAAAAATTTCAGATAACTTATATGGAATTTCCCTGTAGAGGCTTTTCCACAGAGATGCTGCAGATATTCGTGATATTTTATAATAATTCATCCTTACATGACTTGATTCTCTTCATTTACACTGAACAAATTATAACGTTTTTATAAGTCCCCTTGGCATACTGTTTGTTAAAGTCTTGCATTTTTTGTAGTATACATTATCAGGCATAAACGAACATTACAACAATTTGCCAGACAATCATAAAATGATTTTACACTATGCAATGTTCTAAACTTTGAGAAGCAAATTAATTTGCATATATCCCTGGTGCATTATAAAGGATTAGCTAAAGCTATTTCTGTGTAATGTAATTCTTTTAGCTCATTTTCATTTAGGGGCAAATCCAGGCTAAATTTGATGAGTAAATTGTTCCCTGCAAATAACTTGCTCAAGTCTGGTTGCAGAAATGGTTCTTAAAGAATTTTCAACAGAAAAGTAAGTTTCTTAAAGCACTCAAACCAAAAACCCCCACCAAAACCCCCACCGAACCAGGCAAGCAAGGCTATATCCTGTCATTACAAAGGTTGAAAAAATGGCTAGAAAAAACATTGAGACTGACAGAGTTTGTAGAGGACAGCCAAAAAACATCGTTAAGCTGTACCCAGGGAACAGCGCTGTTTTATCAAGGGCTGCCAAGTGAGGAGAAAGCACTTCAGGGGGAGTTCACTTTTCACTGTAAACCAGTGAAATGCCAGTTAATTACTAGTGTGTAGACATAGGCTCTGTTTCATAGTTATTTTATCAATAATTTGATTTCATGATACTTGTAGTCCTCTAATTCTTAAGCATATAAGAAATAGAAGCAAAAATTATTTCTTAATGCATTCATAATTAAAATTTGCTTTTTAATAAAACTAGATGCTTATAGCAGATAAACATTATGAAGGAGATAGTAGCATATGTTAACAGTGGTTGTGTTTATTTTGCTTTACAGTGATTGTCTTTTATTTTGGGTTTTAATATGTCAGTGTTTTAAAAGAATTTAATTTAATATAGAGAAAAATGTGCCATTTTAGAACTGGTGGAGTTCTCTTTTCAATTCACATATTTTCCCCCTAGAAAATGAAGTTTATCAAATTTCACTTTTCTAAGTAAGAAGATGGATTTAATGAAAAGTATCTTCTTATAATTACAATGACATTGTTTTTTGATTCTTCAATAAAACAAGAATTCTTACACTTGAGCTGAGAATGCATTTCATAATTTCCACTTCCAAACAGTGACGTGTTGCATCTCTGAAGCCAAACTTCAGAGTACTGTCAGCATTTCCCGGCAATGCCACCAGCTCAGCACTTTGGTCTATATCTTCCACAAGTTGTAATATCCACAACAGAAAATCTCTACTTGTTGCAGCACTGCTGTGGTGCATCCTGGGGTTCCCAATGACACTGACTTTACTGCTTCCAGCTTGTTTTATGATGATCAATATTGCTGGAAATATATTAGAAATGTCCGAGTGACTGTTAATCAACAGACTAAGAGCTTTAAAGGGGATTGTAGCCTTGGAGCAGTGGCTTTGGCTGGCAGATCTGAAATTGAGCCTTCCCAAAAAAAGCATTGCCTTGGGAGGAAGGCAAAGGACAGAACAAGAGTACAGGGCACTGGAGTGTTTGGAGGCAAACAGTTTATTTGTACAAATTCTCCTTTCCTGGGGCAGCTCTGCTGCTCTCTAGAGACATTTTTTTTTTTTTATTGCTGGCTGACATTTTGCTTGAATAAATTGAGAACCAGACTCCGTGAACTTGCACGCCGTATGGCTTGGGAGGATGCAAACACGTTGTAATAGACTGTTTCTCTTGAGAACAAATCCTGGGGGAAAATAGAAAGTTTTATAATCTGTTTGCTAAAAATCAGTCACTTCTAGCTTATACTAGACTGAGTCTCCTCTATTCTTTTGTGCAGTGTTTGCTGAGCTTCTAGGTATGCCTCATCAAATTCTTGTGACATTCAAATTGCCATCATAATCACCTGCTGCTTTCCCAGTAAGTTGACCAAAATAAATGTCACTTGTTCCAGTGTACGCCTCTACTATGCCTCAAACATAATACTTCATTTCTTCACCAAGTATGTTTTCCTTTATCACTCTTAGGCAGTTATTTATATCATGTGTTCTTTCTAATTTGCCTTTTTAATTTTTTGCCTTTTATCTTCCCCAAAATATTGTAGCGCTTGACTTTCATGAGATGCCTTTAATTCAGTGTGATTTTATTCTTCATATTCTGCTCTCACCCTCTCCCTGCTTCTCCTTCTGACAAACGTGGAACATCCTCTCTGAGCCAGGTGATAGTCATGTAACGACTCAGTAGCGATAACTAATTTTTCAAGAGTAGGTTTAACTGCTAACAGCAGTGCCTTCCATCTCTCTGCACGAGTTACCATCCATTCTTTTGTAATTCCCTTGACTCAGCCTTTAAAAGGTGAGAAGCTGTCCAAAATATGTGAATGCATATGTCTGTTCAGTAAGAGGTCTGATTTCTTCTTTAACTTGCTCTTGCATATACAGTAGTTTTTATACTACCTTTTTTCAATTCGTGTTAAATGCAATGGTGGCTTTTTTTTTTGATTCATGTTAAATCGTATAGTGCCTCTTCAGGAAACAGCTCACAAAACAGTCTATAATTCAGAAATGTCTGGTCAAATATGATATAATGAGCCGGGGGCTGATTAAAAGAAATGAGTTTAAAAGGAGTACTTGTCTAAAAGCCTGGAAAGGAAACCTCTGATGTATAGTGTAAATATTTATCTTTTCTCCTTAAAACGAAACTGAGGGTAATCATTGAGTAAAGTTGGGTTTGAGACTTAGCTATTATGTATGTATTCAAGGATATTTTGTACAAAAATAACCAATCATTGTCATATGTGGCAAAAAGTTAGGTATCTAAAGTAGAATAACTTCTGCTTTCACTTGCAGCTTAAAGACTTTATAGTAGAAATTTTTCAGTGGTGTGTATTTCTAATCTCCTTACGGTTGCTTTAAGGGGGCAGAAGGTGGTTTCTTTTTCTGTTTTTAATGGAATATGCCTTTATTTTGCCATACATCCTTCAGAATAAGGAAATCTAAACTATAGCTTGATTGATGAACTCCAGGATTCATTTCTGCACATGTTACTTGCAGAGAGAAATCAAGTGCTGTGATGCTTATACGTCCAGACTTGAAGTCACTTCAAATTAAAGATGAAATAAGGAAAAGAAAATGGACTGTTGTGTTCTGCTCTATGGAATTAGTGTGGAGCATCTACGAAAATCAGCCATAAAACTGATAGCTCTTTCTTACTCCCACTTTATTGATATTTTTAGTAGTAACTTTGAATTCTTTATTCTTTTTGATTTGACACCATTTTAAGATTACTTAAACATTTTTTTGCTTTAACTGTGAAACTCTTTATTTTTAGCTGCATATTGATATTTTTCATGTTTGGAGAAATGTGTTCTTGAATGGCTGCCAATAAAACTTTTCTTAGATGCCATTCTTGTCATCAGTTATTGTTCCCTTATCACCCCAGGCAGCAAAATAACTGTAGTTATCCCATCACCATTTGTGCTGGGGTTTTGACCTACTAATAGAATGTATTTCCTTCAAAAAAGATTCTTGATGTAGCTGTAGAATTTTACAGGATGTTTTCTCCCTCAGATTCCCCCCCCGCCCCAAGAGGTTGTACACAGCTAGGGAGCTTGTGACCTGTCTTACTTTAGTGGAGCTTCTTTTTTGTTTGGGTTTTTTTTCTGTATTTCTGAATATTTACTGTATTCAGATAGTCTATTCTGTAGCATTAAAGATGTCTCGAATAGTCTTATGAATGCTTGCCAATGCTTAAGATTGTTTAGGTAACACTTGTTCTGCTTCTGGGGTGCTTCTAGTGTGTGATTTGTTTTTCTTAGTTTCTAGCATATAGTTGAATATTATCATCAAGATCAGTTGAAACATATGTAATATGTCAGAAGAATGTTGTCAATCACTGTCTTTCTCATAACTTTTTCTTTTCACCAGTTTCACAAATTACCCTGGACATCAATTAACCTTAATACCTTCCATGAAAAATAATTTAATTTAAAGGAAGTGGGTTTTCTTATTCTTCACTCTTTGCTATGATTCACAGTCTGCCTGTCTTTTTCACGTTACCATAACCACATAGCAAGACAATTGGCAGAAGGGCATGTAGTTTCATTTTGCACAAGACTCTTTCTCTCCATAATAATCTCACCTCTGTTTTCTTTTTCTTTTAGATTCTCTGTCAATCAGTTTGTCGTCTTTTAGTAACTTCCAATTATTTTTGATAACACAAAAAAGTAAGCAAGGTGGGGGGGAGGAATTCAAAGCAGCTCTGATTACTGATAACAGAAGAAAGCTTTTTACAGCAGAAGTTATATCTTCATGTGCAGAAAATCAAGGTCTTGACAGCAATGATTGCAAAAGTGAATGAGTAGGAGTGGCGTTACAGAAATGTTAAATCAGTAATATCAGAGCCAAATGAAAATGTTCAACTTGCGTGTTTCTAGAGAACACTGTGTTTTAAAAAACCCTCCATACACTTGGCGAAAGGGAGTGTAAAGTTTACATCCTTTCTTTGGGAGTGAAACATCTCGGTAGATTTCCTCCTTTATCCAGGGTCCTAAATGTCACAGGGCCAAACCAAAGATTGTATTTGATACAGACTTCAGTCTTCAGCTTTAGGCAGGAACTTTTCCTCTTTAAACACAATTCATTGCTGAGGCTGGCAAGTAGTTATTTACCCGTAAGCTCTTCCTTTCTATAGAGTAAAATACTACTCGTGTGTAACTGATACTCGAAATAAGTCATTGTAACAATGCACAATCCCTCTAGTTGTTTGCTAACCATGGTGTAATTCAGGCAGCCAAAGAATAACAGACTAATTTGGTCAGTGCTTTTGTTGATGAAGAATACCTTGGCATAGCTGATTCTCTCCCCTCCCCACACTCCATTTTACAGTCTTTATCCTTAGTATGGCTCTACACTATAAATGTGGTATCCTGAGCAGTGTGACTGCCATGTCATTACTGTTGTATTTTCCTTCTAAAGAAAGGAAATTAACTTAATTCACTGAACTTGACCTAATATTTGGTCTTGGAAGTGAAACTTCATGAAGAAATACTGTGCTAATGCATGAGCAGCAAAGCAATCGAGTTTACATTGCCTAGAGGGTGGATTCTAAATGAAATAGGTTTTGTGTGTTCACGGAACATTGTTTAGATGCAGGTGTGAGTCGAAGCCTAAGTGCAAGAAGGGTGCAAGTGCTGTGCTATTTTGTGCCAGCTCTTCATATTTGGTGTACTTACTGCAGTAGCTGTGAATCACTGAAGCTTTTTTGCCCAAAGAACTGTGGAAGCTCCATCCCTGGAGGTGTTTAAGGCCAGGCTGGATGGGGCTTTGAGCAACCTGGTCTAGTGGGAGGTGTCCCTGCCTATGGCAGGCGGGTTGGAACTCGATGATCTTCAAAGTCCCTTCCAACCCAAACCATTCTATGATTTAGTTGTGTCGCATCTAGTTCTGATTTTTTCTGTGTGAACTTTTCTCCTTCCTGAAAGATTGGATCTATGACTGCTTTGCATCCCAGAAGCAGCTGAAGTAGAGCCCTAGGTTTGGCTCAGCTTGTTAGCCATGTACACGTCTTGTTTGACAAGTTTCTGTTGTATCTGAAAACAAGATATGCAAGGTACAGTTTTTGTAAAAAGTGACTGCAATAGCCTGTAGATCACCTTGGCTCCCCAAAAAACATGTAAAACCTTTGGTAAGAAGGGCAGCCTATTGATTAATACTGCTAAATTAATTACAAGAACTAGAGATTCCCTCTGGTCCTCTTCCACTCCCAAAGCTATCAAGCTGTGTTGGTGCTGTGAGGGTACCTGTCTGTCTGTGGAAATGCATTTCTCAGTAATACAATGTGGTCTTGAACTCTGTTGGTATAGTGAGGGAAAACATTCTTTGCTGTACCAAGTTGTTCAATTCCTATTACAATGTGCATAAGGACATTAGCTTAGTGTCATAAGTTCATAGGAGAGCCTGGGGGTAGAAGGGGTGACAGGAGGTTATCTCAGACACTACTGTAGTCAAGCATATTTACTGCCATCTCGTACTGTTACTTCTTGTCTCTTTTTAGAGTGGAATCTCTGAATTAAAGATTTTTTTTTTTCCCCCCTTTGCTAGTTTTCTGAATCTTCTAGATGCGACTACAATATACACTGAAATGCAATGTATCATTACTTGTCATGTATTTCCAGCTATGCTGTTTTCCCCAAGACATCAGAAGAATCAGATCTTAAATTTTCACCTGAATCTCTGATGTTTAAAGAGTTATCTTTTCTTTAGTGTCTGCCAATGAAATGTTCTCTGAAGCATCGTATATTTGGGTCAGGAGAAGCCAAAGTCCAAAGCCTTTAATCTGCTTATATGAAAAGAAGATTCAAAGAAGCAAAAATGATGGAAATAAAGTAAAAGTAATACCTAACATATGAACGTACTTCTCCTCTAGCCTGGTATGCTGATAATACTAACTTTTTTCTTAAAGGGGGGTTTTGTGAAAAATTTTTTTATTCTCTTTTTAAAAAAAAGATTGCTGCTTATCCAAAAGTTTCAGCTCTGTCACTGTCAATCCTGTCAGCATGTCAGTAAGACTATAGGAATGAGCCCAGTGACTCTTTACATTACACATGCCCTGCAATACTTCAAAGTGCAGTATCTTTCATTTCGTACAAAAACAGCAAGCAAGACTATTCTGGAATTGAACATATGATATTCTGGTTGCATAAGTGAAGAAATGTCTACTTGTAAGGCTACTTCTACTGTGGATTGACATTTAAATTCTACTAATAGAAGTATCAGAGGAACCCTCCCTGAAATCAGTGTTCAGAGTTGTCATTGATTTTGATGATCTCACGTTGATCTTCACACAATGCTAATAACAAAGAATTTTTTATTTTTTCACAAAATGGTTTGATATCTTGTTATCAAGAATCAAAGCAAATTAAACTTAAGGTTACAGTGCTGCAAGGATCTATGCTGAAGGACTCTGCATTCCTGAGACTTTCTATTTAAATGCTGAAGATCCAGTCTCAAATCAGTGGAGATTAGTTACCAAAGAGCTTCTGTTTGAACTATTTTTGAAAGCATAAGCACTTAATTGTTCCTGAAAACTTAGTCCTTTCAGTCTCTGATTTTGCAGTTAATTTTTTTCTTATATCTTTTTCTTATTTTCTAGTATTTTTTTTAATTATTTTAAACTCTTTTTAATCTGCACTGGGCAGCTTATTTCACTCCTTTGTGTATTTTTAAGAATTTGTTTTATTTTCACTCGAGGATGTCTATATAGCCTAGTAACTTCCTGCCCACCTTTCATCTCATTTCTCAAGTGGATTTTTTTTCTTTGAAAATCCAAAGTCTTTTGAAAAAATAATTTAGATGGACCTGAGGCATACAGTAAAACAGAAAACAAACTTCTGAAGTAAAACCCAAAGACTTAAAGAATCTAAATCAAATGTTATTTCATCAGGAAAGACTGGTAAGATTGCTGGAGGTCTCTCAATCACACAGCACAATGTACTTCTGTCAGGATTTATGTAATTCTGGCCAAGTTATAAACAATGTGTAAATGACCTGAGTTGTCATTAATTTCATCAAGTACCAACCCAAAAAAATCCTTCTGTGTTCTTAAGCATTTGGGAAACGAACCCTTAAAGCCTGCTTTGTCAGCTGAGCTCTTCCTTTCAAATAAAACAGGTAATAATATAAGAGTGCTTGAACATTTTCATTTTTTTTTTTATTCTGAGTTTTGGACTTAAATGCTGATGTTGTCCTGCTAATGTATGTTGGAAGAAGCTTTACAGAAGAATATATGATTCTACTGAGCTTGGTAGTGGGCATAAAAAAACATGGCCAGAGCTGAAATACAGCTGTATCTGGTTTCAAGGTCATTGAGATGGAGTCAGTTACAAATTATTTCAATTAAAAAAAAAAAAAGTGATCCAGGAACTGACCAAGGAAACTGTCTGGGGTTAAAAAGTCTTTGAGAAGCTTTCTGGCAGTAATTTCCTGTAACTTCAGGTGTTTAAAGAACTCTCCTACTTTTATTCAGCATTCTTACTCAAACGGAAACACTTCATAAATTTCATCAGTACCTCTCATTCATCCATCACTTGCTGAGCTTCTTGCTACTGAAAGAAAAGCTTGTTTTAGCTTATGTCCTAGCTCTGTGTGTTCATCTGAATGTCTGACTTGTAAAGCATCCTGAATTTCTAGTAGTGCAGGAAACAGAGGTGGAAATAAACACAAATAAAGTGCAGTTTAATTGAAGGGCGAAGGTATCCTCTTGTAACCGTGGAGAATGGTGCACATGTAAAAACTTCAGAGAAAATCTCAGTGGAAACAGATATATTGCAAAATGCCAGACTGTGGTGATACTCACAGGGGATGGGATTTCCTAGCGGGCATGGGAACGGTGTTTTGAGGCTCTCTTGCATACTGAGAGAACGAGCAGGTCCCGTAGTTTTAACTCTTCTGGTACTCATGAAGTCATACAAAGCTTGAAGAGGTCTTGGTCTGGTACTGCCAGACAATGAAGTACTTTGATTATCAGCTACAGGAGGCTGCTTATAGCACTGAAGTCCCAGAGCTCGTAAGTGGCGAATTGTACATGCTCATTCCTTCTATACCTGAATATACATAAATGCATAACTTGCTGATGCATCAGCCCTAATACCATTGATAAAGCTATAGATATCTATGTTGGCATTGTATATAGCTAGCATAGTTACTTTAGTTACTAAATAAACTGAGAGACTTACCTCTTGTTGGAGTCAATGATCTTAAAGGTCTTTTCCAACCTAAATGATTCTATGATTTTTTTTCTCTTTTTGATATTGGATGTCTTGTAATTCCTTGCTATACCATAACGTACTCAGTAGTATCTATGTGCTTTTTGCTTCATCCTGTTTTCATTTACACTGTGCAGCATTAGTGTAAGCTGTATGTGGAAATTTCCAGGCTCTGTGACTGGGTTAACACCTGCCTGAGGATGGTGCTTGGAGGTGTACTCTGCTAAAGTTGTGATTTTGTGTTTCTTTTCTTCCAATTCTGAAGTTATTTGTAGTCATTTGCTTATTTTATTGAATTTCAGGCTGTTGTATTATAGGCTATGCCATGCACAGTTTCCAGCTCATGAGTCTTAATCCATGCCTGTCTTAGAAATTTTAATTGATCTGACATCTAAATTGTAGAAAAACATTATTTTCTCTGTGTAAATTACTTTCAAATCAGATGTGGCTAATTTTTGGGAGGCTTCCTTTTTGCTTCTAGAATACTTTAAGAAATAACAGTAAGTCCAACAAGAAGCTCAGCTCTGTCCAATGATGCTCAGTGCGCTTAGTTTCTGAGCAGGGGTTTGCAACTGTGCTGTGTATTGGTTCCTCATCTAAATATGGCTTTTAAGTAGCTGCTGTGTCAACAACTAACATCTCTAGAGACTGTTGTAACAGACCTTATAAGTAATTATTCTAACGCTTTACAGTGCCTTCTCTCTCTTACTCACTTGTCTGTCTCTTGGTTACAAACAAAGTACACTAGAAACTAGATTAACAGGTTTTGCATACTGAATATGCAACTGAATATCGAATCACATGTTGAATAACAAATCCCCCCCAAATTCAGATAAGCAAAAAAAGAAAAATTATTTGTATTAAAATTGCTGCCTCTTTTAATACAGCAATGGCAGAATTTTTAATTTTTTTTTTTTTAGACTTGCCAAAGCTTTCAACCTGGATCTTTAACTACTGGAGGTTAGAAGTATTCCCCTGACCTTCACAAAACCCAGGTTCTTGTGCAGTACTGGCTCCGAAGGGCTGCGCCGTGGCTAATGACCCCAGACCGCATTGTGAACTGCAGTGCTTTAAAGCTGTTTGTAACTGGTGGGCATTGGTGCTAAATAAAGAATGGATGTTTACAGATCGGAAAAATTAACAGAAATCTGCCAACCTGTCAACACCTGTGAATACTCTGCTTTGATGGATGCCCAAGAGGAGGAGAGGGAGAGCAGGTGGAGAAGGAGCCTCTTTGACAAAGAGAAAATGTTAATTCAGGTTTTTTTTCTGCATCATGTCAGCTTTGATTTCTTCTTCATCTTTGTCTACATCCCTAAATTATCTGCCATAATTGTGCAAGTGACTTGAATGAATGAAGGCTTTGCCTAATTAAATTGTGAAAGACTGAAATGCAGGTATAATCTGATTATCCAAGCAAAATGACAAAATAAAAATAACACGCAAGTGATTGGTGTGACCTATTGAACCTAAATTTAGCTTGCTGGTTGTCCTACAGATACTGCTTTGACTAAAACTGACATCACCTTGCATGTCTGTAAAACAGCACAAATAATTTTATCTTTCTTATATGCGAAAAACTAATATTTGTAATGCACACTGAGATCACTTTAATATGTGCAAGAAGTCCATTATAAATAGCCAATATAGGAGGCCTTTATTTCCTTAAAAATTTGAGGATAACTGTATATTAGAGATCTCTTTTAGTGGTATCACTTCTTTCACTGCCCCTGTTCATGGGGAGGACAGTTCTAATGCTGGGCTAGAGATTGCATTATTCCACTCCATTCAAATAAAACAGATATTTACAGTGCTAATTTTTTTTACATCTGGTAATATAAGTGTATTGATAAAATTCAAACCAATTATGCTTATTAATATTTTTATCTCTCTCGTAATAAGATGAAATATTTTAGTGAGACAAAGTTTGGTGGTTTGTTTCTGTGGCTGAGCTTGTGGGAGTGGGCTGCCAAGGAGGAAGGACCGAAGTATTCAGCCCATTATTAAGGGGCAAATTCTGACTTCTTTACTGCATGGGTAGTCATAGTAACTCAAGTAAAATATTTTGCAGACGGAGATTCTGCTCTGAATTGTTTATTTATATGCATAAATATGGAAGAACCTGGGAAAAAATATTACACACTTATCAAAATTGTATTGTTTGGATCTAAAAATGATGAAAGATGTACTTAAGTTCTGTTCAACGTATAAATTAACTGTTTTTTTACTAATTTAAAGTGAATCATTCCTTGGTTACATAATATAATTGAGATCAGAAATGTGTTTCTTTTCCTCCAGTGATAGAAGCAAACCTTAATTTTAGTGTCTGATGGTTCAAGGGAGAGTACTTCAACAAAATTGATACAAATGGTGCTTCCTAATTCTTGGTGAGTAATTTACTTTTAAATATGCAACTTAAAGTAGTCTTAGGCTGATCGTATCACACTGGCTAAATGTATGAAATCAATATACAAATACTTGATTTTGCTTTCTTTATTCTTTGAGCTGAATTTAGAGCTGTTGGTGCTGTTGATTACAACAGTTGCCTAAGATCAGGATTATTTGTCTTTGTATTAAGCTCTGGACAAATGTATATATAATAGGAGGCAGATATTAAACTCATCCTTGTTGATGTACTATTGCATGTTACAAAACTCTGTGCTCCTGGTTGTAGCTACAGTTTTTGTACAAAATGCATATGCAAGTATTGCTTCCTCATGCCTAAATCTTTGTTTAATGGATGCAAAGTAACTCGGGTTATTTTAGGGCTATTCATGGAGTAAAATTGCTTTCTTCGCTGTCCTCTGCATTTTATTTTACAGGGCATCTGCCTGGTAGGGGAGACAACAAATCAGTTTTCTAGGTGAATATTTTCAAGGCAGTTTTATCAACGTGATCAAAGTAGCTGGTGAGCTTTGCCCTAAAATCTCTTGATAGCATTTTTCGTATCTTCCTCTCTTCCAGTGTGCCACCTTGTTTCCATAAACTGCTAGTATGGCCATTTTCTTGTAAATCTGTTTACCATTCTAACTGCCATCTGACAGCTGTTCTTTTGCTTGAAATACACCTTGAATCACATGAACCACGTGGTGGTTGTTTGGGTGCCCTTACCTGTGCTGGGATCCTCTGTTGCTCCTAACAAGTGGTATGTAACACTTAAAAACTGACTTACTCAATGATGACTAAGTGTTTCTAATTTAGGAATCAGCTTAAAAAGGGGGCTACTTTCGCCAAGTCAACAGAATTCACGTGAAAAGCTGCTGCAGCTCTTTTTCTGATCCCGTTCAACCCCCCCTAAACACTTACCTGCCTTTCTTTAAAGTGTCTTAGCAAGCTTTGACCATGAGCGTATTAAGATGCTGAGGCAGCAAGACTCAGCATCTCTCAGCTTCAGACATTGAACTTTAATGTGTAAGTCCAAAATTCAACCTCTGTCACGTGTATCAGGATATTAGCTGGCTGGGTGTTTTGCAGGAGAGATTAATTATGATCACAGACAAACCATGGAGATAAAAGTTTATTTGATTTTAAAAGTTAATTTGATTTTTTTTAAAAAAATTACATTTTATTCCGAATTACATAAGTTTTGGTTGTTTGGATGACAGAAATGTGTGTCTCTAAAATATAAGTAGTTGAAAATAGTTTAATTAAATTCAAGATTAATTAAAATTACATTGTTAATTTTTTCAGAAGGCCCATGTACAGTACTGAATATGGCCGCATAAACTGTAGATTTAAATATTTGACTTTGTCACTAGTACAGAAATAAAGATCCTTTTGATATTAAAAAAGGAAATAATTAAAAAAAAGGTAAAAAGCCCTTTATAACACTGTCTGGAGATGCTTTTCGTTTCCTGGGCTGAAGAATGCAAAGGGAAGCTTTTGAAGTAGTACTTTTCAGTAGCACAGAATAATGTCTGTTGAATTTAGTGTGGATGCGGAGGTTTGAGCAAAGCAGTCCTGTCCGGTTCGGAGTCCCAGATAGAACATTCAAATCCGATATAACTTCAAAGGGATTAATAATATTCTACTTCCAGTCTAGTCCTGTGTTTTCTTTGACCCACTTCGAAGTTCTTTCTTAAAAAGTTGGCTGAAGAAATCAGATTGCCAGTATAGGTCCAGGCATAGGTGTTTTGTATTCAAGCCAAATATTATGTTTGTCTATGCCAATGCAATTAGAGTAAATGGAGTAAAGTAAAGCTGCAGAGACAACATCATCAAGAGTAAATGATTGCAGATCTTTTAACCTAAGATGCCTGCAACTCTGAACAAGTAAAGCTTTTGGACTCAAATCATACATTGTTATTTTCATTTTACTTTACGGTTTTAATAATCAATAGCCAACAGCACTTTGACATTAACAATCTCTTTCTTCTCCAAATACCTTTTTCCTAATTCAAATCAGAACTAGGATCAGAATGAGATCTTTTCAAGATTATTTCATTGTAGGTTGTGATAGATACTTACCATACACGGTATTGATTGAATGCATATTTGAATAGCTAATGAAAGAAAAGTATTGATTTTGTTTGATGTTTAACTCTTGCTTTTTTTTTCTTTTTTTTTCATTATGTAGCCCTCTGTTTATAAACTTTTGCCACAAATGTGTGGGGAAAGCAAAGGTGTTTATCTTACTGTTTCATGTATTGAATTATATGGATCTGTGGGGATTCATTAAGCCTATTATACTTTTATAATAAATATAAAATAGTAAATATAATTATAATAAATATAAATAATAAAAGTATAATATTTTCTTTTATAAATGGACTATATTGGTTATAAATAAAGCCCTTATCCTAAAAGGGGGAAAAGCTAATTTAAAGTAGACTTTAGTGTAGTCTTTGTGCTTTGTGCTGCCTCTAAGCAGTAGTCAACTCTGACCTAACATTGCATCAAAATGACGTAACTGCTCTGTAGCTGTAAAAGCCTCAACTTCTCAGTGTGATTCAAAGCCACCAAACGTACATAAGATACAATTGAAATGCCAAAATATGTAATGCTTGGGAATGTGGGGATTATCTCTTCCATGATTATTCTTATTTTAAAACAACAGTTTAAGCTGCAATTAATTTTCTCAGCCCTTATTTGCTCGTGCACAAAAAACTAACCCCCATCCTGTTGATCTTGTTCAGACCAGAGAGAAAAATTGCTTAATGGAAATAAAGCAGTTTAGAAAATGGATTTTTTTTTTCAGTTTAGCTATTGAATTAAGAAAAAAATGGTGACTCAAAGTGGAAAAGTGACTGTTTTGTCACTCAGACTTGCAATGTAAGAGACAACTAACAGGAATTTTTGTTTTTTTTTCCCTTTAATATTTCATGGTATCTTTAGCAAAATTTAATCTCAGTGGCTTATTTTAAAATAGTCAGTTGAAATATTTGAGCTTTTCCAGCCTGGAGTTTCCTTTCCTGTGATACCCAAACTTCAGTTGTCGGGGAATAAACTACCAGCAAATGGCTGTGAAACCACGAGCAGAGCTTCTTGTGTATGTACTTGTGTGGAGAAACTGCTAGACACCGCGTATCTGCTTCTCCACACGGCGCATACAATGCCATTTTCAAAAATGTGTTTGCCTCAGCTGGTGATAAGGGAGCACTTGGTAGCTGCTCTTTAGCCTGAACAAAGAAAATGTTACTGATGTTTGAAAAATAAGTTGCAGTTAAATTCTTTCTTCATGGTTCTGCTCCTCAGGAGCAAATTTTGCTGATTAGCAAATGGCAATATTAATTTATAAAATCAATATTTAATTCTAGGGTTTGTGGTAGTTATCTATTCCGTGTGTCTACAATCACAATGCCAAATGCTTGGTTAGATGGCATTCATGTTCTGTGTAATTTATCACATAAAATAATGCACAGATATGAAAAGATGAATTAAAAGGAATTCCAGAACAGTGTTTTTCTAGTCTCTTGGAGCAGAATAATTGCGGTCTGCACCATAGACCAAGTTTAGCTGAGTTTATCCCTTACTACGAGGTGGCTGGGTTTTTTTGCTGTTTTCTTTTGGATTCTTTTACCTCCCTCAGTTCCTGTGCAACAGGCAAGAATTTAATGCTGCATTATGGGGCACAGGACTCTAAAACAAAGTGTGTAGTGAAATGCTTAGGGAGTCAGTGTTTCCAAGGTTCTGGTTTTTACCCTGATCTCCAGTCCCATTGAGAAGTCACCTGTCAAGATGTTAAAACTGAGTCCCTAACATATTCAGAATGTATGTGATTATGCAACTGTGGAAACAAATCGCACATCAAAGCTTTGATGTTTCCACTCTGTGTGAAACATGATGCCTTATGTATTAAAACAGTGTGGTATTTTACAAAACCATGTATTGTCACAAAATGAAAGTGAAAGTGGAGGAAACATGCAGCAAAACCCCAAAACTCAAAGGGATAACTGTGGATTTGCATAACTGGAGGAAAAAAAAATATCCTATGCATCTTGAAGAACTGCAGGTCGGTCTGTTATTGTACTTGGTGCAGATAAAATAAATTAAAAATAAGCTACGTGTAGAGTTTTGTTTTACTCGGACAAATGATAAATTCTGATTTGCAAAAAGATAAACTTGTTATGCAAAAGGATGAAATAGTGATGTAGCTTACCAGAGAAGAGTGGTCACACTTGGGAGAAGGGTCTGAAAATGAAAACTTTTATATAAAGATGAGAAATCAGACCTTGCATTCTGTCATTCTGCTCTGTACAGGAGGATTACGCACTGTCCAATGTTATAGTTGTACAGGCAACAGCAAATGTAGCAATGGTCTAAGAATATTGCTTTAAGTGATCTTCCCTCTGCTCTTCTACCAGCAGCTGTCAGAGACAAACTATGCAAACCTGCCTGGTCTTTGTATACCTAGACTCTAAACCAGCAAATAAGTGTGCCTATATTTAAAGCAAGTTTGTTTTCTGTTTTCCTCTGTCTGCAGACCTAGTAGAGAACTTCCATGGCTACGCCCAAAAGTTTGATGGCCAGAATGCATTGGAATGAGCAGAAATCCTTCCCAAACCCTCAGCATAAGTAAAAAAAGTTTAAAAGTGTAAGATCATATTCCACAAGNTGTAAGATCATATTCCACAAAAAAAAAAAAAAAAAAAAAAAGCCCTTCCCTTTCCCCCAAAAAAGCTATTTGTGATGCTTGCTTTTCTAGTAAAAGCCAAACTTGGCTGAAGTGTTATAAGGAAAGTCTAGGTGACTGTTAAGACCTTCAGTTAATATTTTATTATCAGAATTAAGCAAATTGTTTTATAAGAGTTATTATTAAACTGAATATTATGAAATAGGACAGGTTTTGCCCCACCAAGTGAAGGGCCATGAATTTTGTTTCTAGTTACTCACCAGAACTGCGTAGTCAATTTTTCTGTAAGATGTTTTAAAATAACTAGTCTAAAACCTGCTGGCTAGTGATGATTAGTGACCAAGGATAAAATGGTCTCAAATTAATCAGAAGGAAGTAATTATACACTACTGGAATTCAATGTTAATCCTTCCGTTGCTGATAGGAGCAGTTAGATCCCAGAGGTAGTTAATGTCAGATTTGGGATGTGCCTTCTGTCTTTGATAAGTTGTTGGGATCTTTGCATGGTTAGTAATGTGTTTTTTTTTCTTAAGGTTTAACATTATAAAGTTAAAAAGTGAGATGTTAGGTTTCCTGGTGCTTTAAATGTTTCTTAATGTGGAGTCTGTTCTCAAAACCATAGGATGTGCAGTTTCTTCTCTTGTGTCATTACACCATGAGGTTCTCTTTAAATGAGGTCATTAAACAGCTACAATCTCATAATAAATGGGATTGAGTGGAGCAGGGGTTTCCTGTTTTTACTCTAAAAATAGATTAAAATGTAGGAAGAACGAGAAAGTTTCAGCTCTAGTTTGAAGTTTGATTGCACTAAGAATAACTTTCTAGAAGGTCAGTTAAGAAAATAGTAGTACCATTTTCATGCTTCTGTCTTTTTGAGCCTAATGATATGTATTTGGGAACTTCAGTGTTTATGGGACTTGTTTTACTGCTAGGTTTTTCTAGGCTATCTGTTTTCCAATGGAATTCTGAAATCTAGGTCCACATACCCATGTTCAGCAGCTCATACGGGGGTCCATACCAATTTTTCATCATCATGACTTAAGCTATTAGTGTGGCTGTGGTCGTTTAAAATCATTACTACTTTTTTCCCCTATTTCAGACATATTCTTATTGTTTAAAGAAGTGATGTGTATGAATAATTCACTGATAAAAATCACTTAATGATTTTTTAATTAAATTTCATGAAAACCTTAAGATGTCTTCAAATGTATTTATTATTTGGCATCAAACAGTGTGGAGCAAGCAGTCAGTGTGGAGAATTCTTTGGGTATAAATTGCTTGTGCGTAATTAATTTTAAATACTTGTCATTTGAAACTGAAGCTGTTTGATAGGATGCAGGAATCACACGGAGATTGTTTCCTGTTTCAATGAGTATTTGTTAGAATTGTCAGAATACTTACAGAAAGCAACTCATCTGAAATTTTGTATTTGTATGAGCATTCTGTCATTGGAATTCTTGCTGGAATATTTGCATAAAGTAAACACAATAGGTGACTGAACAATTAATGTGAATACATTTAAGGATGCAGAAACATATTCATAAACATTTATTTCCTTATTCATCTAGATTCAATTGTAAAACTGAGCTTTGGATCCTTCCTGGATATAAGTAAAGCTTCTTTATTTCATCCTTATCCTTAATAATGAAATAAAAAATATGCTGATTTATTAGCCTCACTTGAAGCTTTATCACAAACAGTTGGGGGTTACTTTAGCTAATGTGACATCTGTGCATAATTATGCATCCCATCACTCTTCTTTGTACTACTCTACTCTTTCTGTATTAAAAGTGTCAGAACAATACTGCAAGCATAATGGTGCTGGTTTTTAATCAGCACAGACACAGTAAACAACTGTTCATTAGCAAAAGTAGAACAAAGAATGGCTCAAAATCGTACTTCTAAAAAGCTGATTTTGTTAGTTAAATAAAATATTCTCAATATATTCTTTATTCTAGACATATTTTCAATCTGTCTCCGTTGATGAGGAACTTTTGGCAGTCTAATGAATTCTTTGATCACTTTGTCACTTCTCTTTAACTACTAAACCTGCATTTTACCTATCTGAAATATCTTCATACACATGTGTAAGAGTTCTTCAGAACAACTTGTTTACGGAGAAAGGTCCCAGTTTCTTTTGCAGAAATGGATCAAGCAGAAAAATGTCATATTGTATTCAAGTGGAAAATAACAATTGAATTTAAAATGTTAGTATTGTATTAATATGTACATTGAACATGTTCTGGTTTGTTTTAAGTTCTGGAAGCTCGTCTAAAATTTTGCATACAATTCATCTTTGAAGTAGCAAAGAGTGGGGAATGTAGGGGAATTTAAGGATAATGATGGCCTACTTCACAGTGTTGAAACTCTTCCAGCAGGTACTGCTTGTTTCGGTGAAAATCAATAGAAATAATAAAAAAGAATGAGCTCTGTATACAAGCTCAAGCAGTGACCCATAGTACTAACCATATTAGTTCACTCACAAAATAAACCCAGGCAAATGTAATATAGTGTTTCTTATTATGGGTACCGTATATTTTTGAGAGAATTGTGTTTTTATATTTCTTGGCAGCATGTGTATCAAGTTCTGTACAGCATTCTTTCCAACACAGACTATAGATTTTGTAAACTAGTTTTTGCAGGGGGTTGTTTTCACTTCCACTCAGGAATCAGGGCACTCACCTAGGTGAATTTTATCACTTTATTTTGATCAAGGAGTCTACGGTGCTAATCTGTTCAGAGAGGGCCTGTGCTAGAAGGTCTAGGGTTGAATCTCCTTTCTTTGTGTGCCCAATGCGGTAATTTATATAAAATACCTAAACATTTATTATTTCAGAGAAATGGAGCAAGAGAATGAATCTGTAGTATGGTAGTTATATGAGAGATAAGGGTCCATTGTCAAATTAACAATATACTGGTAGTTGGGCTAAGCAGGTGTTGGGTGTTTTCACCCTTTAGTCTGTGGTATTCACTGACATGTGTATCCACATATTTAATGAGAATAAGAGAGACAGAATAACTCCACAGTCTTGTGTCTGACTCATCTGGAGGCAGAATAAAATATTTGAAACAAGTTTTTTATTATCTTACACCAAGTGGAAAATCCCCAGTGAGAATGTGTTTAGAGGACCTTTTCCTGAGGACATGACACTGGTTATTCTGGTGTTCCCCTGGGATTTGAGTGCTAAGAGTTCAAATTTTGTTCACACAGTCAGTCCTCAATACCAAATTACTAGGTGAAAACATGATGGCAGTTCTTTGAATCAATGCCATATCCTCTTCTCTTTTCTCCCTCCCCAAATTGAATCAAACCTAACTTGTAATTTTGTCCGAAACTTCTATTTTCAATATGACAGAAGCCTTTTTTGGCGAAAAAGTTATTTCAGAAAGAGAAGGGGGAAAAATATCTAGGCAAATGTAATGTGAGTTTTCTTTGTTGGATAAAGCAGTTACAAAAACAGCAAATAACTTAAAAATACCTATTCACAGTTACCCGAAATGGAGAAGTGCCCTTTAACAATGAAGATGATGCTCTCAACTGATACTGAATCACTCTACGACTTTCTGCCTGTATTCCTTTTATACCAAAAATAGTAAAAGAATATGTCAACTAAGTGGTCCTCAATAGCATCCTTTAGAGGGACGATGCGGCTCAGAGATGTCTCTTCACTCTGTTCATGTTCTACTAGCTACAATTTGGTGTAGTATCTGTTCAGAGGACAAAACAATTGAACAAAGTATCAGGTGGTTTAAAGCTTTTCAATAGTCATTTAAGATTCAGACACAGATTTTTGACAGACCCGGGAAGAGAAGATGAAAGTGGCTAGATTAAGATTGACAGTCAAAATAAGTAACAAAAGATAATGTCATATGAGTTGGTAGACTGATTTTTCTCTATGTAACTGACGACTTCCAGATACAGTAGACAAGTCTCTGTTTCAGCTTTTGGTTGTAAATTCTGAGCAAGTACTATCAAGTATTTTGAATCTGAGTTATGATATGCAGCATGTGCATATGATATTTGTAGTGTTGGAGGGGAGAATTTAAAAAAAAATGAAAATTTTAATACCCTCTCTGTAGATAACCAGCCTGAATCTGTTATGACCTGAAGGTGTAGAAATGCTTTCCAAAATTTTCAGAGAAACCAGAATGATTAGCCTAATTTCTGAAACAAAATATATTAGCATCATTTAGGGTATNGAGGAGGGGGGGGGGGGGGGGGGGGGGGGGAATATCTTGTGATACAGAATAGATATTGTGAACTCAGAAATATAAGAGAAATTATTTTACACTTTGAATAATGGAGTGTTTTTCTCAGACAGCTCTCACCCACTTGGATAAAATAAGTCCTTGAACTGCTTATTCAGATGTGCTGTATTTGCATTTTCTGTTTGTTTCCTACCAGATCTAGAAGACTAAATAAAATAATGGGGTAAACAGAAGGAATGTTTTAAATCTGTGATGGTAAACTGCCAAGCCAGCATTTGCTAGCAACTTGATTTTCAATCAAATATCAGAATTGCTTTTTTTGTCACTACACTGCTGTAAGTAAACTTCAACAAAATATCCTGGGGGACATAGATACTCTCTGCAGTGATCACTGAAGTGACGCTGTTCAGTTAAAGCTTTCAAAGGTATGCCTACTTATCTCCTATGAACAATTATCTGCTTTGTCAAGTGATGCATTCTGTGGTGCTGGAGCTTTGTGGATGGTGTAATCAAAGTGTTTCCCTCCCCATGAATCTTTTGTTTCTAACCCTGAAGACAGTTTATAAATGACTTTCAGAGGTTTTTTCCTTCCATTATGTATTTGGTAGCATAGATTTCAAATGTGTAAGCGATGTTGTATGTCCCATTTACTTCATTGCCTCAGCCAGCTTGGTTGAATTTTACTGGGAATTGGGTAGGTGAATACATGATGTAGTTGATAGAGAAATAGTACAGTGTAAATACTCTGTATTCTGTTGCTCTTCTCCAGTACAAAATCTTAACTGGTAGAATAAACAGTAGAACAAACATTACATGCGCTGCTCAGCCTGTTGTTTCTCAACTGTAAAGTAAAATTGGCTAAACTGAACATTTGCAAGCACTCCCATGATAAAATAAGCATTTTAGTCATGAACATATATGCAGCTTACCTAGAAATGGACTCAGTTTAGCATCTGGAAAATTGTTTTTTCTCTTCTCCCTGCCAAGAATTTCCATTTCATAATGTCATATTAAGATAAGCACATTGCAGCCTGACCGTTGAATGCTGCACTGACATTAAGAAACAGGTTTGCAAAAGGATTTGAGAGTCTCTGGAGCAGATTTCAAACAGGGAACCTGCAAAAGAGGGAAAAGCTGTGTATTGGAGCATGTCAAGTGTTGAATTTATAAATGTTAAGACAGAATGCCATTTGTCCTTGATGTAAGTTCATCAAAATCATTTGTGTCTTATATTTCTTGTGTAAGAATGAAGTGATGTTTGGGACAGCTTGGTTCTTCAGGTTGGTGACGATTCTAAGAATATATAGTTCATAAAATCATAGAATACCAGGTTGCAAGGGCCCTCTAGGATCATCTGGTCCAATCTGTCATGGCAAAAGCACAGTCTAGACAAGATGGCCCAGCACCCTGTCC
>RSEF01000007.1:4429277-4455665 GCA_003993805.1 Himantopus leucocephalus | reverse complement strand
ATCATCTGAAAGGTCCCTTCCAACCTTAACAATTCTATGATTCCAAGTCAGGCATTTACAATCAACCAGTGCTGGTCAACAAAACAGCAAGCCATGCAACCTAATTGGGGGTAGCAGCATATATTTTTCTGAAATAAGGTTTCGATTTCATTTACAATTCCTCCCATGATTCACTAAATTGATAGTTAGTAGTACTATCTAGTCTTCCATTATCTATTGAACTCAAGTAACTTAGGTAAACATTTAATTGTTTATCATCAACTACAAAGTGTCCCATTTACCTTTTAAAGAGTAATGAGGTGTTACTGGCTGCTGTTATGCTGTACAGGCTTGTTTCCTTTTAATTAGTTTATGATTTTAGAAGTTTAAGGCAGGGGTACACATGGATACTTTTTTTTAATAAGGTGATCAGCAGCCTATTCATTTCTACTTTCATCTATCCATTCCACAGTAAAAATTACCACTTTCTAGGGTAGCTATTAGCAAAATAGTTTTGAGCTAATATTTTGACATATTGCCTAATGGCAACAAGTTATCAATTGAGCTATTTCAAACAGACAGCATGAAAAGGCTTTTAACATATAACAGACTGCTTTAATATTGTTTCCCTGGAGAAAACATGTGAGCTTGACTGGAGTTCTGTGCAGTACATAAATATTTTATACATCGAAGAGGCTGCTGATGAATATCTGGACTGAAGAGATTAAGCAGACAGACACAGTTAATAAAAAATTACAGTCAATTTCCCTAAATGGAGGCTTCTGCTTTTCAAAGCTGAAGGTACTTATAGTATATTAATGTCATTTAAGATTTTTTAGAGTAATATCACAACAGTGTCAAGAGGACAAACTTATTACAATAAACCTTATTTTAAACGTTGTTGCAAGCTACTCTGCTTAAAACCCAGAATAAGTAATTTTGTTCCTTGAAAGCATGATAAATAGAAATGCTGAATTTTACTCAGACCCAATAAATGATACTTAATCACATGAACTTAAACTCACTTTAATAATAATCAATATCTAGCATGACTCCTGTATCTCTCTGGTTGATCATCACATCAGTCTTTAAGGAAAGAGCCCATTTCCCTTTTGTGCAGCTACAGCGGATGACAAATACTGCTACGCAAATAATTCAATACAGGCCATGGTCTGAAGCAGCGCACCAGGAATGTATTTAAATCTCCCACTTATTCATCTTACAAGAGTGCTCTGTTGGGCAGGATTTCCAGTCCTACGTGACACACTGCTCATAGAGGGCTGAGAAATAAGAGCTGTTGTATCCACAGACAAGACCAGAAACAATGTCTGTCTTCAGCACAGCACTCAGTTGGCAGGCGGAAAGTGATTTAGAGTGTGCCATCTTGTCCCACCAACAAACCACACGATCACCATAGGCAGTGGTGGAATTTGGAGTTTGACTTGGGCAACGCTATGCCCATGTGCACTGTGCCCAGTTGCTGCATGTGATCAGGCACACACGTGCCTGAATAAAGAAAACACCATGCCTTTAAAATGTAATCTTGTCAAATACTGAGAGTTACACAGAAGCAGTGAATCAGACTTCAAAACCCTTCCCATCCTCAAAACTGTAACACAGAAAGCCTCAAGCCAGTGAGAACATCAGTAAAAATATTTTAAGTTAACACAGCAAAAAAGTTGGAATATTTCCTTTTTTCTTTTGAGTCTGAACTGGCTGTTGCAAGATCCATTTTTAAGCACAGAAAGATCCAACTCTTCACTCCCATCTGCATGTGAAACAGCAAATCTAAATACAGATGAGCAAATACCCTATTTATTCATGCCCTGGGTGTTAAGGAACACCCTGGTACGCCTGCCCTTCTGCCAGGGTTTGACTTGGGAGCTGAGAAGTCAGCGGAGAACGGCTATAAGATCTGTTGAGAGATTTGAAATCTGCAGATTAAATTCACTTTTCTCAGCATAAAGAGGCTTTTGAAAGAGTTTTTGCAGGAGCAGCTGAGAAATAAGACACGAGGTACAGACTAGTTAAGAAACCAGTACAAATCAGGATATATGTGTATCTGCCATTAAAGCGATATAGCAGGAGTAAGACAGTCCCAAGTCCCAATTTCTGTATTAGAGCTTTCTCCTTCAAACATTTCAGGAGGAGTATGCTAATACCGCTACTATCACCATAATGGTCAACTAAGACACAGCAACAGAAGCTGAAAGCTTCATCTTTTATCTAACAAAGGCAAACAATTTGTCAAGGAACAGAAGCCTATTTGTGATCCCAGTTAATCACTGCAGACTGCCATGAGACCATAAGCAACCTGCAGGACCAAACCCAGTGTCTCCCTGTGTGAGAGGACTGGGAGGCAATTGTAACATCCTTTCACTCAGGAGTTTCTGCTTCAAAGCAGCAGAAAACCATTACTGGAGGTAGTTATTTAAATATAATAAAGTTCCCAGCTGTTTATTTAACAAAAATTCCCTTCTCTCATTTAATATTGTTCTTAAACATGAACTGAAAACCATCAATCAGCATGCTGTTATCTACTGCTCTGTACAACTTGTTCCATCAGTGTCAAGATACCAATTTGCAATACCAAGTTTTTCAGGGGAAATGTGGCTGCTTGTCTTGAAGGAGAAAACCAGACAACGGATGCACAATTACAATACCACCTGAATTTTGTTACACCCATTGGCTCTAAAAATTCCAGCACCGTAAATACATTCAGTCTGACTTCTTGATAATGGCGATATGTGGAACAAAGAAATGTCTCAAAGCTTTAAAAGTAAAATACACACATGTTGACAGGGCACTTTTTAAAATAATTCATCAGAAGACCAGAGGAATGTACTTGCAGAAACCAGAAAGGTAAAAGTAATCTGAGGAAGTGACCTCCATAAAGGAACCAGATAAATGAGTATAATAACTTTGATTGTTTGGGTTTTTAGTCCTCCCTATTCAATAGCAGAGAGCCTTCCCCTCCAAAAGGGGGATATCAGGATTCCAGGAACACTGCAGGACTTTCCCCCTGTTCTTATTCTCACCTCCCTCAGTACTGTGCCTCTGTCTGGTCTTCTCCAGAAATACAAATGCAACCATCGTTTCTGAGTGAATGATTCATCTCATCTTTCTATTCTGACATCTCCTTATGGCTGTTGATATTTCAGCTACAGCTCAACAAGGCAAAAATGGAAATCCTGACCTTCCCGCTCCAGTTTAACTCTTTTTCTAGTCATGCAAGGCAGTACGCTGCTCCCTGTCACTCAAACTCATCACTTGCATGTCACTGCCAATTCTTTCCCTCCCATCCAATATCTGGTTAAGCCTTGGTTATTACTCTTGTTATCTTTCAGGTTGGGCTGTCCTATCCATCCACACAACAAGTTTTCACAGCCACTATTCTCAAGACAATACATTTATATAACCGAAATACACTCAATGTGGCCTAGAAAAACACTGCCCTGCTTCACTTTGACATTTAAAATGCATCTGTAAACACCACCTTCCTGACTTATTGGTTTGATCATGATCACAGTGCTGTCTTCCACAACCCTTCGCTACCTCTCGTTAAAAGACTGGTGCTACACACAAGCTCCAATGCACAGTACTTGCTACCGGTTATTCAAAGCCAATACTAGAATATTGCTTACAACACTATGGGGCAAATCATCACTGACTCACTCATTAATATTTCCAGTTAAGTCCTTTTCCCCCCCTCCCCATGTATTGCTCTTCACACCAGGGGAGAGTGCCCTAGACACATCTGCAAGCCGGTGCATTAACCAATCATTGACAACTTCACTGACAGCTCCCCCCACGCTTTCCCTTATTTGCCACCATCTTAACTTGTAATCTCCTTTTAAGAAAAAACTATTTTTAAATACAAGTGCGTATAGTGCAAACACAGAAGCTGTAGTTGAGGCATGGCAATCTTCACTGGTCCCAACTGTGGCTGAGCCAACTACTGCATCACCATTCACACACACACAAAATAATGCGAGGTACTGCGTTCAAAGATGAGGAAGAACCAGAAATTAAGACTGATGGGCAAACTTCATATATCACACATTAGACTGGACATGTGACAAGGAAAGGATGGGGATGGAGGGGCAACAAATGGCTATTCTGAAGCAGAAGAATGTCTGTAAGGAGCAAGGACATAAGGGTAAGAATGAAAGCAGTCAGACCACAGGAGCAAGCCTTTTTTATGACATAAAAGGGAAGTGGTGAGGGGAAAAAAAACAAACCAAAACTTAAGATAGTGGCTGCCCAGAGAAAGTCAAGACAGGTGATGGTTTTGTATTTCCAGGAAATCTCCACTTTCATGGAATCTTCACAGGTAAGTAATTCTAAGCCAAACCCCTACTTAACAATGATGAGAGCCAAAAAAGAATAGAAAATGCAAAGACAGGAAAAAAACCAAGTGATAAGCAAGTTTGAAGTGGAGAGGTCCACCAGGTTGACAGGCTGATAAAATGGGAGAGAAGTTGCACAGGAAGACAAAACAATACCTCTGATCTGTTCTAAGTCAACAGGAAATTTTTTAATAATTTTAATCAATGACTCAGGTTTCAGTTTGGAGAGAAGGACCGAGCTGGAAAATACATAAATGTAAAGGCAAAAATGAATTGGAAAGAAGGACCTGTCATGAAGAAAACTGAAATGGACCAGAACACTGATTTTAGCCATCTCTGTTGCTAGTTTCATGAGCTTCTAGATAACTTATGTCTTCTGCAATTAATATTTCAATTTCAGTCTTTCATCAATATAATAAGTAGAAATATACAGTAAATATACTAGCAGTGTCAGTCATCGCCTTAAAATTAATTCACTCCACAAGTCTCCCCTGTCCACAAAAAGCGAGGACAAAAACCCTGACTACAAAACTAATATTTTAAACCCATCTTCATATACCTTCTTAATTACAGTCCAAATTCCTAAATCTAAACGAAAATATCTGATCCATACATAACAGTTACTATCACATTCAAAAATAGAGTTTAATAAAAATGAGATGCAAAAAATTTTAAAAACTGAGACGATTTCTTATTTAAAACTACATCTGTTACACATATTCTTTATTTTCAAGCCTTGTTCAACATTTCCTGGGACTTACTGATAATTTTCTCCTCTAAAAATATCCCAAAATCTTTTGCAACAAATGCTGAACGAAATGCCGCATATCCCTTCTGAAGAAAGCTCTCACACAGTACAATTAGAAATGTCAATCTGAAAAATGTCAAAATATCTCAAAAATAAACCATTTGAAATTCCAGAAATTTAAGTGTTTCAGTGCGCCGATCTGAAAACTTTCTTTCAAGTCAACAGAAAATGGCACACTGTCTACAGTGAAGCTTTTCGGTCTGATACCTCAATCCTGTCCTATTAGAACCACTCAAACTCTATTCTTTGGTACACAATCAGGCAACCAACAGATTATCAGAGAGAATTAGGCAAATTAAAAGTGTCCATCACTTGATAATTGAAGATGTGTTCCTCCAGTGCTTGCCTACAGGGGAACACAGGGATACGGTCTGAACTGTCAGGGCATAAAGGAGATTGTTTCATGGAAGTGGTTTGAAACAGCACATTTTATGCCAGCTCCACAGAGCAAAACATTATACCCCGAGAGTAACAGTGAGGCCTTTCCCTCTATTTTCTTGACAGCCAAATACCAGACTTTACCAGCAAGTGATCTCAGAAACTTAGTTCTAGTCTTAAAAAGTATGGGTGTATTTTGGCTTTTATGTATAGAAGAGATGACTTTGGTTCTGATGCTCAAGTTTAAACATTACTTTTCCTCCAGAGCTGAGCCTGTAGATTCAGTTCTGCGGGCTTTTTATTCAGGAAATCAGTTTTATTTGTTCCCCTAGAAGTACTGGTATAGCTAACTACTCACATCTACAAATATTTGCATGATGAGGATATAGATGTTGCTTGAGCTGGAAGTGAGGAGATACCTATGTGAATCCCATCCTGTATCAAGAATGAGTGTTTCTCCCTGCCTGCCCCCTCTCAACACCCTCCCTCAGACAGATACATCCTCCTCCTTCCAGGATTCCAGCTAATTCACTTCTAATTTAGGGTGATCACCTTTGCAAGCCTGACATCAGCTCAGAATTTGCATTTGTTTTTTGAGAACGACTGAACAAGTGTTCAAAAGCCTTCAAATTGAACCCTTTATTTTGGGGAAAAGTATTGGCGAGACAACACACGTGGCATGACAAACGGAGTCGCGACACATGCCATGGCCACTGCTTAATCCCTTCTCTGCCCTGTAAGGCCACAAGGAGTACAGCCCAGGGCTTCCTGGTGAGCCCAAGGCAGTTGCCTGCACATCAGTTCTTGTACTGAGCAAATATAGATACTTACAGGCTAACTTTTCACATTTCAGTAATCCCCGTACCAAATCCTCTTTACGGGCAATCATCTTAAGCCGTTCTCACTGCACACTGCAAGCCTTTCTTCGCTCGATGAAGAATTGAGCTAGTGAGGCTTCTGCTAATTTGTTAGCTGTTGGAAATACCCATTAGTCACCCATCAGAAATTCCTATGTCCTACAGGACACTAAGCAACATATTTTAACAGAGTAATGAAGGGTCACGTATCTGCTCTGTCTGGCATCTTTCTGAGCCAGCTTGCTCCCAAGGCCTTGCATGTGTCACATACACCACCCTTTTCATTATTAAAGTTTCTAGAAGCCTAACTTTCTGGTTGTTTTTTCTTTTTCATTTTATTTTAAACCATCACAGACCACACACAGGAAGTCCTTCATATGTTCAGGCCAAGTTTGGTTTTCAACTTTTGCTCTTGCTTCTAGAGGAGAAGACCAACCCAATGTATTTCTTCAACTCCTTGGAGAGAAACCAGGGGAAAGCTTTCACATGCTCTGCAACTGCTTCTGTCTGAACAAAAGCAGTGTGGTCCATCATCTCTATAAGACTTAACAAGGGGACACCAACTGGCCTGGAACAATCGTGTTCACCTACAGAGCTGGTCTTCACACCTGCCATTTTCTCTACTCCACCCTGATACTTCCACATACCATCCTTCCCATCCCCACTCTTCATAGCTGACATACCAGGACAGCTAACGCACTGACCAGCTACATCAAGGATCTGCTGAGATTCATATTATTTACTGAAAGGCATGGAGTTCTTGGCTGAAGAGAAGCCATAAGCAACAACATCGCAGACGGATGGCACTGACAACTATTTTTTTTCTTATCATAAAATGCGACCATTAATCCCATTGTGATTACAACTCTCTACTTTTGTGTGCATGAACATACTGTAAATTTTGAGTTGGAAAGAATTTCCACATTTACACTAGGGCGTAAAATACAATTTTCAGTTCAAGTTATTTAATGATTATCCCAGATTTTACTTGCAAGTAGGGGGGGAGAAATTCAGAGGTGAGCCAACTTTTGTAGCCAAATGCTGGGAAAATGGAAAAAAAAACCAAACAGGAAAAGACTGACACATCAAAATAAACCACAGAGATTTAACCTCTTGTAAACAGTTTACATCCATTGTTTCTTAGTAGAAAGTTATTTCCAGAAGCGGTCTGCTCTAAAAAAAGAAACATTGAACACTACAGCTGGTCATATCTTAAGGGAAAATTAGAAATTTAGAATATTAGCAGATTAATGCAGACATATCAGCAACTTCAAAGAAGAGTTGAATACTATTTAGGAAAAAAAGCGTCTGAGTTTATAAACACTAGAAAAATCCATTTTTTTAATTAGATACCACTGAGGTACCCCAACATTTTGACACGCCTTTTGTGAGATTTAGCTCAAGGTTAGAACTACTTTATGCAGTGAACTTAGTGCAGCACTGACAGTTAGCTGGGTCCTTTGAACAGGATTCGTGAGGGCCTCCTTGAAAGAGGAACAGACACAGACTTGATGGCAGTGGACACGAGTTATCTTCATAAGCAGTCAAGTCTTGGTGGAGCTTATTTCGGTTGCCACACAGCCTGGTCATCTCTTGCTAGGTTATTAAAGACTAACTGCTCTGGACATGACAGATCAAGGCTCAGCAAGAGTTTCAGATGATGCAGACCAGCACCCACACACATTCATTCCCAACATGAACCAAACACATCATTCACTGAACTCCCAGAACCCTGCTCACAGATTATCTGTGAGTACAAAGGGATGACAATGACTCAACTCCTTACACGTTGCAAGTTATCTGCTAGTATGAATTACTCATTCAAGCTCTAAACACCATATTTAAATGTGTGAATGTTCTCACTTCCTTGTTAATAGCGAAGGGCACTTTTACATTTACATTTCTCTTTGAAGGTTGGTAAAGCAGCTTATGCCAGTTCCTCCAGGGAAGGGGAGCGGGGGAGGTGGGGGGAGATTGGTACAGACTCCCAGTTAATATAATTTTTTTTTAAAAAAAAGTTTGTTACTTGCCAAACAGTTTTATGTCATAATTTATAAAAAAGAGTATCTCAATTCTTTCAGTGTCACGCCCATGCCAACAGAGGAAAAACCACTCTGCTCTCTTCCAACAATTAGTTATTCCCCAGATAACAATTAATGTTCCGGCAATAAACTTAAGTGTAGCTGGAGATAAAATTAATTTATAATCATCACAGCTGAAACAGAAAGATGTACCTTCATTAAATGTTCTGTTAATATGCTGTAATGTATTATTTAAGTGATGACAGAGCCTATTTCTGTACAAAGCACAAATACAAAACAGGCACTGGCATACACTGTGGTCTCATAGAGGGTATATGCCAACACAGGCCCTACTTTTCCTTCTTGGATGCATCTTGCATACTGCAATGCATTACAGCGGTTTAACGACTTTCTTAAATTAAGCTTCAATAGAGCTACATTGTAGTGTAACTACCTAAAACTGAGAGCCTTCCCTTAAATCACATTATCTTCTCTAATACAGAAGGGTGCCCTTAAAAAATGCTCCAGAGACCATACGGAGAGCACCAGGAGACCCACCCTGAACCCCGCGTAAGATCTGGGCACAGCAACGCCCCTCCTGCTGCATTTTAAAGAACACTCCATCTAATCCTTAAGCATCAACTCATGTAAGTCATCTTAAGACATGGAAAGCTTCATACAGTAGAAGCAAAACTGAGTTGAACCATCAGCAAACGTTTCAACCTTTGTATTAACAATTAATACAATCTGTATTACCAAAAGCACAAGCAGCAAACAGTGCCTCCCACCAAACACTGGACTTTTGATACCCCCCCATTCCATTAAGACATGTGCTCACCTTCAGAGTGTATGGTATACTCATGTTCCCCAGGAAGAAGCAGATGGGAAAAGCAAGTCGGCCTGATTTATCATACCAAAAAAATACTTATGCATTGCTTTGCATTAAGTAATGTTAACTCCTGTCCACCAAATAACACACTTGACAATTAACTAACATCTGCAAAAATTTTAAAATGTCAAGAAAAATTAAATTAATAGAGTAGCAACCTTAGCTGGCTGGATTCAGCAGTTCAATATTATTTATTTTTTATTAGTGCTTGCCTGATATTTTGGTGTATTTTCAAGATTTGTACAGCTGGGAATATCCTTTTGAAAGCAAGTAATAGTAAATTAAGCCGTTATAGAAAAATATTCTACTCCAAAATCCACTAGTTGGGGGGGGGTGTGTGTGGAGTTGAGGCTTGTTTGAGTTTCTTATTCTAAAAACTTATTCTCATGTAGCATGCCCAAATGACAAATGAATCCTGTTTTTACAAATGTTTCCTTCCAAAGAAAATAAGTAAAAAAGCTCAGTCATGACCATAAAACAAGATATACATCTTCATTATACCTAGTCTCTCAAATTTCTTGTATTTTTAATGTTTTTAAATAAATAGGTTTAATATCATATTTATAAGACATACAATGACATCTAAACTACAGACCACATCTATTTAAACATTTAAAGTAGTAAATTAAAACAGACTATAATGAAACATTATAGTGAGAAAGTCTCGTTCATGATGCTATCAAAAAGCTGAAAGAGATAGTTCAAGCAGTGAGGCAAAACACAAGTATAATGTGGAAACTTCATTTTGCTCATTTAGGGGGGCTACAGACACATTGGGAATGTGGTAATGCACATTAGAGAAGTTCATCTCAGTTTCCAAAGGGAACCGTATGTACATAAAACAAATGAAAGACACAATCATAGCAATTAATATGAACTGGGAGTCTCAAGTTATACACCTTAAAAAGGAATGTCAAAGAGGCAAAGTTTGGAGGTAAAACCTAAATAAATATCTCATAGCGTACTGAGAGAAGTGTACAACCAGCAGAACTGAAGATAATAAAAAGGAATGTTCTACCATGAATTTCCAAAGCGTTGGCACTATTACATGCTAATGCTTGAACTTCATAATAGAAGAGGAAGAAATGGTCAAAAATCCTTTATCACCCTTTTCGTCCAAAACGCAGAGCTCTATTCATGTGACATGACTAAATATTTTATTCCAAAACTAACCAAGGAGGATATTTAGAAGCCACTGAACACTTACAAACCATCAATAACTTGACGTCTTGCTGACCAGACCATCAGAACTGACCTGCAGTGCTTTACAACACTGCCTACCAGGCACTTACCATACCGGATACCTGCATCCAACACCAGCAAAACAGGATAACATTGGAGCCATGGAAATAAGTAGTGGAATAGCTGATATAACCCAGCTGAAAATAATAATCATATAATTAATTATAGCATCTATTGTATTTATGGAACTAGACTGTGTCAATATAGCCTGTGGTAAAACATTCGGTTCTACTCTCGCTATATCCATATGGGATAAGAGAGATTTAGGCATCAGAAATAACATTTAGTTATATCCGACATCAGATATTTAGAGACTTCCAGAAGGTGCCTGCAATGATATTGAACGAGCTTTTGACGAAGACAGATGCTTAAGACGGTATATTCTCAGAAGTAGAAAATACAACCGGAAAGCAAAAGGTATTACACACACCCATTGCTGGTGAAAGCGTCCAACAGGAATGCCTCCCTCAATCCTTATGTTACTTGTTGCTTTCGTCAACATCCCAAAGACGCAACCACATCACTTCTGCCAAATAATCTGGAATGCATCAGTAACATGCTCAAACAATATATTGGCTTTTTTTAAATAAAAGGTAGCATATTTAAGGATGAAAATAATCATACCTTCATATGAATTAAAGACTTGTCCCTATCATGCCTTCATATAAAAGTTTTTTCTTGTTCTATAAAAACATCTCTATATAAAGCATGCAATCAATAAAGGTGTATGTACAGCCTTATTCACCCCGCAAGCAACTCTAATTTTATTTCACGGAAACTGGGACAAAAGATCACTGCTAAATCAATCCAGTATTTTGACATTCTGTCTTTACAAAATTGAGCTATCCCAGGTTTTTGGTCACCCACAGAACTGTAAAGTGATGGTTCTCTGCTTGAACTCAGAGTTTCCCCACAAAAAAAAACCAAACAAAAACAAAACAACCCAAACAAACCCCCAGCCTCTATTTCCATATTTCTCATTCAGAACACAGTAGAAATATCCTGATGCATTTACCAAAAGCAGTGACGTTACCCAAGCAGCATGCCAAAAGGAGCCATCAGAAAGGCATATATTTGAGCTGTGTGGGAGAAGGGGGTCTGGTGTCACTTTTATAGTTTGAAATGCAAAAGCAGTTTAAAAAAAAGATTCAATTAGCTCATGCATTTACTGTGAGTAGGAGGTCTCACTGGGGTTGTCAGAGGAAATGATATTTAATCAACATGATGTCAGTCAAGTGCTTGTCAAACCTACTACAATTTTTCAAAATCCAAAATGTTTTATACAATAATTGATGAAAAATTATATGTAGAGATCTGGCCACTTTAAAATAAATTACAGCATTTGAGCCTTTCTTAAGAGTTTCTGGCAGGAGACATTGTTACTCCGTTTATTTTAAAAGCCTCCATTTCTGCAATATGGAAGGAAAGTCTAATTTAATTCTGTCCCCCTTCCCCCCCAAGAGTATGCATTTGGACCATCTACAACAATATTTAATTACATAATTATGAAATTACAGACAACAGGTATTAATTTAAGCTGTACCATTTTCTACCCAAGTTGCATTACAGCAAGCGTTTCTGAAGAGCGAACAATCTAATCATCCAGAAATAGAGTGGCTCCTTGGAAGTGTACTGGGGCATCTGCAGTTCACTCCTGGGGAAATTAAACCTGCTACAGGCTTGCCCCACGTCAGAGGTTAATTAGCTTTACATGATGCCATTTTAGCAGCTCTACCTGGTGCACAGAAGGATTAGACTAGGGTTAGACTTAAAAGGCTTTTGAGAGGAGAAGACCAGAAGATACATTACGAACAAGGTTCAGAAGAAGCCACAAGTCAGCTCAGGGCTAACTCCAAAATCAGAGCTGCAGTTAAGTGTCAGGACTGACTGCTGACCTTGCCTTGGATGTTTGACTAAAGTCTAGAAGAACCTGGACTGCTCACATACTACTGTGTTGCCCTCCCAGACGTCTGCATGTTGAAAATCCCCCAAAGGGGCAGAGCAAACACTTGGGACACAGCAGTGGACAAAGCTCCACATGAAAATCTTGCCCAACTTCATTTGTCCAAAGAACTGGGGGTCAGAAGCTCTAAAGGTTTATCTGGCATAGTCTCCAGACTCCCATCAGTTTACTACCTCTACCTGTACGCCTACGGAATTTCTCTTAAGTAATTTTTTTTTTTTTAATAGCGTTAGGGTCAAAGAAGCAAATTAGCTCAATAGAATTCAGTAACTTTTAACTACTGTCTGTTGGAAATACCACAGTTTCCCATCACACAGGGATGTAGGTTAGAAAGGCTGAACTACAGGGAGCAGCGTGGTGGGGCACCACAGGCCTGATGATCCTAAGAAACAGTGAATGCTACTCCAGAGTACTACAACATTTGCGTCAGCTTTCCCCAACAAAGAGCAAGTTCACTTCAGATTAGGGTCAGGTCACAGAGCAGAGCACGCGCCGACTTACACAGAAGTACATACAAAACACGATGGGTGAAACAGCTTCATAAGCATTTGGAAGCTCCAGCAGGAGCACTCAGCGCAGATAAAGGATTGCAAGTTCAAAAGGAATTATTCATAAGAGGAACAGGCGTTCCTGCCGCAATGGAAGAACAAACCATTTGTCCCAAATCAAACTGAAGACTTCTTACCGCTAAGTTTGATACACTGCTTGCCAACTCCCCCACAAATGAGAAGAGTTTACAGTGACTATACAAACTGCATTAGGAGACCAGAGGTAAATTAATATTTAGATAAACTAGAAGAGAAACAACTTACAGTATTAGTAATACTGCAGTGAGGCCCTATTCAGAGCAATAGGTAGTTAACTTTACTTAAAAAGCTTTGATTGATTGATAAGTGTTTGGAATTATTGTGCCCATAAGAATTCTTTGCTGTCTTCCAGCAAGCTCAGGTTATAAGAGACATGTTTCTGAGAAACATAACTTCATTTTTCTTTGCTTTGGAGAATAACATTCTGGAGATAGACTTTTGAAATCACTGGGGTTTTTTGCAGCTACTGCCAGAATCAGCCAAGGAATGAAGACAGTCTCCTTTAATCATATTGAGCTACAAATCGCGACTAGGGCAGCATGTCCTTCTGCAAAGCACAATTCAAAATTACACACCTTCAAGAAAGAAATTCTCACAATGCATCTAGACTTTCAGCAACACCTGACAAAAATGCAGCTTCGTTATTTGGAAAAACTGCACTTGATCAGTAATTTGGCTCAGAGCCATCCCCAGTATCGATACAGACTGAGGGATGACCAGATGGAGAGCAGCCCTGCTGAGAAGGACTCGGGGAAAAAAAACCCTGGACATAGGCCAGCAATGTGCACTTGCAGCCCAGAACGCCGATCTTATCCTGGGCTGCATGAAGAGAAGCATGGCCAGCAGGTCGAGGGAGGTGGGTCTCCCACTCTGCTCCACTGTCATGAGACCCCACCTGGGATACGGTGTCCAGCTCTGGGGTCCCCACTACAAGACAGACACAGATGTGTTGGAGCAGGTCCAGAGGACAGAAAATTAGAGGGCTGGAACACCTTTCCTGTGAGGACAGAGTTGGGGATGTTCAGCTTGGAGAAGAGATGGCTCCAGGAAGACCTTACTGCAGCCTTTCAATAAGCAAAGGGGAGCTTGTAAGAAAGATGGAGAGGGACTTTTCTCAAGGTCTGTGGTGACAGGACAAGGGGCAATAGTTTTACATTGGATTATATCCAATTTAGATTGATATAAAAGAAGTGGTTTTGGTGGTTTGGTGTTTTGGGTTTGTCGGGTTTTTTTTTTTTGGTTGGGTTTTGTTGTTTTGGTTTTTTTCGTTTTTTGGGGTTTTTTTTTTAAACAACTACACAATGAAGGTGGTGAGACACTGGATCAGGTTGCCCAAAGAAGTTGTCTATGCCCCATCACTGAAGTGTTAAAGATCAGGCCAGAGGGGACTTTGAGCAACCCAATCTAGTTAAAAGACATGGCAGATGCATTGGACTAGATGATTTTTACAGGTCCCTTCTGACCCAAACTATCCTATAATTCTATGAAGCATTCAACAGTTCACTGGGATACCCCTAATTTTCAAGCAAGAAACCAATACCATAGCCAGTTTGGGTTTTTGTTGTGGTGGGTTTTTTTTTTCTTTCAAAGCCTATTAAATCCAAGATATTTTAGAAAATAGCAGACAGAAGAGTAGTTAGTTGCAGAAACACATGTAGCATTTTATAACTGGACAACCAAACATGCTGAGCTTCACTCTCAAACGTCGCCAACAGAAAGAAGTACTTCCAAGCTCAGAATATTGAGATTGCTTTGCTTAGCGTCTTCTTTGACAAAGTGGACCTCAAAGTGTTTATTATCATAACAACCTGTCACTGGTGAACCACTCTTATGCAGCACATGTGCTATAAATAAACACACATATCTCAGTCAGAAGCCTGAAAACCCTGGGTACTTTGCAAAACAGAAGCATTTGTGGGATAAAATGACGATTCAAAACCTAACCAGCACATTTAAATGCCCATCTATTGCCATATCCAGCCTCTGGATCTCCAAAACAGATCTATACAGCCTATTCAAATAGGCTTCTACCATTTAAATGGACTTCTGTTCCACGTTGATTACAAACTCTGTAGTCCATTCCACACACACAGGATTACAGTTTATTTTAAGGGGTTTTTTCCTTATTGCCAGGTTTCCCCAATATCATTAGAAAAAATGAACGTTTGAATTAGTAATCACCTAAGTTATGCTTTTGCTTCTTTATGGTTGTTTGCCACTGTGTTTCAAATAAGCCCAAATGCAATTTTCAGAATTTAATACAGCCTATTTTTAGCAGTGCAGAAGGTCTGATTACAATTTTTTTTTTTTCCTCCATTTTACTATTTGGTATAAGATGGGCATTCACATTTAATCATATCCATAGATTACCTCAATGAATACAAATGTGTTACATTATCTTTAAATAAATGAATGTCAATATGTTCTAGGGTAACAGAAGTAATTGCATATTGATAACAGTCATTATCATAAGTCATGGTTGCTGGCAGAAAATCCACTTGTATTTTTTAATAAGGTGCAATATTATGGTCTATTTTGAGATGATAGCTTTCTATTTCCCCATACATAATACAATATCACTTCAATATAGCTGGCAGACCCTGGGAATAGATAAAAATTCAGAATGTAAACCTGCAAATTGTAAGATTTTACAGTCTTTTGAAACTAGGGTGGATATTCCAAGTACCTCAGCAAAACTGATACGAGGGAATCATTATCTGTGCCAGGCTGATGTACCTTCCGTTCCAGTCACCACAGCAGATAACAGTGACTGGGACATTATACTGAACTCAAACAACCAGATATTTCAGATTTTGTATTGTAGCTTATTGCAGTTTGCAAAGTAATCTGAAAGACACTTGAGAAAGGGACATCTCTCCCTCATTTTTAAGAGGCGCAAAACTTTAAAGCTAGCTCAGATATTCTGGATGCATCTGCTACGGGAGAGTAAGGAAGTTACATTATCCAATATCAAGATTGGAGGCTCTCGTTCTGCACTGCTGCTCTACTTTATTGCTTTAAAGTAGTAGAAAGAGAGAAGTTGATAAAATAAGCAGACAACTGCAGAGTCCTGCACCATAGACAGAATATCCCCATGAAACAGTTCAGGCTGGAGACGGACTATGTCTTCAGCTTTGCTGAAGATGTGGGGGGTCCCATCGGGACAGGGATTTTAACGAGAGACAACAGCGCGTGGATCAACAAGAGCACAGGAAGGTCGAAGAAAGCAGAGTGACTGTATCCCTCTACTTGGCAGCTGTGAGGCCACACCGGGAATACTCTGCCTAGTTCTGAGCCTCCGCACACAAGAAATACCAACTAGTGAAACAAGTCTGGCAGAAGGACACTAAAATAGCCTTCTCAACAGAGGGGGCCTCTGACAGCCCACTAAAGTGGAGGCTGCAGTATATGATGTGTACAAAGAGATTGCAGAAACAGGTTTTCTTCACCCTGGAGAAGAGAAAGCTTCTAAGACATAGATCTTACTGCTGTCCTCAACAGCCTATAAAGCATCGTTATAGAGAAGACATGACTTGTACTCTTCCACAGGACAGTCAGTCAAAGGACAAGAAGAAACCATCACCGTTTGCACCAAAGGAAATTCCAATTTCACAGGCACTGGCACCACCTGCCCAGAGAGGAATCACCACCTCTGAAGAGTTTCAAAACTCCTTTGGACAAAGCCCTGATGTACTGGGCCTGGCTAGGGTACGGTTAGTTTTCTTCTTACAGCTCATACAGTGCTGTGGTTTGGATTTTGACCAAAACAGTCCTAATAACACCATAATGGTGTAGCTTTTGCTGAACAGCATTTGCACAGCATCAAGGCCTTCTTTTTCTCACTCTACCCCTCCGTGAATAGATCAGGGGTGTACAACAGGCTAGGAGGGCAGAACCAGACACGTGACCCAAACTAACTAAATGGATAACACATCACTTGTCTTCTTCTATTCTTCCACTTATCAAACAATTTTTAAGTGTTGACCCACACACACAAGTTTTTTTTTGCTTTTATTCTTCCTCTCTTCTTCCCCATCCCACCAGCAGTGAGTAGAAGTCAGCAAGCAGCTGTGTGGTGCTTCACTGCCCACCTGGGCCAACACACACCACCTGAGCAGCATGGTCCAACTCTGAAGCTCATCACACTTGCAGCACAAGCCTGGACTATAGAAGCTCTAGAAATCTCTTCCAACCTAAATTATCCCACAGTGCAAAGCACAAGCTTCCTTATTCCAAACTTGCCCTCTACAAATTGGTCCCAGTTTGATAACAGCGAGTGCCAGACTTAGACCACCCAAGCCAGCAGCCAGAACAGATGTATTCGCATGTGAGATTTAGAAAAACACAGGTAATCAGCCTGGCTGCGGTGCTGCGCTGTCCCTTGGGATCGGCACCGCTCCAGCCCTGCCACCGGCTCACACCAGGCCCCAACACTATCACCACCTCCTGAGAAACAGCCGCACTGAGCACTGTGGGGACACCTTCATTTATAATGACTCACTACACTGCAAGATAAATACACAGTAACATTGCTTTGAGTTGTGTCATTTTATTGAAGTCTCATGCAGGCAAAAGGAAAGCACCAGCTAGAACGTAGCTTCATTGTAGGTAGAGAAATAAAACATTCAAGTACCCAGTGAGCGTATTAATCATAAAAGCTTTCTCCTGAAGTGAGGAGTCTTACGGGGAAAAAAAAAAATTAGTGTTCTCCTGAACTCCTCTATAATGAAGTGTTAATTAAATCAACATGTTTGTTTCTATGCCATTATCCAACCAAAAACTCAAGCCCAGAATTTTCTGTTCAGCATCTGAAGAACCCGATTTTTAAAAAAGCCAAATATTTCAAAATAGTAGTAAGAAAACCCCCCCTGAGGCATGCTTTGCCAGCAGGCTGCACCGCCCCGCAGCACCCCGAGGCCTCATCCAGGAGGTGCAGGTACCACAGGCCGCTGCGCACACCGAAGCGCGTCCCTGGGGCTGAGGCAAACGCTGCCAAGCGCCCGTACCGCACCTCATCGCCTCTCGGAGGCGCGCACAAGTGTGGTTTTTAATTTGGTTAGTTTTTAAGCGCTCTCCCCCGCAGACCTGGCGCCCCGGGCCCGCACACCCCGCGGCGCGGCCCCGCTGAGGCGCAGGCGGCTGCCCTGCTGCGCGCGCAGCGCCCACTCCGCCGGTCGCCTGGCAACCCCAATCTGCCCAGCAACCAGCGCGGCTGCAGCGGCCAATGGCAGCGCGGCGAGCCACCGCCCGCACAGGCGCGGCCAACCATCCGCCCGCCCAAACGCCGCTGTGCCTTCGGCGGGAACGGGCCGCCACCGGCCGGGCCGGGCAGGCCGCCGCGGGGGGACATCGCCCGAGCCGAAGGTGGCAGCGGTGTGCCTGGTGGCCCAAAGTGGACGCCACCCCTGTGTCTGTTGAGCCAGTACAAACTTGGGTATTTAGCTGTTGCCACCGTGGCCTACACCATGGCGGTAGGAGAGGCCCGGGCCTCACCCAGCTGCTCAGGCACCCAGCAGGGCAGGCAGCCATGCCCGCGGAGGCACGAGGGCAGGCACGCACCCTTCCAGGTGCTCACCAACCATGCAGGGCACGACAAGAGAGCAGCAACAACAAAAACCATACTTACCTCCAGGGTGAGCTGCTGGTCTTCCTTCCGAGAGGAAATGCCTCGTCCATACCTACTCCACTGGGAGCTGATCCTGACTGAGGAAAGGGGCATTGCCACACGCCAGGGTTTATAGAGTCTGCCCTGATTTGCTGCAGCAGCAGCAAATCCTGGGCGTGAGCATGGTTAATTGGGACCAGCTGGTGGGTGCCACAGGCCCTGGGAGGTACTGGTGGCAACGAAGCCAGCCCTGGGAGCAAGTGGCAGCGGGAATGTGAGGGGAGAACCTTGCTGGAATGGCTAGAAGGACTTGGGGGATCTCAGCGTCAAGTTTGGGTGTTCCCAGGGTGTTGGCTGTATAATTAGGGCTCACCTAATGACCCAGCAGCCTTGCAAAGCATGCCAGGTGTTAGGCCTTCGAAAGTTGTTCTGGATTGGGGTGATATGAAGGAAAGGTACACCTTCCTCTGTATCTTTTTTATCCATTACAGAAGCAATATGCTTCCTGAGAGTACCAGGAATCTTACAAAGGCTCTGTGGTTCTCCACAGACCCAGATCTTCCCTAGCTGTGGAAAAAACTCCACTCCTCTGTCATTTGTGTTACTGACATCTACCTAAAGGTACAGCCTCTGCGAGGGACAAAGGGTCAACAAAAAGATGTCCTGTGATTGTGACTGACAACAGAAACTTAAAAATGGACTTCAGTATTCACATACTAGTTTTTTTTTTAATGGTAGAGGTCTGCCAATGTTGGTATTATTGAAAGTGTAGTGTAAAGTCGACTTGAAAGTGGGCATGTTAAAGTACTGAATTTGTAATATTTTACTGCCTCATGAAAGGCATCTAATTTGGACACAGAATATTCTTGCAGTGAGTAAGCATTTATATGAATTTCAATATACATAGTTTCCCACAGATTGAAATTTTTATGGAAAGTTGCACATTTCTGAGCTGCAAATACTGTGTGTGCTTAGTTAACAGTTTTATGAGCAGCCAAGTTGTGGTTGCTATCAGGTATCATTTTCTGCTGTGTGCTCTTCTTTAACTTCACAGCAAGTATAAAGGGTGTTCTTGGGAGAAAATCACCTTTCCACTGAGAATTAATCTTTTTTGGTATGCTCCCTATTTCTGGCTTCCACTATTCCGCTGCTGTCAATATCCAGGTTCTGTACAAGGTGACTTACACATTGAGGGTCCCTTCCTTCTCTCATTTTTAATAATAAAGGATCTACAGACATAATGATGGGTTCGTGCTTTTGTGTGTTTTCTGTTGAAGTAATTTTTCCTTTTATATGACTACTCTTGTGCAATTTTACATTTTTTTTTGCAAATAATGCGGTCAGAATTAAGGCTGAAATAATGAGCAACACTGTTAAAATTATCCAGTAGGGACCAAAGAAGCCTGTCCAGTCCATACAGTCTATTTCCTACAATTTTCAGGGCTCTTCAGATTTAAACGGATTCTCAGTTAACTGTAGCAACTCTGAAATTGGACAAAATTGTCATGGATGGTTCACTGAAGGTCTCTGCTCAGTGAAAGCAAAAAGGGGAACGAGATACTAAGATGTATAAGGGATGAGATAGTATTCATAATGCACGTAGGTATAGTGGTAATAGTGTTCGCAGTTTTGATCAGTATCAGAAAAGTTAAGCGACAAAAGTGATTAAGGCAGAAAAGGCTGTCATTTGGAAAGAAAACATGGGATTGTTTACATTCAATAGGAGACACAGAAAGCAATATTTTAAAAATAAAAATACTTCAAATATTTCCATGCATCTCATAATGCTACAGGAGAGCTACCCTCTGTCTGTGTGCATATATATAGAAACTATATTATTATGTGANGGGGGGGGTGTTGAAATAGCAATTATCATGGACTTTTAGCCTGGAGGGCTAGTAACTCCGTTACTTAGTGATGTAAATGAGATCAGGATTTAGTCCAAGGATCTGTTCCCCATTTCTAAACTGATTACCTCCCACTATGGCAGATGTGAATACATATGGGAGAAAACAGATCCATCTAGTGAGAGGACAGGAACAACCAGTATACATATTGCTGTATTATATGTGACCACAAAGCAAAGTTAAAATTTTCACATAGAATATGGACGTATGTATATTTTTCATGTATGACATATCTTGCATCTTTAATAAGCATTACATTTAAAATCAGGTAAAGGGATATCACATGGAGATATGATAAAGGAAAATCAGAAGTTATATCATCAGCTATTCTTTAAATCAACACATTCTGCTCTATTAGCTTTATAGCTAATGTTAGCTTTAGTATTTTTCTGCGTTTGAGCTTGGAGTCCTTTAAATATACCTAATATGAACTGAAGTATTTCTAATAAGAAATAGAGCACAGTGGAACTTTTTTATTCCTCTAACTCTTCATCCTTGCCCTGTCTGTATTCTCACTCTTAATGCCCATAGTATTTTTTATTTTTCACGGTGATGACTTTTTGTGGAACGCATTTTCCGAAGGGACTTAGTGGTGATCGTTCATTGCGATGGGATTTTGTTGATGTTTGTGTCAACTAGTAACAAGCTGTCTTTACAACAAAAGAGCTGAACATCACGATGGAATATCATCCAGAAAGTTTCTGAATTGTAAAAATGTGTAAAATATGCAAAACTAGGTCTTGCCTGAAGGGTGAGAGACAAGAAGCCTTAAAGTAAGTTGACACAGTTTGTGAAGTGAGAAACAGACCTCATTCTTGTGCAGTTTTTAAAATGTTAGGAAATTCCAAAGAGAGAAAAACCTAGCTAAACTGAAAATAACACAGCTCCACAAATCTGAAGTAAATATTTACTGGGATGATTCATTTGCTGCTGTGAATGTCCGGCAGCTTGGCAAATGAGAGTCAGCCATGTCTGGGTGAACGTTTAATGTGACGTGGGTTTCATGAATACTTTAACCAGGTTTTTCCAAGATTTTCACATATCTAGCCAAAGCAGAAATAGTAATTCAGCTGCTGATTTGGTTTTTCTTTCTATTCTATTCTATTGCAAGAGATGTTCTCAAAATGGATTTGCTGCTGCCATAGAAAAGTGCTTTCAATGATGAAAAATGCATTAGATCGGATTATTCCTTCAAAATGGGCACAGCCTTGCAGGAAAAGGATGAAGATGTTACACGATAGTGGAGGATGTAATTCTTCCCCTCCAAGACGATATGGGTAGATCCTAGCAGGGAGACGCACCCATTCACCTGCCTGGTGTGTCATGCAGTGGTTTTATTCCTGCTCCATTTAGTGCATGTGACTGGATGGAAGCAAGAGAGAAGTGACAGAGCTTTCAAAGGATGGCAGAAGTTTTCAGCACCACGACAAGAAAATAGGAAACGAAAGGAGAGGTTAAAAACCTCTTAGAGCTATCCTTTCTCTCAAAAATCTCTTCTGAGGCCTATATGCTGTTTTACGTGATTTCTAAGAACTTGAGTATACAGAGCAGTAATCAATGCTGCAAACTGTTTAACATTCACCTGAAAACTATTATTTGCATGCAGTTTCGCCTAGCAGCTTTAGGTCTTTGATCATTGTGGTCAAGAGTATATAAAGAAAAACAAGAAGTCCAACTGTCCTGTAGAGAAAACTAAACAGTTAATTTTATTTTGCATTATAACTATATTCCTAGTATTTAGAAAACTGATTCAACAGGGAGTAAATCTGGTTTTCTATAAGCCCGTCCCTGCACAGCGTAATAAATGATATATTCATTTTATTTTCTGAGTCACAGCGCTGGTTTCGCAGTGTATTTGCCATGAAGCAGAAGTTCAGAAGCGTGCTGCAACCTTTCACAAGGGAAAGTGAGAAGACTGGAAAAAGGAAAAGAAAGTAAACACTTTAAATATATACAAAGTTGAAGGCCCAAGGGCATAATTGGTTTCCTGATATAAGCGCGCAAACAAAAGCCTTCAGTTCAACAGCTTGTATAGAACCGCGAGCTACCATTCTGTCACCCACTGCTGAAATGTTGGCCCCTTTTGCTGCACACTTATTAAAAGGAAGAAGAAGGTAAATCTACACTCTGCATGGTCACTGACGAGCTTCCAGGGCTACAGTAAACCATGGCCCATGATAAACAAAAGACAGCTGAAAGCGACCTGGAGGACAAGATTTCATGTTTCATCAAAAAGCTCAATAAATAGTCTAAACTGAGTGATGACTTTGAACAGAGAGGAGGCAAAAAAGGAAGAACAAACAGAAAACCTAACTCAGTCTAGACCATCTGAGCTCTATGGAAACGAGGCATTTTTTTGAGATGCGTCCAGTCTCTCATGCGCAGGGTAAATTATTTATTAATAAAAACTGGTACAAAAATTATGTGAAAAAACCAGAACGACGACCATGGTGATCAGTTGGCAAATGTTCACTATATAGATTTGCAGCATACTTTTTTTTTAATATTACTGAATTCCTAGAAATGGTTGGGTTGAATCATATCAATTTAGGACTTGTTTATTTGTCAAGACCCAGCATAATAAATTATTAGTGGTTCTAGATTAACTGTCCATTTGTCATAATGGTCTACTGTTCAGTATCGGCTGGTATTTGTTCAGGAGCCTACCAATACTTTTCAGGATTTCTAATATCACCTACATTTAAATAATTATCATAACCCCTGTAAGTCCTTTATGCAGTCTAGGGGAAAAAATGTAGGACCTCCAAAAGATTATTTGTAGCAAGAACTTAGTTTAGTATCTTGGATTGCCTACTGGAATGTCCTCTCTCTCTTAGTCATGTGGTAAACTGAGGAAAACTGTTCTTCTAATTTAGGCATTTTGAGTTAGCTGCCAAATGGCAAGAAGTATAAGTATCCCCATTATTGGTCTTTTTAAATACTTCCCTCAGGATCTCATTTGATCTTGGGGGTAACGTAGCCTTTTAAAAGTAGCAGGATTAAGCCTTTAGCAAAAAAAAAAAATTACACAGAAAAAGAATATGAGAAGGAATAAAAAACAGAGTGGGCAAATAATTTAGCCATTTTTCTATGTTTGCATTTCAACCACTTCTTTATATCTGACTAAATCAGGCCATTTGGTTCTATTTTCTATCAAGATACTGATTTTTTTTTTACCTGCTCTCTCTGAAATGATCAATTTTAAGCAAATTTTTTAGACTACAACAAAAAATGTGTATTTCAACCTGAAATAATATTCAAGTTAAAATAGAAGCCAGTGAGGGCAGCTACAATATCAAAAAATCCACTTTAAAGATAAAAATTTGTGCCTTTTTAATTCACCTGCTCAAAAAATTTAGAGGTGTTTGAATTTACGTGGTTCACATGAAAAGTGCCCATTTGGTTCTTGCCATTTCTGAGATTCAGAAATTCTAGGCCTCGCCTCAAGTCTCTTCCGGCCCATTTCTTCATTATTTCTTTTTTCCAGTTTCTAATTTTGTACATTATACAAAATTTTATGTACATTTTTACAAAATTGTATTTCCATTAAAAGATGACATAAAGTGAAAGTTTAAGTGGAGTAAGTGCAGATAGCAAGTGCAAATTTTTAACAACAAACATAACTGACCATTCAAACAAGCTCCGATAAATACTTGATATTTTAAAGTCATAAAAGCAAATACTTCAGTCATACCAAACTGCTGAAAACTCGTTTGCAATACAAGATCCAGCATTGCAAGATCTACAGTAGCAAAATACAGATATTATTTAAATGTATGTATATACCGTGAAGCCCTACAGTGGATTAACAGGGCAAGACACTGGCGTAGAAAATACTGCACCGTTGTTCCACAAATAATAAACCAGGCAATAGAATTTAAAAGTTAAACTATATATATATATATATTTTTTTTTTTTAACTTTTCTGGGTCTTAGACAAAAAGTGAGCCAGCCGAGCAGAATCTTAGCTGGCACGAATCCAGATGGTGCCCCAATTTACTTAAGGAGACGTCAGCGTCTGGTCTGTTATGTCTGTTCTCATAAGAATAAAAAGACGACAAATATTAAACCCTATTAAAGTAACCCACGTGGACCCCATAAGTGATAAAGTGGTTGATGAAACAGCACATCGTGTTCCTTCCACATGCTAATTTGCAGCATCAATTTCTGTTCGCTCCCCTCATTTCTAACCAGAACCAGTACTCTTCCCGACCAAAGAGAGTGCCCGGAGCAGAAGAATCATTCTGGAAATAGCAATTTAATCACTTGCTGACTCAACAACAATGTAGCTAAACAAATGGGGTGTTCAAACTCCATTATCATCGGGGGGAAAACTGTTTTTCTTAAACACTTATTGAAAGGTCTGGAAAAAAAAAATCATGTATATTCTTACCATGGAAATCAGCTCTTACCTCCTTTAAGTGCTTCTCACTCACCTCTACAGAGAAGATGCTTGCATTGGACTAGAGGCTGATGAGAGCTCTTTCATATTAGATATTTTGATTACTTTACTACATATAAAATGTATCAGATTATTTACATTTTCGAATATTAGCCAGTTTCATTAACTAAACTTTTCTCAAAACATTTATTGCATTTCTATTTATAATAGAGAGCAAGAGAAAGTAGGAAGCGGAAAGAAACAAGAGAGGTCAATGGAAAGGGAAACTATTGACATCAGTCTGATACAAGTAAACATAAGAAGAATGAAGGTTATTGTAGACAACTGATATCTGGCCCAGAAATGTGTAAAATCAGGGGAGCAGAACTCCTTTTCGAAAGGCGTACGGTTGTGTCTTTAGTCATGAAGCTCCATGTGCAAAACAGTGGTTAACAGGGCATATAATTTAAAAATCCAGCTTCCACAACAGATGGCTTTATTTACCATGTTTAGAAACTTTACATGGGGGAATCTTCCACTGGAAGCACAGTTGTGTGTGCTGCAAAATAATCAGATCTGGGTCAAAACTCAGACTGCCCTAACACTTGGTGCCAGTGTTTATGTAAGATTGTCACAATCTGTCCAAAGCGGAAAATTATCCAAATAATTAGTCGCATTTAGCGTGTGATGTTTTCCCTCCTAAAATAATTGTGACTATTTCTCAACTGGAACATCCGTAAAGGAACAGGTTTCTGGTGCTGCTTTTTTCCCCTTGGTACAATGCTTGCAGCGTGACTTTTGTAACACCCTTTCTTGCCATAACGACCCATAATCATTCAATCTTTCGATCTTCTGATAAACTCTGGGAAATACAAAGCCATGTAAAAATCATGGGGTGCTGAAGAGCGAAGAGTGGCTTGTCAATGGGAACGCAGAAGAGCAGCTCTAGGAGACACTAGGAAGAAAGGCTGCAATACAGCACAGGAAAACCCTACTTGATCCTCTTTAAATGTCCTTTGCTAGGGAATGTGTGGGACCTAAGAAAGTACCAAGTAATTTTCTCTCTCCTTGTTTTCACAGCTAAGAACACTGTTGATCAGTATGACCAAATGAAAGGTAAAAGGTGCTGTAGCACCCAAACAAGTAATCAGGAGGAGAGACTGGAACAGAGAAGGCAGACTGGCAGTAATCGCTGTTACATGATGGGGAGACAATGTTTTGTTTGGAGGAGAAAATGGGCTTAATTAAAATGGAGATGTTTCTCGAGTTCATGAGCATCCTGCATTCATGACAGACCTGCTAAGAGCTGATCTCCCTTTAAAAAATCCTTTCTCTCCTAAGTTCCGTTTCTTTCCATCCTGTTCATATGGTAACTAATAGTAACTAGCTAAAATGGGGAAAAAAACCAGTAACTAGTAACAC
>RSEF01000007.1:4341432-4425121 GCA_003993805.1 Himantopus leucocephalus | reverse complement strand
GCAGTGTTAGGTTGACAGTTGGACTCGATGATCTTAAAGGTCTCTTCCAACCTAAATGTTTCTACGAATCTGTGACACTGACAGGCTCTGGCAGAGCTCTCGGCACTTGCAGGAGGAATCATCTACCCAGGAGAGGGGCACTCCTGACTGCAGGAGAGGGCTGAACACACACTGGTGTGGGGGAAAGGCTCCTATGAATCCCAGTCATACCCAATTTACCTGGCTCTGCCAGCAGAGGAGGTATTTGTAAGGGCTTCTGTAAGCTAACGAACCACTTAATTAGTAATAACTATGAGTGGCAACTGTGCACTCTGAGGAAAGAATGGAATTCATACTGTTACCAGTTTTACAGAATATGAACTAAACCTGGATTAGCCTAACTGCAGTTTTTCATGAAATGAAAAAAAAAGGCTTACTAAATTAATGGTCCTATTTTCCACCATATTGGGAAAAAGAGATCATATCCACACAGGTGCACTCAAATATAAAGTATGATTATGTAATCTTCATCACAAATAATATTTTCATTATATTGTGGTAGGATACAGAAATACCATATCTAAAAATGTTTCATTTTATCCTTCTGATGTCCTGTGGTGGTGTTCTGAGAGGGAGCTAGAGAGCTATAGACAGCCATGGGTATTTTTGTAATTATTAATGTTCTAATCCTGTGTTAAAATGGAAAAATAAAATCAGGAACAGAAATTAAATTGGGGGTGGAGCGGAAGAGTTTACCTCCACTCAGTTGTAAGTAAAAATATATTCACATCACAAAACTTTCTTTGATGCCAGCAGATGTAGTAACTGATAGCAAGGTGTGGTTGTGGGACAACTCAGAAGGGAAGTCATGAGCTGAGTGGGTCTGATTAATGATTTGAGATGACACACTTCCAAAGTAATCACTTCTGTTCCTAGCTGAAGCATCTCAACAGGCAGGTATCTAACACTGTTTTGGCCCCTGCAGTGTTACATTTTGTCTCCAGGGCTGTCAATCTGGCATGCTTCAGAAGTAGTTAATTGTGATGAAGGAGGCAGGGGGAGATAAAAAAAAATCTCCCGCATTCATCACTTGATAATGCATTTTAGTTCTTTGGCAGCATATTGGGATACTTTTTTTTACAGCCATTTGCATTTATTTTGTAACAAGGCTTTCTTTCCTTAAATCAATACTGGGCAAAAGAATAGAAATAAAACATTTTTTGAAATTCACTTGTCTTAAGTGAAACAAAACATTCAGTTTGAGGAAAAAAAAATCTGCAGGCAAATATATCATCTGCTTTTCTTCTACCAAAACCTGCTGAAGGCATTGCGCATAGCTAACTAGTGTGCTTACAAGAATGGAGTATATTTTTTCTTTTCTTTGTTTACTTCTGTTCCCATGATGTTGGCTTGGCTGTTTGTCTGAAAGGGGAAGCTAACAAAAGAAAAGTGATACTAAAGAAAACAGTGTTTTCTTTATTATGCTTTATACTGAAAACTGAAAATAAATTTAAAATAATGCAACATAAAACTATGTTGCTTTTTCAAAAAAGTTAACTGAAGCTGCATTTGTAATGATATGTCTGGGGCTTTTGCACAGCCAGTGAAGTTCTGTATAAAACATCTGATAATGTACCTATTGGAGATGCCCAGGTATCATTTAGGAAACCGTATATTCCCAGCACACTGCTGAGAACAGTGTAAAGAAATGCTTTCTTTCACAGTATAGTTTCCAGCATATCTGCTTGTACGAACTGTGCACTACTGCGTTATGTATAAAAATATATTTTTTCCCCACAAGCAATCACCGCAAAACACATACAGGGTGCAAACCTTAACTATACAAAAATAAATAGTCCCAGAAGGGCTTGCTACTGAGGCTGTGTTTTCTGATACTCAAAAATACATTCTCCTGCTCTTTTGTTAGACCTCTAATTTCATCATGCACCTAAAAAATACGGGAAAAGGAGCCAAGCCAGATCCTCATACATTAGGAAACCCATACATGAACTCCACAGCACACAGAATGAACGGCTCAGAAAGTCACGAGGAAGGTGCCCAGTCACTAACACTTCATTTGTCGTACTAGCATTTGATACCAATTCATGTGCGTGAGGCATAAATTGTAACTACAGTGTAACCTTCTTTACTGCACTGCTTACTATTTTGTCTTAAATACCACAATTTAGTTCAAAAACTGAACCAAAAATTAAATCAGTTCAATCTGAAACAAATATATTTGATCCATTTTCCTTGCTTAAGCAGAAAGGTCATTTGCACACAAAATTTTTTAGTTGATCCGGAACAAACCGGACTGCTCTCAAAGGTGGAAATATAAGATTAGATTTCACAAAATAGCAGGAGGAGGAACCACTGCCTCCTCTTTCATCATTTGATAGCTCATGCTATAAATCTTCAATCTCGTCTCCTACAAGATGTGAAACTACTTGTCTAAATTTCCAGGCATTCTTGGATGAGGGTGATGAAGGAACTAGGTGGAAGAAGGGCTCTTAAACTCTTTTGTGGAAATCGGTGAACTTGCTATGAGTGGTTCAGTGCATAGGCCAGGACAAGCAGAGCAGCTGCTGGCTGGGCTCAGCTGCTAGGTGAGTGAGCTGGTTACTGTGCTTGAGAGCTGTAACCCTTTGTGCTCTGCCTGTGCACAAGTGGCACAGTGTCACTGCGAGGTGGGGACGCCCCAGCCCCTTGTTCTGAACCCCCAAGAAATGCAGAAAGGGCAAAACAAAGTCCTGTCAGACAGGGGCTGCCTATAGCTTATGACCCTGAGAGCTATACTCGAACCCTGCTCTGAACCAAGCCAAGAATTTTATTTTCTTTCAGTGGAAAACTGTTGGTTTGTACACTGTACGATTATGACCACAAATTGATGTATGATAGAAACTGCAGACATCAAGGAGGGAAAATAAGCCCCGTATTAAAGGTGTTTACAATAACTTTGCTCGTCTTCTATACTGATGTCTGGAATAAAGATAAAGTACCAAATATTAAAGACTTAGCGTCTGAAAGGATGAGGAAGAATATATCTCCCTAGTACCTGAAGCCCTGTTTCTAAGGGTAAGGAAATTGAAATCTGTCTGCTGAATTCTGTCCCGGTAATCTGGTTGTCTCATATGGTCCTGTAGCGCTGTAAAGTGGTACAGATACTAATAAGCTGGAACCTCGGATTAAAAATATGTACAATATGAGGAGAGGCTATACAAATTGAAACTACATCATCTTAAAATGATCTAAGGAGGAAGGCAGTGATGTAATTAAAGTACTTCAATTTTTGAATAGAATAAATGAGGTCAGCTCAAGTTGCTATGTTCACTGCACACAAAAAAAAAGCATTTAATTGTTAATTAAATAAAAAAACAGAGCAGATGTTTCTAAGTACTTTTTCATTTACAGAATTATAGTGAAATAGTAGCCTTGTGAAACACACAAAAAAATTACTAGCTTATTCAAGAAAGAACTAAAAAGAAAACGCACAAACAATAGGCTGTAGAAAGTACCTGAATGTATTATTTTTAGATGCCTGAATCACAGCCATTAAAAAAATGCTTTTCCAGATCTCACTCTACCTTTAGTCTCCATAAATTAATAACACACATTCTGGCAGAAATAAAACTATATTGCACACTTGCCTCAGAAAACATAGGTAAAACATGTCTCCTCAGCCACACAAATCCCGGCTCTTGGTATACCGGCCCTAATAAAAGTCTGTGAAAGCAGATGTTTTTTTCAAGCATTCCTGTTTATTCTACATTAAAGTCATATAATGCCATTAATGTCCACTTATTAAGGTTTAGAAGACTAGATTAGTCTTCTCCAGAAGCGATGGCTGTTTCCATGAGAACAGTGTAATTTTCAGTGCAGAAGAAAGAACAAAACAGTGCTTTAATGACAGGGTAGATATTGAAATTAAATGCAACAGGTTAGCAAAACCTGCTTGGATTTTGAAAGGACAGTGCATGAACTAAGATTTTAAGAGTAGAGTGGACTTTCTCTGACTTCCTCATTGTCCCTGCATCAAGCATCAGAAAACGTTCCCTTTGGCTCACATGCCCTGATTTGTACTTCTACTACCCAACAGAAACACTAAACAACAAATTCAGCACATACTAAGCAACATCAAACACCATTCAACAACTGTTTTCCAGTTTTACCTAACCATAGGTCAGCCTCTTCCATGCAGTTAGGTCATGTAAGAAAGCAAGCAACGCCAATGGAATCTCCTTTATGTAACTCACTTCGGATCTTTCCCAAGGTCAAGAATTTTTGTCAGTCATACTTCACAGAATGGACAGTGCTGCTTCTTCCAAGAGTTTGGGTCCTATGGTCCAGACAGATGGCTAATCCCACACTGTAGCATTGCCTCTGTCATTGTTGACCTTCCATATGATACCCAACACCGCTGAAATACAGAGAATTTTCAAATGACAACTAAATCCCTAGAGCCCTTCTCTGGAAAGGAGTCCTCTTTCCCAAGATTCGCGATGATATTCTGACATGCAGAATACTTCACTTGGCATAAACATAGTGCATATATTAGTATCTATGCCAAAAGAAAAATTCAAACTATTCATTTGAAACTTAAGTTCTTAAACTTTTCCAATTTTCCCTCAGAGATGGAAGCCAAAATGCTCTGTTGCCTGAAGGAGATCAAGAGCATCATTGTGATTTCTTTGTTTTATTCCTCTAAACAATTGCCATCTGACAAGTTTTAAAAGTACTTTCAAACAGAACCTGAATACCCAAAGGCACAGCTGTATTACTGTGCCAGAGAGCTATGCTCAGGCCATGCCCTTGCACGCTAATAACTAGACTTTTTCGGCAGCTCCCATGTCCGGAAAAAGTAAGCATTTCTTTGGTACATGACTGATACCTTGTTCAAAAAGTTTCACCATAGTGTAACCGTTGTGGAGTCTCATCACTGGAGATCCTCAAAAGCCATGTGGACATGGTCGTGGGTGGCCGGCTCTAGGTGGCCCTGCTTGAGCAGGAGGGTTAGACAAGATGACCTCCAGAGGTCTCTTCCAGCCTCAACGGTTCTGTGATTCGGTAAGGGCCCACAGTATAATTATTAAAGGCTTAATAGACTTCAGCAGGCTACATGAGGTATTTTCTACTGGATTTTTTGCCTATAGGTTGTATGTTTCTTCATTTATCAGGCCTCAACCTGTGTCTTTATTCTCCATTTGAATCTTCGTGATTGCACCTGGGCTGTCTGCAAGACACATTTGGATTGTATAAATGAAACTATTCAGCAGATTGAGAGTATTTGAAATTTAAGATTCCCCATATGGAGCTTGGTACCTTGACTCCCTGAGTGGCAATTTTAAAGCAATTATTCTGACAGATATTATTCTTCAGGTTTCTTTATGATAATTTTTCTGTGTGTAAGTGATTTCCCCTTTATTTACACTATTTTATTGAAAGTTGCTGAGAACAGCAAGAAGCCAAACAGTAATAAATGTCCAGTGGTACCTGCACCTACAATTACAGGAGCTGATTATGTGCCATCTGACCCTTAAATGGGATATTTTTCTAGCTCTTCAGAAGAATCAAAAACCTTCCCCTTTGCCTACCAAAGCAACTTGGTGAACAAGGATTTCCAAAACAATTCAGATTTGTTTAAAAAAAAAATCTAAATTCATGTAATCGACAACTAAGTCTATATCCTGATTATCTGTATGAATACCTGATAATTAAAGGTGAAAGGCTGATAATATGGCTTTCAAGTAGGCATTGGAAGCATGATCTGCTTTCTCAGCAATCCTTCAAGAAAACATAATGTCCACATTTGCTGTTGCACCTGTCAAATATGCCTTAAATATGAGCCCCTCACTTTTGATTGCCTTCGTCATGTTGTGTTGCAGGAATGCAATGCAGTGTGACCCTTCTGATACAGCACAGCAGAGCAACAATCAGTTCAACACATCTCGAGCAAGTAGCTTTTGAAAACAGGAAAGCGAACATGCAGGCCAAAGGAAAGCCATGAACAGTGATTCTTTCACAGGGTCCAAAATGTTCCTGGTCAGATGAAAACGGAATCGCGGGCATTGTTTTCTTGCCCTCAAGTAACTGATTTAATCTAAAACACATTACACAGTCCTACAGGAATTGGAAGGGTGAAAGCAGGAGGCAAATTAAAAAAAAAAAAAAAAAGATTTAGGCTTTTCAGGGTGGGGTTTATCGCTTTGTTCTACGCATCGTGCATCTGATCTGACAGTTTTATAGTGCTTTGTATCCTTTATGAATCCTTTCCCTGGGAGGGAGGAAAGAGAAATTAAAAATTTGCCAGGGTTAGAACTCAGGAGGAGAACTACCTTGTCAGGATAATTTTTTTTTTAAAGTTTATACAGTTGCTGACCAAAATTTTCAAAGTGAAAATTTGTGTCTAGAGCTAGGACCCTAACCTTACACTTCAAAAACTTAAATAAGAGTCTTGATGTAGTGCTGAGGAGCAAGTAATCCCAGGAATGCCAGAGAACTGCTGAATGCTATGCAATTTAAAAAATCAAGCCAGCGAACTGCAGATATTACATTTCCAGGTTGTCATGAAGAGATAGTTGTTGAAAATTATCTGATTAGTTGGAGAATAGAGCTCTGGTTATCTTACAGGAGGAAAAGGAAAATGGATAATTTAGACCTAGATGCTAAAATTGAGGTCTAGGAAAACTTGCTTCCCACCTAACTCAATCTGTCTAAGTTTTGAAACTTCACCTGTAAAATGGTAATCACATTTTTTCTACCTTTTCTGCTACACTCAGAATGTCTCCAGAGACCTGGTTCCCTTACTATGTTTGTGAAACTGATATGCCCAGACACTATTTCAGTGCACACCAGGATAATATAACACCAGGTTAGGGAACACAGACTAGTGCTAAATGCCTACTTCTTAAAAATCAGACCCGATTATTAGAATAAAAATCCATCTTCGTTCATCATCTCCTTAGCCCTCCCTCTCGCCTTCCTGCAGCCTGTCTTTGTTGGGTACTCAAGCCCTCAGAACCGGACCTGTAGGTTTCTCCCAGGCTGTACATTATACTGCCTTCTCCCACCTACACAAACAATAAGCGAAATGATGTGTGTCTGTGAATTTTGGTGAAAGGGTGGTGGTGGGCTTTGGTTTCTTTGTTTGTTTTAAGACCTTAAAATTGAGAGGAATTTAATGTGAGGACCTGGCTGAGCACCTTCCTAGCGAACCACAGAAAGGTCCTGTCTCAGCCAGTTTTGAGCTTATTGATTTACAGGAGAGATTTTAGGCTTCTTAACTCTCCTCCCAAATGTGCCGTCTATTAATAGGAAGCTTGACGATCAGCAGGCTCCTGCCCTATAACTTTGATTTAAGTATATCTCCCTCATCTGTGCTCCACCTCTACTGAAGAACAGCGTGGGAGCTGCCGAGCACCATTGCCAAACTCCTGGTTTGCAAAGCACACGCGTTAGCACAGGCAGCAGTCACTCTTAATAAGAGTTTGCACTTCTTCCGCGCACCTTGAAGCCTTGTTTTTGAAGCATCTAGCATCAACCTTCTGTAGCTGACCCTTGCTGTATTTAACAAGTATCTTTTGTTTCAGCAGCTTCTCTGCTAATCTCACACTTGCGTGAAATTGTTGTTGACGAGGTGAGACCCTTTGTGGAGCTGACTGCTGCAGAGGACCTTTAGCTTGAATGAAAATGACAGCATTTCAGCAAGGCCTAACGTAAATTCTTTGACAGAATATAGATTCACAAAGAGAAGTAATTCTTGCCGCTGTCATGAAACATTGCTTTTCTCAGACCTCAGTACCATATGGCACCGTCGTGAATGCAACAATTGCTAGCACCATCTACCGGTAAACACGTTGAAGTGAAAAACTAGAAGGGTTTTTATTTCCTTACAGTGGATCTCAAAAGAAAAAAAAAAAAAAAAANGGATAGAATCGTCTTTCAGATGTGCACTAGTCAGTATCACACTAATGACAGCTCTCCAGTTGCACTGGTAGGGAAGGAGCCTGAAGAATGAACTACACGGTAAAGCCTATTTTTTCCCTCCAGCCCACGGATGACACTTTACTCTTCAGCTGGCTATTCTGCTCTCCAGACATCTTTTCCTCTTAGTGGGAAAACTGCATTAGGATGTGGTGCAATAGGAGAATAGCAAGAGCATCACAGCCAAGTGCTATAAGTACAGAGCCCTGACAGAGGACGTGCCTATCTGAGAGGAATTCAGGATAGATGGAGCTGTGTCAACATTGCAAAAGAATTAAAGAAAAAAGAAAAAGACTATGCTGTAGTACTATGATTCACTGTAAGTCTGATCCAAATATTATCAGATAGGAACACCTTATTTTATTCTGTTGGGAATTAAAGCAAGCAGTAGGCAAAGTGTATTGTCAGAGAAGTTTGATACTTTGTAAAAATTTTCCTGATTTAACTGTAAAACTGTCTTTCCTCAGAGGGATGGTGGTGTGGTTGACTCAGACATATTAAGCACAGCCTCCTGGTTTTTTTGAGCTTGGACATTATTTGAGTCAAAAGGAACACGCAGATAAATAGCATTTTAGTTTAAGAAATCACAGTGTATTCCTTCATTTTTCATTGATACTGATAGTTGTGGGTCTTGGATTAGGTTCTAACATCAGAAGAATTCAGTCAATTTTTGTTGTGTTCTCTGCATAAATCAAGTCCAGAAGAGGTTTTAACTAAGACATTTAATTCTGATCCTTTCACTTGACAATAAAATCAGAGCCAGATCAAGATGATTTTATGCTCATTTATAGCTTATCACAGACGATCATAAAGAAATTCACCAATACCTATGTCAGAATCAGGATGAAGTATTCAGACTCACAACCAGACAAATCATGAAATGCTGAAGTCCCATTGCCCTTGCCCTACATTTCTCCTGGAAGAGTGGAGTGGTCATCTCCACTCTAACAGGACAAATGACAGCCTGAATCTGGTCTTCTGCCTAAACGTGATGATGTCTGATAACCAGTCACTCTCTTGAAGAGACTATCCTGTTTGAGGCAGTGTTCAGCAACTTTCAAGCTTCCAGACAATGATGCTGATTCATTACTACTTAAATCTTCACAATTTCCTGCTATCCTTTACCGGATAGAGGGCAGAAACTACAGCTAAATGCCAAAAAGCAAGAACTGGTACAAACATGATGTAACGCAGTAAAGTCCTGAGCCAAGATCTGCTGAACCAGCCAAATTGCATCCCAGTGAACTATTTGAAACCATAAACCCATCAGTTCTGAGAACCTGTTCTCTACATCAGTGTCCAATACCAAATACTGCCAAGAAGTCTTACTATATTTCACTTTTAGTAACCCAGACATTTGGAGAAGCTTCCCCAGACAGCATGGACCCCCTCTGCCTAGTTCCATCAGCTGAGAACCGAAGTGTCCTCCCACAGTTCATTGCATTCAATCATTGAGAGATTATGAAGAAATTTTAACCACAAAGTGGTGGTCCAGTCCATGGTTCTGTGCAGTCTCGAGAAACAGCCCCTTGAATCGTCATTCTGCTTCATTCAGGAGAGAATTCTCCTTTTCTTCCCTCAAGTGATATGATGTTTGTTGAAGAAACCCGCCTTTCAGATGATAGTTGTAACAGCTGTACGTTTCAGACTCATGATGAAATGGCCACTCAGACCTAGGATCATAAAACTTCCATCGCATTTTATGTGCAAAGTATGTATCTGTGTCATTGCCTTAAGACATATATGGAGTCCTACTGCCAAGATCCAAATGTCAACAAGATCCAGGCTTGAATTGTGAGAGTTTACCAGTAAAACAATTTAAACTGTCACAGAGCTTGTGTTGTGAAGTGTGTCCTCTGTCTATGCCTTGCTGTCCTTCTGCTTGACCCCCCCCCCTTCTTGGCTTGCCAATGGCTTTTGAATCTAGTCCTGACAGCTTTGTAACCAGTTTGTGTTTGGTCAGTGCTTCCACACATAGTGAAACAACCATGCTCTACGTTTGCCTATCAATCCTCACTCCTGTTCCTCTTCACCAAGTATGAACAGACCTCTCTTCTTTTCCATGTTGCCCTCCCCTGGCATTCACTGGAGGCATTGCCTTTGCGTTAGGCCACAGGCACCAGACGTACAGATGAATTTTCATTTAAAAGAAAATATGTAAACTTTTTTTGAAAAACACATACAACTGACCTGTTTCTTCCTGTGCAAAAGGGCAAAAGACCATCTCTTGACAGTTCTGACGGTCCTTCAAGTCCTCTAGGAAGTGTCTAAGAAACAAGAAAAGAAAGTAAAATGGTTTGTGTGATCCTCTCTCCACCAAGATAATGCAATTTCTCCTATGTTTTGTAATTTATTTATATCAGAATTAAGGTTAGGAACCAAAGTAAATAATTCTGGCTTTTTCTCCTTTTTTTTCACTTACTTTTACAATACTGTTGCAAACAATGTTATTGCTTGACAATACCAGTTACTTTTGCTTCATCCTTTTTGGCTTTTTGTATGGCCAAGTATTCCAAGTAATGTTGTTTCTCTGCATGAAAAAGACCAGATAGGCCAAGTTTTGTATTTGGTTTCTTCACTTATCCTTAAAAGCAAATTGGTTGGTTTTTTTCTCCAAGTCCTACCCTGGATTTTATTAGCCCGTGACTGCAGGAAGATAGTTTTGTGGTAAAAGTATAGACACGGTTATAGTCTTGATTCTCTGTCACAATTATGTGACTTTCTGTATGTCATATTTCTGGGCCTGATTCTGACTATATAAATCTTGTAAGATGCTGCAGGTACAAGGTGTCTTCATTTCCTAATCATTTTATGAAGACATTCGGCACATCACAGGTTTAAGCCTTGTCAGTGCCAGCAGCTCCCAGCTGGGTGAGAGAAAAGAACCACACTCTGTGCTTATATCTTCTTTAATAAAGTAACAATAATTGAGAGGCATTGAAAGCATCTAAATCCTTATAAATTAATCAAAATTCAGGTGTTGAAATCTTCTTTTCTAAGGTGACTTGGTCATTAGATGCCTAGTTACTACATCACATCAGTAGGATTTACATACTCCGGAGAATTCTATGCAATAACTTTCTTCTGTTGCAGCAGTGGAGCAATGTTTATAAATTGCTCCAAGAGCCTTAGATGAAAGGACTTGTAAATGTAGAATATGTTATTAACTCTCATTAATTCATTTTATAAACTACCTCTATGACCCCCTTCTGATGTCCTCTTCTTAAATTGCTGCTGCATCTGGAACTCTCTTCAGTCACAGTTGGGATTAGTGTTAGACAAAGTGCAAATTTGAATAACCTGGCTATGAAAGGAAAAGTACAGGCTGTTCACAGGATTTTTATTTGTGTTATTATGTACTTTTATATATCCTGTAAACATTGATGAACAAAGAAATGTTGACTGTCGGTCTACCTTCTTCCTGATTAATGAATTGGCTCATTTTAAGCTATGATCCTTTACTTTTTCCTTCAAACCCTGTTGCCTGAACTATTCATTAATTTTCCAACCAAAAAAACCTCTTCAGTTAACTCTTCTGCATCTTTATTGCTCCTTTAGCTATCCAAAGAGTGCTGGACATGCACCAGAGCAACAACTCTCATTTCAGAAATAGGAAATTCATATTTATTGACTATGAAGTGGAATGGGTCATCTTAAAATTAAATGGTTAAGTAAAACCAACAAAAAATAGTGCCATAGGATTCAAGTGTGATTGATTGGTTGCAACTGCTTTAGAAACATGTTTTTCTTCAAAACGTGGTTTTTTTCTTCAAGGAAAAATCCCAAAATCTTGAGGGTAAAATTATCCCTTATTTGATGTAAAAGAAAATAGTTCACTGTAATGAGTTTTCTTCATCTCACTAATGAATAAGTCAAATTCATTTCAGGGACAGATTAGACTTTCTCATAATGTGACACACTCTGGAATGCTATTAGTGTTTTGTGCTGTGCATATGGTGTTCATTTTGAACTACCTATACACCGTTTGCAGCACTTTAAATGATTACATAGCAGGTAGGTTTATATATAGTATGTAATCATCTCAAATGCTAGGATTGCAATATGAATAGGTAATAAGAAATAAACTTTACTTTTGATTACATAGGTCTGTGATTAATTGTCTGAACTTTGGTAAATGAAAAAGACTTAATTAATATATATTAAAAAAACCCACCCAACTCCTGAAAATGGGCTGTTATAATTTAAGTTTAATATATCTTTTATGGGTTTTATGTGCAGAGTATAGCACTTTTTGGGGTTTTGTTTCATTTTTTATTCAATTTGGTTTATTACTTTATTCATTGATTTCCCATAATAATGTTTGTGCTTATCTACTGCCTTTCAGCTGAGGCTCATAAAGTACTTTACAAACATTAATATATTTTTCTCACTACTTTTATTTACATTCCCCTTCTAATGAAACTATCATAAACTAGCTGTATATAAATTACACTGAGGTAGAAACAGAAGACAGAACGTGCACCAGAAAAAAAATAAAAATGACCGAAATGAAAGCTGAAAATGCTACGTCCCAGGTAGCTGTTCCAACTTCTAGTCTGCCCTCCCCAAAGAGAAGTAGGATTGTGGACAGTATGGCTGCTTTAGGGCTGAGTCAACTATACAGCGATCACTCAGATATTAGTCTAACCTGTTCTAAAAATTTCCAATTATGGAGATTGTCTGGGGGGAGCACAGAGTCTATTCTTACACTGAACTACCCATACTGTTAGAAACTTTTTCTTAATGTCTAATCTAAATCGGTTGCTTTGGGTTTAGCTCATTACTTCGTGTCTCATTCACTTGGGTGTGGAGAAAAATTATTCCCTATCTTTGCAGCAATCTTTTCTGAATTTGAAGGCAATTATCATGTAGCACCTTCTTTTTCTTTTCTCTTTAGATGAAATAACACCAGTTCATTAAATCTTCACTAGTACATTCATTCTTATTGCCTTACATTTGCTGTTCTCCAGTCTCATCCTCCATGAAGTGTAGTGTTGAAAATGGACGTAGGATTTCACCAGGCTGCCTTCACTTATCCTTCAAGGCATGTTTCTTCTTGTGCATCCAGTGGGTGCTTGTATTTTGCACAACAGCTTGACAGTGTTTAAGTGTTTCCACTAGTGATGCTGAGTAAGACCCCAGATCTTCCTCTGCAGATTCACCACCCAGCTTATTCTGAACTGGCAGAGCTGGTTATCGTTGCAAAAGTTCAGCACCTCATATTTGTCCTCATTCAACTCCACTCTATTTTTCAGACCATTTCTCTAAATTATCAAGTTCTTTGAAATTTTTTGTTTTTGCAACAAGCTGGAAGCTGCCTATGGTGGTATTGCCTGCACATTTAATAAGCATAGCCTTTGTTTCATCATCCAATTGATGAAAACGTGGAGTACTCCTGCAACCAGAGTGCATGGGATCCTGCTTGATAGTTTGGCAGTGAATCGTTAATAACCTCTCTGTGAACGCGGCTTTCCCGACAGGCTTGTACCAACCTTAGGGCAGTTTAATTACAGACAGCCTTTTCACAGTTTACTTTTGAAGCTGCCATGTTATGCTTACAAGGGACAAAGTACACAACACCTGCTAGTTCTACTATAGCTGCTCTATTCTTTCACAGAAAAAAGTTGGTTTGAAACTCAGATAATTTGCTTTTGACACATCTTTGTTGTTTCACACTTTCTTGGGTTGTTTTTTGTTTTGTTTTATTTCACTTACAAATTATTTTATTTGTTCATCAGTAGTTTTTTTCTGGGAAGGCTGACTGGTCTTTAATTTCTCTGATCCTCCTTTTTCCCTTTTTAAAGATAAGGATTGCATTTGCCCTTTTCCAGGGCCTGGGAGTTCATAAATCCTCCACACTTTCTCAAAGATAACCTTTAATGGCTCCATTTGATTCACCTCATTCTTAGCTTCCAAGTGAAGAGAGACCAAGACCAGCCAATTTCAAAAATTGAACCTTGCTTGGTTCTCTCTGATGATTTCTTCCCCTGCTGCAGCCCCAAATCCTGCCTTTTTGCTACTGGTAACGTGCAGCTGATCTTCCTACTGACAATTGAACTCCGATCCTGAAAAAAAAAATAATGCTATGCAGTAAGTTAGCTTTCTTAGAGGTACCTGTCAATAAAATTGCTATCTAAAACAGTAGACCAGCAATCCCCATCGTCACTGATACTCTCTATATTCCTTCCTGGTGTGTTTATTTTAATGAAAAGGCTGTCTACTACAATAACCAGGATAAACTCCTGCAGAATCCCAGTTGACACATCTAGCTTTATCTTACATTGTACCATATATCATTATTAAACCACTCTTATCAGCATAAGGGGCTGTTTGTAAGACACAAAAAACCTCTGGGCAGCTCCATATTCCTTCCACTTCTTTTATGAGATTGTTACAGAAATACAGATTTGACAGGAGTCTCAAGCAGTTTCCATAAGAGGTTCTTTAACCACAGGCACTCACCACTTTCATTCTGCTTGACATTTAATAGATTTCACCTACGTGGTTACAATATATTTGCTGGTGATATAACACTTGACATCAGAAGAGTTCAAAGCACTTTCCACATGGAACTTTTTAATAAGGCAAAAGTAAGTAAAGTGACTTTCCTGAGGTCGCCCAGCAAGTTATTGGCTGAGCCAAGAATGCAGTCCAGACCTCCCAAATCCCAGGTCAGTGCTCCATCATCATGCCATCCAGTTTCCCATATTATTAATGCTCAGCCTAAATGTATTCTTGTAGCAATTGATTTAATGCCATTAGTTTCAGACAGCTAATCCAAAGCTCCTTTAGTTATCCAGCATCCAGGGATTTACTGGAACAAAGAACTTCCAGACTGATCCAGAAAATAATATTATAGTTTTTTCAGGAAGCCTCGCTACTTTTTGTAGTTGAAAAGTTATTTCAAAGGGAGGCTATCACCTATAATTCTAAATCCACTGAAAATGAAATGGAAAGATTACATTTAACTGAGTATGTTTGTGATCAGGCCCACAATGTTTTTCATTTTCAAACTATAACGTTCAATAAAAATGTACAGTAGTAATTAATGGGATGAAGTCAAGATAATTATCACAATACATGAAAAGAGAATTAAGTACAAAATCCTTAGGGTCTTAAAGAGATAGTAGGGATGGGTGGAATTGGGGACTGCAGAAGAATTACGTTCACCCACCACCTCTTGGGCACAAGAGCAGATAAAGATTCTGGGTGAATAATAGACCAGATTAGAACAACAAAAGGGAGATAAAGTATTTTCACATACAGATATGAAAAGGACTTGGGAGTGCCTAAGTCCTTTGGGAATGCCAAGAAGGGCTCAGTTTAAAGACCTCTGAAGATGGCAGAAAAGTTGAAGAGTTCAAAAAAAGTTACGTATTTGTTAATAGTGTGTGTGCCAATGCAGAGGAATTGGGACAGTCAGAAAAATACATGCAAAGAGAAAGATCAGAAGATGTACAGAAATCTTCATGTCAAATAAGCCACATAGTTTTCTATGCTTTTGATTTTCATAATCCATTGTGTTGAACTAGGTGGAAGAGCAGAAGTTAAATACACTTTTCAATCTAGGCTCTCAGATCTGTATATAGATTTTCTCACTCATCTGAATTTCTCCATGGTGTAGTTTCAAATTGCTGCAGCTTTCCAGAAGCTCTGCTTATGCTGTGTGTTCTCCAGGATTGCATATCAAATAATGGAATATTCTCTTCTTTCCATTTACGTGGTATATTTCCTTCGCAGGACTTTTTTTTTTCTCATAGTTAGCCTTGTTCGTAGTCTTTGAATCAGACCTTATTCTTTATAATGCTTTTTAATTACCATTAGACAACAACGTCAATTACTACGTTTTATGTCGATGAAATCTACCATATCTCTTACAATTTAGAATAACTTATTTTTATTATCTTTGCTCCAATATGGATGTCAGTGTTCTTTACAGCAAATCTAGTAATGTAATACCTTCTGTTTTCCACAGCTGAATACATTAAGAGAATGCCTTGTGCTTCAAATAGTCTAATGTGTACACAGGTAAAATATACATTGAATAATAATATTCAAATATTATTATATCAAATAGTATATCGAATATCAAATATTATCATATCAAAATAAATAATGAAATAAAAATATAAAATACAAAATCAATTCTTTAAGTAGAAAATTTAAGAGTTGCAATAACAGAATGGAAAAATAACACTTTATCAGTTCTTAGCAGAAGTAGCCCTGAAGAAGAGGAAAAGTTAAATTTCATCCTTCCAAATTTTCAGCACATTGATACCACAGTTTTACGTGGATGTAGAGAGACTAAACATCTGAATTTTCCTTTACATTCAGATTCAGTGTTCACCCAGCATGATGCATTATACCGTCTGAATACATTACAGTCTTGGAAGAATAACTGAGGTTTGAAATGGTACATCCTAGAGATGGGATATTTAGAGGAATAGCAGATTTAACAATAAAATTTCTGATGATGTTTTGTAGAACAAAGACCATGGTAGTTACCTATGTACCCAAGCAGAGACTGAAATATACTTTTATGGACATAAGCATATGTAAAGTATATACAATTTTTTTTTGTATATACAAATACTTTTTATAAAGTATATACAAGTATATTTTAAATATACTTTTCATGACAAAGCAGAAACAAAAAGCCCATGACTCACATTTAGGCTGTAGAGCAGGTTTGCATGCAAATCTCTCAAGTCGTTCACAGGAGATTTTTATCTGTAGGCAGAAAGCAAACACCTCTCAATACAAATCTCACGGGATTGATATCTCAGTGTCAGAGCTTGAGCTCTGAATCTTTAGTAAATTACTCATCCCACATATAATATGTTACTCTATATGTATCTGCCATGAACCCTCTTTGAATCCACTGCTGCTCATTTTATGTCAGGCTATTTGTCACCATACTGGTCTCAAATCACAGGAGCAAACATCTGCTTCATGCACTCAACTGCCATGTCTGAACTTTGAATACTTGAAGAAAACCATTCTAACTCTCACACACAGTAATTTGCAGCATTTTATCACCATCCACTAGTCACTGATCATATTGTAGCATTCCACAGTCTTTCAAGCCTTAATCCTTGCGATTTCTACTGGTAGCAGTAGCCTAACCTGCAGCATCACCTATCTCAACAATATGTGACTACATAAGCATTGCTTATGCCCCATCCACGAAAGATAAAAATTTTAGGAAACCTACTTTTTCCTTCCTAAACCTATATGGTATCTCCTAACTTTTTGTGTTTCCTAGTTCTCTGTAGCCGTATTTTCTGAATCAGATTCCAGTAAAAGTGTCAAATGAAATAGTTCTATCAGACTTGACAGTATGATTTCTAGCCACTTGTTTTGTTTGCTTTGTCATTTTTCACCTTCAATAATGAGAAGCAGAAGCTAGGGAAAGTCACTTTTATTGCCTTTTTGGACAACAGTAGCTCAGGGATGGAGATTAAAACTTAGAAAAACAGCTGCAGTTCCTTGCACACTAAAGTATATTGCCTGTGCTAAATTCTGATTATAGAGGGTTGTGCTCTTTTCTGTTGGCTTTGTTGGTGCTGAGTTGCTGTCGTCTCTTAGCCAAGCGCAAACCTCATGGTTTTAACAGTTTTCAGAGAAGTTCATTTTGCCTTTCACCTGAATAAAATCCAAGCCTTCTTTCACCCTCCAGCATGGACACTCATGCAAAAACCCATCCAAAGACATATGTATATACTAACTTGAGCTGAAAATAGGTGGCTATGAAATAGCAAAAGCTTTTTGTGGCATAAGTGTGCTTGGACATTTTCCCTTTGCATTGGTCGTGCTTCCTCTGTGTGCTAACCTACCTGTAAGAAGTTTCCTGTTTAAGAGTTTCTTCAACTGTTCTGTGCTAATGGAAAGGTTGTATGACATCTGGCTGATGTTTCCCTTCTAAATTGAGCTGAGCTTAGTGCTTATAGAGGTAAAAGCATACAACAGCCAGGAAATATTTATTTTCTTTTGTGAAATTTTTCTGTGGGTCAAACTTATGAAATGGTCCTGAGAGAATTCAGTGAATCTCCTGAATAATTTTTTTTAAATATCCTTTCAAACAGCAAGCCATTACATATCTATAGATGTCTACACTTTCTACATCAAGGACTCCGTTGTATGAACATGAATTGTTTATTTCTACAAAGCTGAAAGTTGGTAGCATCAGCATTTTGAATTCTGTTCATGACAGGAAAATGATAATGACAAACTTTTTATGGAAGTATCTAAAGAACCACTGAAAAGAAAAAAAACCGAAGCTACCTTTCTCTTTTGAAAGCGGCATTTCTAAATGCCATACATCTTTTCAGCAATTGAAAATATAGTGATAGTAGAAAGTTTCCTTTATGAATGACCACAGAATTTTTTTCTACTGGAACTTCTTTATCAGGTAAAGCTGCAGAAATGTTAGGATTATACTGGTTCACAGATCTTTACCATCTTCCCAAAAACATAACTCCTACACGACCATTGTAATTATCTTTGGCCAAACACAGGGAAAGGACACATACATGCCAGGATGACAAAATGGCAGCATTTGATAATATTTCAGATAAGCTTGCCGTAACAGCCAGCTGGGAGGGGTTTGTTTCTTTAGGTGAACTTTCACAAAACACACGCTTTGTAATACTAAGTCTGGAGCCTATAAATCTATGAGAGGAATCTTAACTCGAGGCATGTACGCTTTCTTAAAAAAAAAAAGAAACTTTAAAAGAATTTTGCATATTATTTTTACACTCTTTACTAGCAGCTTCTGATAGCCCAATAGTAATATTATTGAATCAGAATTGAATTGTTCATAAAATCCAGGACAGTCTTACACAGCTAATGAAGCAGCTGACACTTATTTTAGTACAGACAGAAGTTTTTACATGGAGCATCACAAGTTTAACTTTATGAGTTCATTGAGGTTGAAGGGAAGACAGAAGAACAAGAGATAACATTAAAATTTACATAAATTAGATCAATTTTTTTCATGCATCAATGAAGACAACTTCCTGAGGACTTTCAAATATGTTTCATAGCATTAACACTTCATAAATAGTCTTAGAATTCTTTGTTTCCACTTCATTTCAAAACATAACCCCAATGGAGCATCTCCTCAGGTAAACATCACACTGATTTTATCAGTAAAAAGTGCCAGCTGAAAAAAAAGTCTTTGAGCTATTCTTCTCCATTGACAGCTGAACAATTTGTTTCATGTTGGAAGGACAAATATTTTAACATGGAAGGTATTTTTAAAGCCAAGTCAAGGGCTGACCTCACTATCTGCAAATGTAATATACATTTCTAAGCTAAATTATGAAAGCAAAATTCAGTAACTGCATCTCCAAGTGCCCAATTTGCTCTTTCATATTTAGAAACAAACTAAGATTTGTCAAGACAAGTGCAAAACTGTGGGCAAAACATTAGCTCACATGAAGAAAGGCATTATTCTTCTGAATATTTACTTCTTACCTGACAAGGTAAGTCCGAGGATTTAATGTCCAAACAACGTGCCATCTTACATATAATTGCTATCATTAACTCCTGTGTTAATACCAAAGTATGTAATGTTGTGATAGATTTAAGTTCTTAACACATTCATACCTTTTTGGTTAAACAATAGATTGGAGCACGCAAGATTATGACATTTGTTATTTTTGGCAAAGTTTTATAAGGGTTTATATGGGCAGTAAATTAAAATGCGTATACCCTTAGTATAATAAAGGCTTATGTACACAGCACTGAAAATTAACCCGAAGTATGAGAATAACGGAATAAATGGTTGCGTTCTTAATGTATTCACTGACTTTTACTCTTCTGATTTACTATTCTCATCCATGCTATTGCTAGAGGAGGCATTTATTGAAAGCTCATTTCATAGTGAAGACCAAAACTATTAAGAAGGGAAGCAATTCCTTCCACTACTTTGAGAGACAACAGCTTGACATGCTGTGTATACTGCCTGAATTTAAAGATACTTAGTTTGTCTTTCAAAGGAAGGTTGTGACAAAGCTGTTTTAATGTAACCCATCTTTTAATCACAAGTTATAATAATCATGAGATAGGATATTCCTGGCCTGTTTCTACTGACTGTATTTAATATAAAATGCATGTCAGCCATGTCGGAAAAATTATACTCCAACTCCCATTTGTCTGCAACATCAAATCATCTGGTAATGCAAATGAAAACACAACACATCACAACTTGTAGCTCAAGCTTCAGACTGCAGAATAATGGCGTGAAATAATAACTGACTCATTTAAGTTTCGGATAGTTCCAAAAATAGTTAAAGTTGCATACTGTAAAGAAATATTAATAGAACAGGCCACTTAAAGATCGGAGCACCTGTGCTTTTTATCACTGCAATTTGGCACTATATACTTGCATATCAATGAAATATGTCACCTAAGACATATTGCTATTTTCTCATATGGAAGTGATCTTTTTTCACTTAATTTAAACTGCAGTTGTAAAAATTGCTTACCTTTCTACAAATATATTTCTATGTCCAGTTATAGCTATTAAATCTCTTCTTTTCTTCTTCCTCACCCCATTTTTACTCTTACAACAAGCACAGAACCAGTAGAGCAAGGAGCGTGTGAGCAGGTTACTTGTCACCAGAGCCATCAAACCTGTTTACTATGATTAATTATATTACTATCCATGTTAGTTCATTAATGATGAATGATGCAAAAGGGTACAACAATTGAGTTGGGCTCTTGGATCTCCTTTTGAATATCCATGAAGGAAGCAAAACAGTTCTGTGAACAGTAAGACTACTGCAAGCGTGTCCCTGTGGATTTAGGCCCCGTGATTCACCTATCAATTGTCCAGAAGTGCAAATCCTCATTAAGCTTCCTCAGTGAGTGAGAAAAAATTTAAGAGTATGTCTGTGTGGATGCTCTGGTGTCTGATGAGAGCTAAACTGCCAATAAATTCTCTCATGTATTTGGATGCCTGTTTTCCTTGAACATGCAGCACCTGAGTATTTCTGAGACATTTTCAATTTTCAAATCTGACTGAAATTAGCAAATACATAAAAAGTGCCTACAGGGGGGCTGAGTGCACAGATAGGCACAAATAGACATCCACACGCAGACACTGAGCAAATTCAGAAACGTCATGGTCTTCAGGAAACCGGGTTGCAAATATGAGTGGGAAATAGAGTATGTACAAGCTGAGGCAATGCTGGAAGCCAGTAGCATTTTGAAGGTCATACTGAAAGAGCTAGAACAATCCTATGAGACAAGCCAACAGTACCAGCACTCAAGACCAAACCTCTTGTGTCTTTCAGAAAACTGTTAGATTGAGTCACTCTCCTGACTTTAAGCCAAAAAGTGAAGAGGATAACTGGAAAGGCAGGAATAAATATGTACATACCAGATTTCAAATCCTGCTTAACAGGGGGAAACCATGAAAACCATTTTGGTGGCAACATAAGTTACAGAAGTATAAAATGTCTTACAGATTATCTTTTCATAGCTGATACTACATAAAAGAACAAGCATCCATGCACTGCAGAATACCCCACTCTTTCCATTTCTTTCTAAAATAACATCGTACAAGGCAAATGCTTTCATTGGTAGTTGGGAAGTTGAAGAAGATATTTTGAACTTATAAAAGTGTAACAGCATGTAATTACAACATACACCGTGGACAGTAAAACGTTCAACAAATTAGTTTGATTGTTTCTTTATATATTTCAGTAAACATTAATTTCCTATAACTACCATACCCAATTTTAATTCTCACACAATGTAAAGCACAGTCCAGCCAAAGTTAATGTTGTCTATATGATTTTCCAGTAATTCAAGATAAGATTGATATAATAATTGATTTTTTTTAAGCAATTTTAAGCTACAAGCATATGAAGATTTTGTAATGTAGTGTAATACAGCTCATAATCCATTCTTTTCCACAGAAACATGGAAAATAGCTCTTCTTCAAGAATAAATTTTTAAGGAGATAAAACATCCAGGAGTGCAAGTCCTCATTGAAAGCTGAAGACACGTATATAATTTCACCAGAACAAAAAATAAACATATTAATCATTCAGAAAAAAAGAGTACCATATTTTCATCATTTCAACTACTAAACTGCAGGGCAGACATCAAAAAGCTGATGTCCTGGTGATGACTGTGTCTAATTTACAACTTTGAATCATTCTGGACTTTTTGGTGCTACCTTGCATAAGATCAGCACAAAACCCTTTTCCAACAGTTACTTAGACCAAAATGTCTGGGTGGACTTTATTCCTAAACATACCTTTGCAAGTGAGACCCTTGCTTCCCACAAAGTGTTGTGTGGATTCTGATGATGTGATACAAGCTTTTGTTGATGATTTCATTTCCAATACGTTATCACTGTTGGCAGAATGAAAACAATTTCCCACTGAGTTCATGTTTGATCCTCCTATTGTCTTCCTAAGAACTTAAAAATACCTTGATAACATTTCATATGTTTGAAGTACCATTTCACTGATTTATAAACATTAATAACAATTTAAACTTAAATTTTCAAACACTATGTATAGAAGAAGATATGTGTATACATATTTGTATGCATAAAATTTACATACCTACACGGGGGAATGACTGATAATTACATACATATGCATATAAATATATAGACCGCAGAGACATAGGCATAGTTTTCCTTCACAGCTAGAACACTGAAATGCAGTAAATCCATTTATAATCATCCTGCAAGCACAAGAAAAGTTTCCCATAAATGTTGTCATTTGACCTTTTGAGAAAAGGTCACCAAAAGGCCATCGATCTCTCATTGGATTTCGATTACACACACTTTTGAACCAAGGATCTTTACATTTACTCTTCTCATTTATCACAGAATGATGATTACAGGAAACATCCAAATTCTGACATTTCAAAGGTCAGTTTGCAATTTTTAAAAATTTCCCTCCATTATTCATTTTATTGAATGCTCTGTTCCACAAGTAATCCATTAGAAACACAAGTTTACTCCTTGATCTAAATAATTTATATCAGAAGCTCAGATTTGAGTGGAATTAAAAAATACTAAAATGAAAGACAACTGATTAACACTAGTTATTCATCGGAGGAAAACATTTTGCTCCACATAAACCCCTTCAGGTTTATATAGATATAGGGGTTGTTGTTTGGTTTGGGGTTTCTTTGTTGTTCTTGCTTTTACTAATTATACTCTAGATGAAGGAGTAATACCAAACTTGAAAAAAAGCGGTGTGTATAGTCTTAATTTATGAGTTACAACATTGCCATGCATAATGTCTGTAGCATCACACCTCCCCAAATTCCTTTTGTTCTTCAAGTTCATGCTTTGGCGACACGGCAGTCATGTCTAATCAGCTCCTACATTCTGTTTCAACATTTCGGTGAAACACATTCTCTTTTTAAATGCTCATAAAATAAATGTCTTCTGCCATACATTTTAGTCATTTGAACATGTATGTCATGGATTACATAGGAAAAATAAAGAATTTATCCAAAATCTTAATTTGATGTTCTGTTGCAATTAATAAAGTAAAAGAAATTTTGATAGTTCTGAGCATTAACATGATGCTTAGTTTATTAGGAAAGGGAAACACTCATCTGTGAATTATTTATTTTTTAATGAGACACAAAGGTATTGGCTTCCCTTACCAAGAGTAATTCTGGGGTCTTTGTACAAAGGTATTTCTAATCAAGCTTGAAAAACTCACAGGTGTACATCTTCATACAGACATAGCTACTGTGACGACCTGTAAAAGGATATTAGAAACGTGAATGGCTTTTTATGTGCTTTATCGACTATTTGATATGTGCAAATACCATTAAGTACATTTGCACAATCACCTCCAGGTTTTCCCTTTTTCCCCCCACTGTCCTACCTGCCCTGGGATTTTGACACAAAATTGTATTGCCCTTTTAATTAACTGTGGATATTTAGCTTCAAGAGAAGGACTGATCATTTCTGAAGTGGTAGGTCCCTTGCTCCATAACTACTTCACATAGATGAACCCTGTACAGACCTCAGTGGCCTTGTTTGTAAAGTGCTCTTTCACATAAATGGTCCACACCAAACCTGGTGAGCTCCACTGACTTGCATTAACCAGGCATTTATATGCATCTCAGCAGGTATGAACCTGTTAGAAGAAAAGCTATAGGACTGAGGTAAAAAATATGCCATTCTTAAAACTTTGAGAGTAACAAAACGTGAAACCTAACAAACTGTCTCACAAAATTGCGTTCAGGAATCCTAAACCATATTTTTGGTGCACATTTTCATAGGTTGAGTTGACCTGTGGTATTACATCTGGACTTTATTTTGAGCATATATATACACTGAGGTATATTTTGATAGAGACTGTATGGGATATTAGGGTTTTGCATAATGCGGTGTTGCAGAGTAATGATATACTTAATCCAGAATAGCTGAATAAATACCAAACAAAATCAATCTTATAACTCTGGTATTGCCCCAGGACTGCAATAACATATGCCCTTTCCCTTTGGAATATTTGTTCAGTGCACTTTAAAATGCATAACATAGATATGCTCAAGAGTGGTGTTCTGACTTTTTGTGTAGGAAACAGTTCCTATATCAACATTTCATAGTGGCTGCCAATCCTGAAAGCCATTTTTATTTGATTGCGAAGCACACAGTTAAGGTCCAGAATCACTGAAATCTCTCAACTGTTTTAATGCCATAGAAGATGGTTAACAACCGTGACATGCCGCAACCCAAATGTGTATAGACTCTTGCTTCTGAACATACAGACTCACAGATGCAGGATCAGAGCTCTGATGTGCCCATGTAAGTTGTCTACTACAAGAAGAAATCTCCATTCATTAGTAAATTCCTACATTTTAAATATTAAAATGAAAGAAAAAAAATCATGTGCTTTTTATTCCCACAGCCCAGGCTTTTTTGACTTGTATTTTCTGGAGAGCTACAGCATGTCAGATGGCTGCTCTTGTTTAAACCATGAATTGAACTGGTCCCTCAGGTCCTTCAGATTTGAGAAATGGAAAAAACACTTTTAAATTACTTCCTTCTCCATCACTTCCATGCCCTGCACTGATTATGGGTTTTCCTGCTTCGTAATTCAAATTAAAGAAGAGAGAATTCTAAACCACAGCTGGCAGGATACCGTACTCCATTTCATTAGTCTTTTTAATACAGATTAATAATACTCTCTCATGTTTTGATGGGATGATCGTACTTCCTTATGCATCACGAGAAGCACTTTCTCTAGACTAAATTCCAACTAATGCTGTGTGATCATCCAGGAAGAGCTATTAGGAGTTCTTTTATTTCTCTGCGTTTGACAGACGTACAGTAAGTATACAGCAACATAATAAGGAGACCACGTGCTATTCTCTCCTCCCATAAACTGTCCTTTGCTTTCCTCCTGCACTGAACCATGCGGCCCTGCTCAGCGCACTGAGATACAGGGAACAGACAACACAGACATTAGGGAGGAGATTAAAAAACGGAAAGAAGCTATATTTTCCACTTGCAGATAACATTGTATCCACACCGATTATCCAGCATGTACTTGACGTGTAATATTTTCTCAGTCCTCATTCAGAAATATCTAGGATTTTGTAGTGTTTGCAATGTTGCTGAGATTGCTGTTAATCTTAGCAATATAAATGAAGTTAGGCAAACGCTAATGAGCTATACCTTCGTTATGGTATACATTTGAGCAATGTATTTATTCCTAGCATTACAGCTCTTAATTATGCATTACATTGAGTAGTCTGGATTTACTAGCAGCACCTTGATACTCTATTAAAAGTTAACTTTAGAATTTAATGGGGCAGCTATATTTTGCCTGGACTAATTTGCCATGTTAAATGTAATTGAGCAACAGGAACGTTTCCTGCATCTAATATTCTAAGGAGAATTACAAATGCAAACTACCTGAAAGGACTGTTTTATACTCACCACAACAGCATAATGCAATTCTTTTTATGTTCCTTAACTCAGTCCACTTCATAAAGTGAATTAATTTGTGCTCTGGATATACCAACTGTCTTGCATTGCATTCGACATGAAAACTATTGTTGTTAGCTCAGTAACGTTTTTCTCTTGCTGAAATGTACTTATGTACTAAACTGGTTTTAAGGTGTTTTCATCAGTATGTTTGATAGGTACTGGCTTTGATCTCAAATATCTACAGCAGAAGGAGTTCTTTGGAACACCATGCCTCAGAAGATGTATTACAGACTAAAGTAGAACAGGCACCTAAGTGTCAGCTATAAAGGAAAGAAAGGAAAGCATGCAATGTTATAAAAAGGATGAAGTGCTCAAAAATACAATACTGCCTAACTGAGCTATCTGATTTCCCTGTTCTGTTTCATGTAGTTCCATTTCACCATTATTACAATTAATTGAGTTAGGACAATTTTAAAGCCACGTAGGTACTTTCAGGATACACAGCTGGAAGATACAACCAACTAAAGACAGAACAAAAATCCCAATTCTCCAAATAGATACAGTGTAGGTCTCAACTGAAGTACAAGCCACTAACAGTGGAATGTCTGGATCTGGACCTAAGTTCTGAAAGTCTAATTTACCTCCATTTTCCTCTACTACAGAATCATGCAGTGAAACTAGACACACTGAAAACTGACTATACGAAAAGACATGTTTTCTTATCCAGTGGGGCGTCCCCCATTTCTCTCTTCAGAACAGAATTTCTGTGACTTACAAAACCCATATTTTATTTTCAAACAGCAGTAAGTACTGCTGAGATAATATCGTCAAGAATAAGGAATGGCCTAGACCTCAGGAACATAATATATTTTTACTATTTTCAAAACCCTTACTGGTCTAATAAACCCCCTGGTTTAAAGCATATATATAAATGTACACACTTCAGTAAGCTTTTTTACAATCCACGATGGGCCAAAGCTCTCAGGAAACCTTCATTCCCTGATACAAGCAGAGAATTTGGCCTAATGTTATCACAAAGAGGAATTTACCATGAACTATTCAGTATTGTAAAAGTTGCTGGCAGTTTATAAACACATCCTATATAGTGTAATTCCAGGGTTGTTTTGTTTTGAAAAAAGGTCTAACTTCTTATAATCACTCCAGCTGATAGTATCACTTTCACAATGGCCTTTATTTAAAATAGCACAACCAAATATGCCCTATTAGAGAAGGAAAAAAGTTCTCGTTTATAGAATTCCTCTTTGCCATAAACGAGGTCCTCACAAAAACTTTCTGATCAGAAATCGTATGCTTAAAATCCATTCTTCATAGCCAGAAGGCTGTATACAATTCTCTAATTGCATTTATGCACTGCTTCAGAACATGACAGGTGTATGCAGGAGTTGTATTCAGCAAAACTCCCACGTGCCACTGGGGTTTAGTTCAAAACTTTTTTTTTTTTTTTAATTTGAGAATTGTAACTTTTTGGACTGGTTCAATATTTCTTGTGTGAATAAGCATTTCTGGGGCAGGTACACCCCTCCACACTGTGCCATATACAATGGAGAACTCACATGCATAACAGAACTTGCCAACTATCAGTTTAGCCAAGATTTTAGCACTGTTTGTACCAACGAACACTGAGTGTTAGCATTAGATAAGGCACTTAAAAGATTATTGTAGAGGACAGTCTTTTGCGGTGCTGAAAGCAGACAGATTAAAAGACTGAGCATATCTTTCAAACTCAACCGCTGTGTAACTATGCTTTATCTATTGTACGCTCTCCTTATGCATTTTCTTTTTACAGCTTTTCATCTTGTGCAGCAGACAGAAAACGCTTTGAAGAAAAGAATCAAGCTGAGGCCAAAGATGGTTGAGCTTTGAAAGATGAGAAGATTTTGGTTCCAGTGAGGGTAATTCCAAAACTGTCTTTAATGGATCTACGATTTCAGAATTTAACTACCTAAGACATCGGAAACACGCATGGGCTTAATTTGAACTTCAGGGTGGGGTTTGAATCTGTGATGGATATTTTTTTGAGAACAGAACCTATCTGCCCTCCTACTTTTTATTAAGACAGAAACATTGTCAGAATTGCTTTTTTATTAATCCTTAGGAAACTACTCCTTCAATAAAATGGTAAGTTCCAGGCAGTAGTAGCCCAAGTGTTAACTCAGCTGACTATTGCTCACTATGTGACTCCATTTCAGCATCTAACCAGGAAAATCACTTTTGCTTTGTCACTGAGACAGGGTTTACTTCTGAAAGGCCAGCAAGGGTTTCGTACCCAACATACCCAATTTCAGAAGACTACAAAGAGAAAGATCGGATTGTGCATAAAGACAAGATTGCTAACAAGCTTCGTAAGCTTTTCATGTTGCACTTGCAGTCTTTGTTAGGTGAGAGGACAAGAAAAAGGGATTCCAACCGCACACATGTGTGTGGTCATGCAACACAACCGTAAGATTACAGACTGGCAGGCTTGCAGCAGTAGTTGTGCTTCACGTCTGACTTGATACTGGTGTCATTTTTAAACATGAGCTGTGAAAAACTGATTAATGGCAGGTTAATTTCATTTATTCTTATGCAGCCTGGTATTGTAAAGGAATAGCAGTAGGCCTGAAGTCAGAAGGGGGAGTTAAATTGCCTGCTTTTTATGTATTTTGTATATTTTTTCCTGGGTGGAGAGCTGTGGTATTTCTTGTGGTTCAGCCTTGTTACACTCTTCAATGAAGGTAGGGGCCTATATTCAGATATCCCAAGAACAAGGCGTGCTGTGCACTCTCATCATAACACCATCTCTGATACAAGGTATCTGTACACTTTGGCTTTCAATTCTATTAAAGTTTATAAAACAACCCTCTATAACATCCTCTCACAGTGGGAAGAAAATTACTGAGCTCAGTAGAGCAGTTTTCGGGAGATGGTGTGCGTACTTAAACCAGCTGTGCTGAGCAGCGCGTCTCGTACGTTTGCAGCTCTTGACCATTTCAAGGGTACTCATGGGCTGTGGTACCACTATTTTCCATTTTCACTGGAGTAATTGACACAAGAATAGATTCATGTTGTGCCACTTGCTGTTCTCACAGCCTTTGTCTGAAAAATAAAGACTCAAGAGTACAGTATCTCATTTGTCAGGAAATTGTTACAAAGGCAGTGTACTTTCAGCTTTTCCCATATTCTGCAGTTTGGTTCTCACCAGTTTTGATTTTTTTTTTTTTTTAAAGGCTACAAAGAGAAGAGAAATGGTAATCAGAAGGAAATAAAGATTTCACACCACGAAATACCTTGCACATGACTGCATTACAGTGGTCATGACCACAAAGATTGTTCTGGTAGACTGTGGGGAAAAATGAACAATGGTATCACTCTCATGTCTAACAATTTCCTCCCTAATCGGCTTCCTTAGGGATAGTCTCTTCACCAAAATAAAAACCATTCTCTGCTATCAAGTAATCTCACTCTAAAACCACAGTTTACATTTAATGCTTACTTTTTAAATGCTGTCAAACCAAGATAGGGATGTACTCCATTAACTTTATGAATCAGTAGTAAGTAAAGACCAAGGTACAATTAACTAACATTCAAAATTAATAGCTAGTATATTTTTAAGGAATTTATGCTATACTAAGCCAAGAAGAAATAATACCTGAAATACATTTTATGAAATACAGGTTTTATGTCCTGAATGAACCAAATTGTTGAAGAGTAGAGGAAGGTGAGTTGCTCATGGACTGAGACCACACTGATAAACTTAAGCCAAAATAAATGAGAGGCATTTGTTCATACAGAAGAGGGATTTAGGATGGAAAGATGGGCATGGCCTTTGAGCACGGACACTGTAACAAGTAGAGCTCAATATGACACTGATGGGACCAAATTCTAACAGTGCACATTAGCATTAGCCAAAATTAAAACCTCCATAGGATAGTCTGAGTAGCCAGCGGGCTCACTTACGCATTAGCATTTTAATTGCATTACAGGAATTGTTGCTGACTGGCATGAAACATTTGTTCTTGTGGATTGCGAGGGTGAAAGAGCAAGAAACTGGCAACACTTTTGTTTCCCCTTTTATCTAACAAAAGGCCCATCGGGGTCTCTAATACCTAAAGTTCCCATTTTACAGGAGCAGACTTAAAAACCCTACACCAACCTACCTGAAATCCACAAAACTGACTGCACCTCTCTTCACCTTTTCTTGTCATTCCCATTGCTTCTCGCTTACTGTAGATATTTTTGTTTTCTTTCTTCACTGTCTCTCAGAATAATCATGAGCAGCCTCCAAATATTTGCTTTCAAAGTAACCTTGAGGAGGAAAAAAAGAGTACTGACATTTTATGGACAAAGACACTTTTAAAACTTTCTACAGTGATTTTCATTGAGCTTACTGAACCGACTGTCTCTCATGTGATTGACTCATTGTTTCCCATCAGTTCCATCAGCGAAAATGATTTCCAATATTTTTCAGAAAAAAATACAATGTCAGTAGGGCGCAGTCAAACACAATGGCTGTGAATAACTCAATAGACTGAATTACTCTTGCACAATTCTCTTTGCCCTGCAAAAAGAGACATTGTGGTATCAATTACGTTCAGCAAACATTTTGTTTAAAGTAAAGAAATGGAAGAATAATGAATTTCTTTGGAGTATGGTGGCAGCATAGATAACAGTGCAACTAGAAAGAGAGAAATGGTCTGGAAAACTCATTTACATAAGAAATTGTATCAGGTGAACTTCTATTAGATCTGATCCTGTAAGAGCTATCACTATATGAATTCATAATTCTTGTGAGCAATTTCTCATTTGAATAAGGGCTATTTGCAGCACATTATTGCACTGGGCTCAATGACTCCCTAGAAAGGGTCAGTGAGAACAGAAATGATAAATACAATGGATAAGTGCTGAGTACTCAGGCCCAGTGAATTGCACACCGTAGCTATATTAAGTGTTAGATTGCTGGGAAAAGAAATCTTTGAATGCTAACATATTTACCTAAGTCTGTTTGTGTATCTTAAGTAGGTTTTGGTTTTTCATTTTGTACAAAGTTACCCTTAGCAATATATTATTAAATTGAAGATGTAGACATGTATACTCACATATTTCTAGTTCTTACAGATGTCACAGGACTCTCAAACAATGACTTTTATTAGGAGCATTGATGTACAGCTTTCCAAGAAAATTTAAGTAGGGAAGATGATGGAGATGGTAACAAATAGATACGTGCAAGGTTGGCATTGCCAGTCTTTAGCATATGAAAGAAATAGCACAGAGATACAGAAGGAAACAAAGGCAGGTAAACTGGGAAAAAATTAAGGGGAAATAAGTTGAAGAGAGAAGGTTCAAGAGGCATGGTAGCAACAAAGAAAAATATGAAACTGATACAGATTCAAGGATGCAAGATGGGTGTCTTGAATTCATAAGAAATAAACTGAAGACTCCCTTTATTTCCGAGACTGCAAATATATCTATACCTTTTTGCAGCTGTTTCCTTGCTTTTTTAGCATGTTGCAACATGCATAGAGGTTTCTTCTGTGATTTCAGTAGCCTTCCAATGAAATTATTTTCTCTTTACAACAATAGCATCGTTCAGTGACTGCGCCAACAACTTCAGCTGAAAACAGTTCTCCATACACTGCCAAATCCAAAATGCCATTGTCAATAAAGGATGAAACCAACTAGCACTGATTTGTTTCTCCAAGAGCTTGGTGTTACAACACCAAAGGTCTTCCTAATAAATGTGCCAACTTTTGAGAAAAATAATTTTCCATTCTTCAGAAAAATTACATGTTACGAACTTATCTTTTTCCCACTCAGCTTATAGCATTTTTTACAATGAATCATAGTCATTAATGAGTATTTCTCCAAAAACACATTAAACCTTTGAGCATGTGTTTATAATATAGCACGTACAGATAGATAAATACAAATAATATTTGCTCTTGTTTTTAATTTTTAGATTTCAGAGCATTTGGTAGTAGAAAACATCATTAACGCTGAGGACCTTTCTTCTTGCTTTGCAGCTTGAGGAATGTTTTCATCCTCTGTTTCATTCTGGGAAACTGTGCATAAAACCTCTTTATCTTTGGCTTTCTTGAGGGGAAGGAAAGAGTTAAGAAAGTTTTGCTCCTGCAGGAATAAAAGTACTTTTCTATCATGCTTCCAGCATAGAATAGCCGTAGTAAGATGAATCTTAGTTTCATGGAGATACAGTATTGTATTCCCTATATTGACAATTCCTGTCTAAAGATCATGATGGTATTTGCCGTTAACATCTACTTCAACTCTACAACTGTCTAAACTAAATCATATCACTAATGATCTTCCACCTCATCCTGGGATTTTATACATACTTGAGCAGCAATTTGCTTTGACTTTACTGAAACTGTCTGCATATCCAGATATTATTTAGTCTATAAGAGTATTTCTATATATTATATAATCATTCTTTCCTATGTGTCCTTTTTAGCATTCAAATGAAAGCCTACGTGGCAGATCAGTTTTACTGCAAATTCATCCAGACCAGTTTTCTGACTTCAACAGTGGCCATTAACTAACTATTCATTAATGGACTAATAACTCGGGCACCATTCCTAAAACTACCTCCTGCAGGCAGCTTTATATAACATCACAGAAGTGACAGAAAAAGCACCAAATTATTATGCTTTTGAAAAGAGGCTGCTATTGAAACAAAGAGCCCATCAAAACAGTGACAAATGTCACACTCTAAATGACTGTGTATGCTAGACCTGAATACAATCAATGGTTACGTTAGGCTCATGCTTAGGATACCCAGGGACAGCAACTCAGCATAAGTTTTAGGAGTAACAGATGAGAAATAAATTAATTTAATACTAAGACTGGTCAGAAATGTTCTGTTTTCTAAAAATGAGGTTCTGAAAAAATATCATGGAAAAATCTGTTTCTACAAAAAACTGAGCACTAACCTGAAAACCTGAAACTGCCAAAATAGTTTCTTGAATGGCTATCGCAAATGATTTTTAGGATTCCTCAGAAAACATGGGAAAGTTTGGATGAATATTCAGATCTGCCCTCTCAATAAAAGAGTTGATTTACTGGCAATCTGAATATATACACACACATACATATATACACATATACAGACACACGCGCCCCCCATATATATATATGTATGTATATCTTATAGCTTCTTGAACCAAAATGTAGAGCTTCGAAGCCTACAATCATATGAACCAGCACTGTTATTCCAGTTAGTTGAATAAGTCATAGGCATAAACCCACTGTCGGACTACAGTTTCCATTAATAAAACTGTTCCCAAGGCAGATGCCAGAGTGAACAGAGTGCTCAGAGCTGTTAATAAATATGCTGAATTCGAAAATGTCTCTATATGAACAATGCATCTGAGCTAGCCAGATTAGAGGATTATGTTTCCCACTGCAGCAGTTCATATTATGGTGACACAGAAATGTCAAGGATAACAGAAGTTACTACTGAGGCATTTGAAAAACTGAATTTAAAAACTATGACTTTAAAACAAAAGAAAAAAGAAAGATTCACAAAACAAATTAAACAAGACACTGCAGAAGTAAATAAACCCTGAGTAGAAATTATTCAACTGAATTGAAAAAAGTCATTAAAAGGTCTCATACATTCTGTGTGACACACCAAAAGTAGGGGATCTACTTTCTGCCCTGCAGAAAGGGGCATTTAAGATAAATTTCATCAATTTACCTCTTCGTAATTCAAAGCTTTCTATAAGTATACTTTCATGTGGGGAAAGTTACAGAATGTCTCCTTGTGAGAAAACTAGTTATTCATCTTGCTTTCAAAAGACTGGAGGTGGGGTGGGGGATGTCCTCGGAAAGAAGAGCCTCATGTAAAACGAGCCCAATTGCCTAAACACAGAAACATCTTGCTTTGAAAACTTACCTCATTTTCTAAAACCATGTTCTTGTTCATTTTCATTGTGGTTACCATAAAACCAGTATTTGTTCCATCTTGCAATTATTTTTTAGTAATAACTGTGCAATAAATTGTGCATTAAATAACCACATCAGCAGTAAAGAAGCCAAGACTGCAAGTTCTGGCATTTTACTGCTGCCAGTCACAAAAATTTAAAACATGCAGAAAGAGAAATACAATTACAATGGGAAGAAAAAAAAACCCCAACCAAAACAAACAAACTGAAGACAGAGCTCTGTTATTACTTCTTGTTAACTCTTTAATTCTATTGCATATTCTTGCTAGCGCACTGGAGGATTCTTCTTGTTTCCTATTGGCTCTCCTCTGTGTTTCCATCTTTTGGTTGACTAACTCCCAGCAATAATCTCCTTCCCTTATATGCCATTTCACCTTATGTCTTCTCTTGCTTTATTTCCTACTCCACTGTCTCCAACTGTGTCAATTTTCTACATGCATAAGCTATGTGAGTGATAACTCCTACCCTCCCTTTTCCTTCCAAACGTAGTGTTTATCTAATTTTTTTTCAGTAGGTTACACCAAGTGCATAGATCTTTTCTAAGCCTACTACTGCAGATAGTGCTTTTGCTACCAACATGCTTTACCTCAGCTGGAGCACAGGCTCTGCAGCTCTCTCTCCCAGTGTCTGAGCTAAGTGTGGGCACTACAAGCTGCTCCTTTCCCCTCTGAAACATCTAAAGCTTTTACTGGCTGAAACACCACCTCTCCTTCCTGGAGGCTATGGAAGGGAGAACACTGAGATATTGTGAAGTTTCCACTCCCAGCAAAGACAACAAGCTTTTCGACCTCAAGTCAAACTGAGAAATCTGTTTCTCAGACCAGAGGGCAGAAAGTAATTCAGTCGACAGTCACAACTGCTAGACTTTTTCTATGCCAGACTATAACTTTTTTTTTAAGGTTGGAAGCATAGATTATGACAGCGGTCTGTGTTACATTTGATAGACAAAGGAGGGGGGAAAATCATTCATTTGCCCTTTAGTTACTGCTCTGTTCTGCCTTAACTAGATGATGACTTCAATATAATATTGGGACTAGAAAACATGTGAAAAACTACAAGAATTACTAGAAGCTCACATTAAAAAAAAATCAGTCTAGTCCAAAATTTATGAAAACTTCTTTGGTTCAAAAAAGTAGGAATGACTATCTTTTACTTAGTTGATTACAGAGTATAAACAAGATCACTGATGTCTTTGAACTACCATAGCCTACTCTAAATTTAATAAGTTTTTGCTTTGAGTTTTCTTAGAGCTGCTGTTTCAACAGTTTCTTTTGCATTGTTCAAAATAGTTTTTTTAAAAAAACATTATGCTTGCATGATTATTTCAAGAATCATAAATAATATTAAAAAAAGTATGAACACTTAACATGTTACATAAACTATTGCTGTGCAATTTAAACTAACATTTGAGGGACTTTATTTTCAGCATTTCTTTAATTTTCTTCAGACTTCTGACACAAACAGCTTCTCTGACTCATCTGTCTCCCCAGTCTCCTATCGTTGCTCTTTTTGCTGTGACTCATATAGTATCATTCTTTTAATTTAAACCACAATTTTGCTATACTAATTCCACATACACATTAACCATCACATTATTTTCTCTCTTTTATGACTTTGCATAGTCACAAGGTACTACCATAATATAACAAAGATTCAAACAACATTGTTCTGTCTTCTGCATTTTTTATCATCTCTGCAACTGAATATACTTTTAGTAGTCTTCCTAGTCTTTTGTGGCCATATGGTATGGTAGTATTTGGCTGTGAATTTTAAACAAATAACATGTTTTTCTTCTTTGGTTTTCTGATCTGTTACAAACATCTAATTTCTATTTTACCCCAAAAATCTTGTTTGTGAATTGGCAACAGGGAGTTCTGCTCAGTCATATCTAACACTGCAGGCAGGTTGTTGCTTCACACCCCATTTCTAGCAATGAGACAGTCCCAAGCTGCTACTATCACATATAGCATCCTTAGATAAGCCTGTCTTCAGTTTAGAGAGAGTTTGCGTGTTTATCTTGAATAGGTGGAGCTGCCACCTTGCTCTAAACAGGGTATGCGTAGTGGTTACAAGATAACTCTCTATATAGCAACACGACAATTTAGGAAAAAAAAAAACCGCCAGGAATTAAACAATTAAATAAAGACCCTAGCTTAAAGATACTTTTTTTCCGGATTGGCAGTTGCTCAGCCCAGACCATGCCATAGTAGATCTTCCTGTAGCCCACGAAACTCTGTCTAGAAGAATGGCATTGTACATGATGCCCGGTGCCTCTCTTTACAACACCCCAGAGTCCTCCCACCCTGAGACACAAACACTCCTTTTCTTGAGGAAAATCTATTCATGTGTCTTTGTGAAGCAAAGCAAGATCCAGAAGGGGGACTTAGTTTAGGCATTGCAATATCCAGCTCCTTGGCTTCATACTGTCTGATGTAAACTACGCTCCTGAGTTAGATCACTTTACAAAACTTGGAGAGAAACAAACCTAAGGATGAAGTCTCAAAAGTCAGTAGACTGAAGAGAGGCTCATTCAAATTAGATAATTATAAGACACCATCCTCCCTTAACCACCTGAAGAATTCAGAACCTGTTGCTCACCTGGAGAAGTACACCACCATCTCTTTAGAATTTCCACCAGCAAACTTTGTCCTGGAGAAAGATCAGTAGCCCAAGGGAGACTTTTCTCATAGCACGGTTTTAACAGGAAAAAAAGAGAGACACATCTATGTCTGAGTATTTCAGAATCATCTGCAGCATCTCCAGGTAACAGTGTGAGTCCTCAATCAGAGAGAGATCTGATCCTCTCTTTGGGCAAGGTAACACACATTGGGGGTGTGGGTTAACCACCAGGCAAAAGGAGGTGCCACCTATTGACCTAAGCCATTTGGGCTCATCTTTGTATGAAATAAACTTAGTAAGTATTTCTGCATCCAGCCCCAATTCAAAGACCAGCCCTTTGCCTTCCTCTCCCACGATCATCATTTAAAAGAAAGAAAAGCTCTGTGCCTTTCAGTATATGCAGAAGGCTGAGATTCAGGGAATTGATATAGGCATATTTGATTTTTCATATTAAGGGGAACCTGGAGAGATATTTTAAAATGACATCTGGAGCTCTTCCCTCCATGAGCATTCCTTAAGTGTTGGTTAGTGAATCGAATAATTATATTATAACCGTGTTTGCTAGGTGTGATTTTATATTGTCCCACGTTGTTTTATACATCTCGGGATTTTTTAACTTATATATGTTAGATGTATTTTATCACAGTCGTGCTGTCCCTCAGCAAGACACCCATTGTTTACAATGAAACAACATTGGACTCTATCTCTGTGTGTTAGAAGTTCACGTTAACCCATGAATTGAATTGCTTTCTTTTATTCTGCTGAATAAATTGAGTATTTTGTTCCATTCTAAAAACCTGTTTTAGAACTTCTCACAGACATGGCAAATTGCTGTGGGATTTTTGTGGCAGCCTGATTAGACCTCTTTCCTCACTTGCAGCCTGGTGCATCAGTGCTGTATTTTAACTCTTGTATGTGAAGAGTCACAGCTGGGGATGCAAGCTGTATGGGCCAGATGCCTCTTGGCCTTACTCAGCAAAAAGACTTCTGACTTCAGAGAGATTTTTGCTCAGTTAATGAATGTAAAATGCAACTCTGTGGTTTCTGTTAGGGCGCTGAATACACAGGCACTTACACATATACTTGATTTTATGCATATGGACCCTGATTTAGTAAGGTAATTAAGGACAGGCTCAACTTAAAATACATGAGTATTCTCAGTGAAGTCAATGGAACAATTCCAGTGCATACAATTAAGTGAATACATGAGTGTTTCCAAGCTTGAAGCCGATTTTCATTTTGCAGGTAAGAGACACAGCAGAGGTAGGCTTTTAGGACCTTTTCTCTGATTGTGCCACTACAACCTATAAACAAAGCGAGAAGGAAATCTGTGACTTGACAAGTAAAGGCTGAAAACAAGTCAGCAGCATTATTTTAAAGTGAATTAAAACTGTCTGAAATATATCCAGACGATCATAGAAATAGTAGAACATACTCCTATAAAGAGAGTTATAGTTGCTTGTTCCTAGTCATTGCTCATAAGATAAACATCAAACTGTTTGACCTTAAAAACATTTGACAGGGACAGGAGAGAGCTATCTGTCCAAAACTCGTATCTTCTACAGTTTTCTTAGTTTGCCACTAGAGATTTCTTGGACTTAGTTGGACAACTAGCTTTGAAGGCTCATGGCCAAAATTCTGTCCCTGCGAGCAGTACAGGGGAAAGGGATATTAATGGGAGTAGAGTATACAGCTTTTCCAAGCCATCCTTCTCAAGGCAGGCTTGTTTGAAAGACTAGGAGGAGTAAGCTCAAAACCACTCCTACACAATTAACCAAGAGCCACGACCACTTCTCACCGCATTCAGTGTCATAAGGACTTAGTGGCCATGCCCTTCAACCTGCCAACCTTACTGCTGCCTGCCATCTCACCTGCCCACATATGATCTCCAATCAGGGGGTCATTTCAAACACCTCCAGGCAATTTATTGTGCAAGTGTGTGGCAGTTTACAGACAGAAGTTGCCTTTACGGAAAGTTCATCTAGCCAGAGTAGGGCGCAACAGAACCTTGTCCTTTAAATCAAAACTATTTATTTTATATATACTTTTAAAACAATCCTTTTTGCTCTCACCACACATACACTCTTAATATAAGATCCTGTTTGTATTAGACTGGGCTACAGACATCTTTGTACGAGTTTGTGTGAGCTAGGCAACTCTTGAGTTACTCTGGATACCCACTGACAGAAACTATCTGAGTGCAGGTAATTTTCCACAGCTTAGTCCTTGGACTGCCCCTGGAGATAGCCTTCTACCATTGCTATCCTATTCAATCTTTCATGGATAGGGTATAAATATATCATTATGTTCCTCATCGGAAAAGATTCCAGCTAGCAAAACTTTCTATCAAAAAGACTTATTTTGCCAGCATGATGTCATCTCAGAATCCTTTGTTTTCAAAAAGTTAGTCTAAGGTTTTAGATACAGGGATTCTGGGACAAATTCCCCCTGAACTGGGATTGCTTTAGGCTTAGAAAAACAACCCTAAAAGATAAATCCATCCATAGAAGGAATGAGCGTAGGAAGATTGTCAGCATCACTCAAGCAGTATATTAACCTTTACCAGAGTCATCACCTCTATGGCTGACACAAGGATGTGGCTGAGACAACAGGGACCTCCTTGGGATTTCTGTGAAAGCCTGGTAACCAGACTTTGTCCTCACCGCCCCATAGGATCCCTGACACGGACATATGCCATTTAGAGCAACATTTAAGCTGTTTTAACGGCAGAATCCGAGTGGCACACAGTGACTTCTGGAATTGGAAAAGGATTGTGCAATACAGTAGTATTAGGGCAAGAATCTCTGGTCAGCTCCACTTTTGATTTTCCTTTTGTTTCTGTTCTTTTGAAGCTGTATATAAATACGGCTCTGAAAACTGTGTCATTGCTGCCAGGTCATAGTCTTACCATGCGAGTCATAGACACCTCCTCAGCCTGTCTGGAGAGGAGCAAATATTTCTGCTTTTCTTTCTGTTCTCAAGTCTCTGACATGCTCTTCCAATTAATGCCTTGTTCGTGAGCTGGTACCAAGTAAATCTGGTCAGATGCCATGTCAGCATTGTTTCACAGACTCCAGAAAATTTACTTCTCATTGTCTGGCATAAAAGCACTGTGGTCAACGGAATTACACTGATTTTAAAAAAGAATCAACCTCCAAATGGAAGCAGTTACAGAAAGCCTAGGAGGCATAAAAATGGATAAAAGTAATAGGAGTTAAGTTCACTACATGTCACTTACATGAGTATAATCTGTAATAAGCTACTTTAAAAAAAATTTCAACAAGCATGAAAATACAATGAAAAAAAAGGCAACCTATTCCTGCAATTAATCATCAATCTAAAGAGAGCATCTCTTCCCAGGCAAGGGTGTTGGAGCAAAACTACTAGAATCATTCAGCAAACAATTAGATGATCCTATGGGGAATGATGCACTACAAAGGTAATGAGCCACCTAGTTTTTACTTTCATAATGGAATTCTCCTGCTGTTCATACAGAAAGACTCTGGGGAATGCAATATCCAACAGGCGCATCAAGACTTGAAATACACTCAGCAGAAAGCTAGTTGTCCTTTGGATACCGTAGGTCCCTAATGTATAAAATATACCATCTGTATTTAGAAACCGCATACTCCATTATGGGCATTATCTAAAATTCTGTTTGACTTATTAGAGACTTAGGTATATGCTAAATGCCTTTCTTCACACTGCTACTATTCTGAGCTGAGGATCACAATAAAAAAAAATGCTTCGGATGACCAAATAGACATGATAGCTTAGCTGACAGCTGCCCAGGGGATGTCCATATTTCCACCATGGGCATGCTCGTGCCCAACATCCACCACAGAAGAAGTCTGGGAGAGAGGAAAGCGTTAACCTCAAACTCTGGACCCTTTGGTAGGAATCTTACCTGACCTGCCTAACAGTTTTGCTATCCTGACTTTGGGAACTGCTAGAGCCTGGCTACGTGAGAAGGAAGAAAGGGGTTAGGTGCCTCAGGGCGATGCTCAAGGAGGACACAGTGAAAGACACACAGTTTAGTCTGTTAGTATGTTCGCTTATTGCTAGCTTGCTTGTTCCTTCCTCAGACAATGCAAATAACACCGTTTTAAGACACCTTCTGCTAAGTCAGAATGTAAATGATTTATTCCACCACTGCATTGGTTTTCCTGTGTACAGCAGAAGCAACCCCATATGACAAGTGATTTGTTGCAACAGATGGGAATTTGAAGAACATACCTTCAAAACTTGGGATCTGTTATAAACAGGCATCAGTACCTAAGGGACAAGAAGCACCACAAATGTTAGCGAAGGGCATCTTTTTTTTTTGTAGGGTGTGAATCAAAACCTATTCACAGGAAGGAATTTTGGATTTGTCTTTGCCTGTGTGGCAACTCTAATTGGTTAATCATCACTGAAACGTTCATGGCTTCAGGATATGACTACAGTAGTTTATTATTTAGACAATGGTTTTAGTGAGAAAAAATACAACACTGCATTACTTTTTAAATGACAGTATGCATAGATGTTCATATTTTAAATAAACCCAAGAGGAATTTTCAAGGTATACCAAAATCGCATATGTAAAGATAATATGCGAACATATGAGAGAGTAAAAAAGTCATTTATAGTTGCTGCTTAATTTAATTTTACATAAAATATGTATATACTTTCTACAAGTAGCATCTGTCACGAAGGACAAAATGGAAAGAAAGTGAATTTTATTTCTGAATTTAGAAGACAAACATTTTTGATAAGCAAAACAAACATCTGCATTTCACTGATGTGTATATCTCAGCAGGATTTGGTTCAGCCTAAATAGAAACAGCATTTGTTTACTTTACTGCATGCCAGTATCTTTTTGTTGCAATTGTAGCACTGCTGAAGTCATCCAAGTTATGATAAGAGAAAGCTTGTTCTATGTCTCCAAGTCATTTCAGTGTAACACGGGTCTGTATTCTATTTCTAATGGTACCAATGCATCTCAGTACCTTTTGCCCATTTCCTTGCTTAGAAATCAGCTGAACCAACACTGGTCTGCTGTGCTTGGAGAGGCAGGCTGAAGACTGACTGTCTCTAAGGGAGAAAGAAGAATTCCCCAAGAGGGAAGAACCCCAAAGTTTCTGTTATAGATGGGAATATGTAGCACTACTCACCTGCACTGAATGGATTTTGTGTCCTTCAGACATTTCAGAGACATGGTCAGCTCTAGTGGAGAGTGGAATTTGGACTTCAGTCATTTAGTAGTTTGACCCAGATTCATTTGTGTGTGCGTGACCCACTGCCTTCAGTCAGCACATGTGGGCATATGAAAATTTATGTGAAACAATCTTGCAAGATTCAAACCTGACATTTGGTTATTTCACAGCTCTCAATACAAAGTAGGCATTTTCTAGCAGTAGAAATTGACTTAAAATGAATAAAAATGACCTAGCTTTGAACTTTAAAAAATTCACTTATTGTTTTGTCATTGCTTAAAAAATGTCTCATGTTTGACACATGATTAGGCACTGGAAGAAGCAAGTTCTCTTACATAAACATTATTATACGCTATTTGTAGGTTGTTTTATTTTTTAAAATCTTTAGTTGACAGGAGACTGCCTGAAAAAATAAGTGGCTCACCACCGGAAGCCAACAAGGAGTCAAAGCTCTCATTCACATTGTTGTCAAATGCAGTGGAAAAGTAAACCCCCTATAAAGTGACTTTTTGGTAGAGGGGTGTGCCAGGCTCCTGATTGCAGTACATATGCTCACACAATTATTTTCTTTGACCTGCCAAAGTCAGACTTGAAATGGCATGGAAGAATGGTTCAAGGAAATGAAAGTATAATTGTTCTGTCAATTATATTTCTGACTCTGGCAATCACATGCACATCGTGAGAAGCAAATTCTTCATTTCATTTCACTATTTTTGTTTTGTTTTCTTCCTGGGAAGGAATAATGATGTCTCATTTGCATAATTCTCTAGAAGGAAGAAAACCACATTTTTAATATGCAATGGTAAATTCTGAATTAGTTCACTTCATAAACACCAGTGCTTGCTACAGGATGAGGAAGAAGGAGGTCTTGAGGACTATTTGGCAGAGCACTGCATATGAGATGGTTAAACATTATTCTCCACAGAACTCTGCATCTATGACAGTGACATAATGCTCTCAGGATAACCCAACGCCTAACTCTAACATTTCATAAAAATGAGCCATGCATTTAAAATTAATAATGAGGTTTGCTTTAAGGAAGAACAAAACTTAAAAAAAGAAAAAATGGAGTGCTTATTGAAGAATTATTTTGAGCACTGTTTTCCTTCACTGAAAGTTAGGGTCAAGTAAAGCAATAACAAAATTTCTTTGAAACAGAATACCTTCCTTTTCCAACATTTCCCTTTTCCAAGGGAATCTGGTTTGTTGCTCGTTTAAAAAAAAATGTAATTTGATCAATTTGAATTCTGTAAAACAGAAACAACTTTGAAATGTTTTTCAACTCTCTCCTCATGCAGGTATTAGAGGACACAATCAAAATAGTTAACAGCAACTTTCCTTTAGAAGAAAAACACGATTTTGGTGATGACTAAACTGCCTTGGATTAGCAGCAGTTCAGGAAAACCCACAAGTACAATGGAGTTTCCTTTCTTCCTTGACTTTTCACACTAGAAACACTTCTCTATCAGAATGAAATATCCTTTTAAGTGGCAGAAGCCCAGTGCCTTGACGATGTATTGTCAGAAGGCTGAGTTAAATAATATCAGCAGTACAGAGTACCGCAGATATACTGGAGGTTATAACAGGGGCTTGAACCCATCCCAGTAGATTAGGGAATGAACCCATTTTTCCTGGTCGTTTCAAGCCTTCCATGACACTGCAAACATGGTGGAATGAACACAGGAAGCTGTGCAGAGCTTTGCTTGAATCTCACCATAAACACAAATGTTTGCCTGTATTGTCTTCTTTTTATAGTCCAGGTCTAAGAGTCTGCTTATGTTTTCTTACACTAGTTCACGTTAATTTTTGCCATTGACTTCAACAAATGTATTTTTGGTGTAACACTTTGGGTGGCTTGTGCTTCAGGGCTGGGGGGACTAGGCAACAGGGAGATTAAATTACATAAACAGAAAAAATCCTTCCTAATTTTGTTCAGATGGTTGCAGAAAATTATCCTGTGGTTCAGCAAATGCCATTTATACATTCAGTTTCCAATGGTGCAGTCCCAGCACACCAGGTACTGGTTTCCAACTTGAGAAACTCTGATTATAATAACCCTAACTGAATTCAAGGTTTGTTACAAGATCCTGTGCCTTGCAGTGGTCCCACTCTCATCTTCTGTAACTCACTAAGATCACGTCCTTGGATGTCAGGAAAAGGCTTTGTTCTACTGTATGGTAATACCTGATATCCTTGATCTGAATGGAGACTTCAAAATCTTTTCTTATACAAATGACTAAAAGCTAAATAAAAATTAACAATTTTTTTCTGCCATTTTCTTATTTTCCTCCTGTTCTTCAAAGGCATTATCTAAATATCCACTAGTTCAGATACTCCAAAACAATAACATGATTGAAGACTATATAGCCCCAAGTAGATTCACTGCTGAGTTCATTAGTGAATTGTTTTAACTGGCAATGAACAAAATTTTAAACAAGTAATTCCTAAAATTAGTAGCAGGAAGATTAAATATATACAATATTGTAAGAACTTCAAGTTCTTAAACTTGGAAGTGCCACTTACTTCTTCCTGCCATTAGTTGCACATGCCAAGGGCCTCATTTGGATCAACTTCATCTCTATAATGCATCTGCAACATTAGCTGCCTCAGCCAGACCGATGAACCACTTGGCTTTATTAAGTTTCTTAGCCATTTCCCAAAACTTGCTACTTAAGTCTTTTGACAACTGTTCCAATTGCTGTAAAAACAGGTGATGCAATTTGTTAATACATAACATTTACTGCTCATTTTCAGTTCTGTACTCTTGGGATTCGCAGGTGAGGAGCCTACGTTACAGGTTATGAAGCATTAAAACAGTGGAACCCTCCACACATGGAGATCACTGTACAGGGCTCATGAAAATTTCATTAGGCAACACTATAGGAAGTCTAACTGTAGTTCAGAGTAATTCTAACTGTCAGTTAAAATCTGTTCCCATTACTACCCAAGACTGCCAAGAATTTCTGCTTGGACGTCCCCTATTCTTATGCTTTCTGGACCAGAGCCAAGCATCAAGAATCAAAGCCTCAGATCTTCCTCATTCTTTACATTTCCTTACTAAATAAAGATGACAAACAGCAGTTTTGTTTTTACTAGTCCAAATTCTTATTTGTTTCAAAATTGTTTGAAAGCAGCAGGAGCTTATCATGAGGCAGTAAAATGCCTCTTGACCACTGGCTTCCATATTTCTTCCTACCTTTTGCCGTTCTGAATTGCGTCAAATGTCATAAGCCTGACGTCAGATGCAACTACATTGTTATTGCCAACAAAGTTTTATGGGTGAGAGGGAGCTCTTTTTGTTGGTTTTGGCCAATTTTTGTCTACTATGGAAAATGGACATAAATGGGAGAATCCTGTATTAGCCATCTACACTTGTTTAACAGAATAAATCTCTGCTTCCTTTTCCTCAAAAACCTCACTGAAAACATCAGAATTTACTGAGATTTTTCACTTGTGATACCTAACATGTTTATGTCCTAAAAATAAAGGCGGGGGGGTGGGGGGGGTGGTTGGGGAATCCGAAAAGGACAAGGAGAAACACCATTGAAGATGTTTTCCAGCTCACCAGATCTTTTTTAAATTATTTGCCTTCTCATTGCTTATGACAACTTTGCCCATTGCATGAAAAATCTCAGGGCTCACTTTGACTTTAGCAGCAACTTTGCAGAAGATTTCTTATTGCTGCTGTTATTCTAAATCTTAACAACTAGCTGAACTCTAATGCCTTTCTCTCCACTAATATAAACCCCACTATTATCTGGCAGTTGGCTTAAGGATTTAAATTTCTTATAAAGGCTTTGCTGTCAACTTTTCACATTACGTTTGGGAATTAAATCCACCCAAAAAATAAAATATAAATATAGCCTTATCACCTTCTGCAATGAAGTCAAATGATACAAATTATTTTCTTGCCATCCTTTTTGCACAAATAAATAGTCTGGAGTTCACAGCTCTGTTTCCAGTTCTCCTTTGACACAGGCAATGCCTGAGACTTACCAGCTGGAAGTCTGCCAGAGCTTTGAACTGTTCCTTCTCCTTCTTCTGGCTTGGTGAGTCAGCACTTGCTATTAAAGGTAAAGAATTACTGAAGGTGTTGTTTTCTTCAAAGCCTGAAAAGGAGAGGGGAGGGAGGTGCGTTGGGTTTTTGTTTGGTTGGTTTTGGTTTTTCTTTTGTTGTTTGTTTGGGTTTGTTTTTCTGTTTGTTTGGGTTTGTTTGGGGTTTTTTAACACACAGTAAGAAAATGAATATGTGGTCCTTGAACTGATGTCTCTGACCTCCCTTGGGCTCCCTGGCCTTTTTTGTGTATTTGTCTTTAAATAAAGAGTATGTGTAGCATCAGATAAGAAAGGGAAGAAGGGTACTGACCAAAATTGAAACTTCTTCAAGAAAAGCCAAAACAGGCATTTGTAATGCAGACGTTTCTGAGCCACCTTGTTGAGCACCATTAAATTCACCTTTATGCTGCAAATCCACCATACCAAAACATCTGAGACACACCAGCGAACTGAACCACAAAGGAGTTTCTATCAACGTACCCCAGCCTCCGAAAACTAGCCTAGTGACTGTTACTTATATTTTAAATCTTTGACAGACATAAACCAAACTAATTTGGTGCAATATATGCAAATGTGCTGTCAAATGCTGGTGCCTTTCAGATTTCAAAGCACGTATTTTCTTGTGCTGTTTTCCACATAATCTAGCCTCAAATAAAGGCATGAGTAATTTTGACTTGATTACACTATAATTATTCAAATATCTTTAATTTTATGCTCTGGACTAATTTCCATATCCGTTGTTATCATTAAAAGAGATTGTTATAGATAATGTATCTCATGTATTTCCCCTAATTGAAAAATACAGTTCTTGAACAATAACAGTTATGACAACAACAACAAAATCCTGTTTAAAGGCTACTTTGGAATATAGCTGTAATTATTGCAAACATAACCTATGGCAAGCCACCACAATTAATAGCAGAGCAGAAGGGCAAGCTGCCGACCGTTAACTCTGTCCTTTTTGCCTAGTTTGTGTTTCTTCACCATGATCCAATAGACAATGTTGGAACTTTGCCAGGGAGCTCACAAAGTAAGCTTATTATTTATAACATTCTATAATATCCAGGCTATATCCCAAGTAAATTTAGTGTAGTTGTCTTGTACTGAAGACCCTCCAGAACCAGAACATCCCCAGCTGGACCTTCCAGCAACTGGTGACACCCAGCACAGCCCCGATCATCTTCTCTATCAAAAGGTATGCTTGCCCCCCAGTAACCTTTCTTGTTGGTGGATTCTTGCTGGATATGGAAAGTGAGGAGGGGTAGAACAATTCACCAGAAAAAGTGCAGCTAGAACAAATGTAGACAAGAGTTACTTCTTCCCAAATCTCCCCCAAAATTGGAAAGAGAATCAAGAAGGAAAATGTCAGACAAAAAGAGTCCATGGGAAAGATGAGAGAAGTGTGAGAAGGGTTAAAAAATAGAGACTGAGACAATAGAAGAAATAGCAGAAAAGGAGACAAGAAAATAAAAGAAGGGGAAAATAACTATGAGAAAAGGAACTACATGCTGAGAAGAGGAAAACCAAAGGATAGTTAGACACATAAAAGAGTGCAGATGCATGAATTTCATATTTGCCAAACACTAACACAGCCCTGAGGAAGAGGTTCAGGTGCCATGTACCAGAATAAAAGAGAGGATGGAAATACCAAATGAAATTATGAAAATGAGAAGACAAAACAGTGTGAATAAAGAGTGGCATTAAGATTAAAAGCTCTTCAGGGAAAAGATTGCCTTTTTATTGTGTGCTTTTGCAGAAGTCAGTAGAATAGGATTTTTAGCATCACTCTTTTCTCTGAGTGCTACTTCAGTACAAATAATTAATAACAATAACAGTCAAAATAATTCATAAGACTAATGACTTTACAAATTATTTTGTGCAGTCCTCAAGGGTAAGTGCTCCTTTCCCTCAACTCACTATCCAAAAATCATCAGCAAACCTAGCTGCTTCCCTTGACAGCTCATCTTATCCTTCTCCTTTCTTTATTTCAGCTTGAATTATGGGTGAATTAATATACTTTCTACCTTATAAGTGGAGCCAAAGAAACCCCCTACAGTTAGCTGAAGCTGACTGCATGTTGTGTTGAATTTGTAATGAACACCCTTCTGCTGGCATTCGGCACTGCTTTTTCAAAGCCAAGTATTTTGGATAGGTAAATAACAAATGCTGGATTTGTCAGATCTCTGGAACATTGGCATTTTACCATGGATATTGCAGTGTCTGATTACCACACTACAGTGTTAATATCTCTTTTTAAATGTATGCTCTCAAGAAAATTAGTTTTCCTACAATCACATTTGATCATTAACTTATACTTACAAAATATGGACCAGTTCCAGCAGAGCCTACTCACTCTTCCTTCATACTGACGTTCTTCTCTTCTATTACACACATTGGGCTGATTTTTTAGCAAGAACGAAACTGCAGAGAATGAAAGCCCAGAGAGTATTATCTGATCTGGTTGCAGACCTGAGCTGTCTGGATGTGAATCCACTCCAGTCTAGAAGCACGTATCCATGGCTTTCAGCACATGCCAACAGCCCCACCTTCATCAGATGCACCAGTGTCTGCAGTGGTCTGCCAAGGTTCATCCAGTAGCACTGCATTTCTGGCAGTGAGCAGTCAGCTGAACGTGGGAATGATCCTCCTATACATCTGCTCTCCACTGCATTTGTCCATGTTCCTGCCGCCATCCAACAGCACTGTATGTTGTGAGAAAAGGGAGAATTGGATAATCTTAGAGTTGAAAGCCTTTTGTTATCCTTCTGTGAGCTCCTCCTAGTTTCTTGCTATCTTGATTTCTAAGTGAAAATATTCTTCAGGTGCAATTTCTCAAAAAAACCCCAAACAAAACCAAACACCAGAGCATATCATCACTCTCTTACATCCCTTTTGAAGTAAAATAAGTGGACTAGCAAGGATTTCTCTTTCTTTACAGTCATGCCATTGTTGTGCATCTGAATGACTATCTTCCCAAATGCCAGTTGTCAGATAGCACTGCTGTATTTGATCAGTGCAATTTTAATTTCTGTAGATGAAATAATTGTAACTGAAATAGAATCAATACAGATTAAAAGGCAGGCAGGCTGCTAGACTGATCTTCTCCAGGATCCTTATCCATGGTTGTCTCTATGCTTCCTCTGTTGTTACCTATTGACTAAGATGTAAGATTTAAGGGAAAATAGAAGGCAGTGGAGATTTGTACTTACAAGAATAAGTTATTTTGTTTGCCTGTGCATTTTCCAATATTGTGGACTCTGAATTCTTGAAAAACTGGTTGATGCATTTTAAGAGAATCCAGGAAAAAAAAACTAACTCATGTCACCTTTGTACTGGTCTTACTAGCATTTTACCTTTCTGCTGATGGTAATCCCAGCACATATATATTGTAGAACTCTTTTTTTTTTTTTTTTTTTGTAGAGGTAGAAAGGGATCTGAAATGTCACCAATTCTGTTTATAAGCAGAAGCCAAAAGAATAGATGGGACATCCATCTGTAGACAAAGAATTTCCTCAATTCATAGAATTAACTTGAAGACATTTAGAGGAATGTCACTGTGCTGAAGGTCAGTTGCCACCTCCGCTGCTCTGGGCCCACTGCCACCATAAGAGTTTTTGGAAACTTAAATGCATGCATTTTTTAGTCACAGATTCATTATTTCTAAATAAAATCTCACTGCTATCTCTAAAGAACCCATTTTTGTGCTACCAGCAACTACATTGCAATAGTATAAACTTGTACTAGTGTGCATGCTGATCATGTCTCAGCACATTTGAATGAGCAAGGCTCCCCTGTAATTGCAGTTTTGTTATAAAACCAATAAATAATAATGTAACATGAAATTACATTTGCTCTTTATGCTGTCACACCACATCATAAATTCACATGGAATGAGTTATCTAGTCTCAAACTAAAGGACCCACTTAGAAAGCTGGTCTCCAGTTTTTCCTTCTGTGCTTCTTAAATAGTATTCCCTAATACTGTTGGGAGAGCTAAAAATGAGCTTGGGGAGGGGGGGGAAGGGGGGAAGTGTGTTGCCTAGGAGGCAAAATAGCCTCACATGTTCATAAAAATAAGTGAAAACAACAAATATGCATCAACTTTCCTTAAATAACAGCAGTCACACAATGGCAGGCAGCAGTACTCACAGACACAGCTGGTTCTTATTGAAATAAGGAGGGGAAAGAAGGAAAAACAGAAACCAGCATCCTTGAGTACTGATATGGTTCATTTTGTAAGTCGTAAATGTCTCTAAATAGCTCCTACAATGCAGGACACAGGTTTAGACAAACCTATGATAGAAAAACATTTCCAACTTTTCCTACATCAAGAGAAACTGTGATTTGTAGGAGCTTCTGGCAGTACTAACACGAGCTAGTACCAGTTATATCCAGCAAGTAATTTATAGCTAAGCCAGACTGACACTTCAAGGAGCACCTTTCAGCACCAGGGAGGAACTGATCAGTTTGAGGAATATTCTTAACACTGGAGCCGCTTCCTCACTTTCAAAACTACCTTCTGATGTAAACCTCCAGAGTGTGATTGATCTGACACTAGGTCCAACAGTCCTTGACAGCCTCCCACGTCTGCTGTAGGCAGTAAGCAGCCAGTTGTCTGCTCTTCAGAGGTTCGGCAATTAACAATTCATTTTATCATGCAATATTAACAGCTGTAATAACAAAGCCAACCCGAGCAGCAGCAATATGAATAACAACAAAGGAAAAAAACAAAAGTTGCAACACCCAGAAGACAATTAATAGGAGCTGGTTTCTTCAGAAAAGTGGAAGTTGGTGATTTAGGGATGAAAGTAGGGAGAAGGAGAAGAGCTGCCTCCCCACGTCAGCTCTGGGCTGAGAAGACACAACTGGTTTGATTTCTTTGAAACCTAGCACCAAAACATATTTGCATTCAAGGCAAAACAGGTGCATATACCAATCCTGCAGCTCCCCATACGTATCACATCGCCTGGCCGCGGTAAACTTGCCACATACAGAGATCACCACCTTTACCCAGCCCCTGGGCTGCCTCACTGGAAGTGAGGTTGCCAAAGTGACCTGTTGGGAGAAAAAATAAAGTGGGAGTAGAAAAGCTTGGCCAGTTGGCTCAGTAGATGGGATCACTTGACCCTTAAGCAAAAATCACAAGGAGGAAGGGACTGAACATGCCACAGATGGTCACAAAGACTTCACTTGTACCCTGGTTTCTGTTGCAACTACATTAATATTTTTCTTTCTGAATTTGGCAAAGATTTTAATAAACTATTGGTAGGGAAGGATGTTTCTGGTAGTTACCTTTTCAGGATGAAACAGCCAGGGGCCTGAACTGAGGAAGAAGGGGCAGACCATACTCCAATCCAAACAATGCCAGCAACAAGCAAGATTAATTCCTCAGTGGAACAAAAGACACAAAACAAGGGGGTTAATTTTACATATAGATATAGGATCACACAGCTGCAGGTACAGAACTACCTTTTTCAAAAAACAGATGTCCAATTTCCTTAGCCCACTGTAGAGCTCTACAGGCATTCTCGGCTTGTTTCACATCCTGAACTCCTACTGGAAATTATTCGTGCAGACCAAAACTGAACTGAATGCGAGTGACCTGCATTGCAGATAAGGGAGCTAAAAGATGTGTTTGGGAAGGAAAAGTTTAACTGATTACCTAAATTACTTGACTTAAATACTTGTCTCCAAAGATTATATTATTTAATCCTGTTGATATTTGCATGGTGATAGCTGGGTTTTATACTTCAATCTGTCTGAATTAAAGTGAATAAATTGGGCGATAAATCTTTAAAAATCAAGCTGGACCTCCTGTCTCACTGATTTTATCTTTCCTTTGGGACTCAATCCTATTTTGATTAGATACTTGCCCTTTTCTCTGAATTCCATACTATACCAAATTCATTACGATGATTGCTATAATCTGTGTAGCCCTAACTGTAAGTGTCTTCAATAAATCTCTTCTGCTTTGTTTCTGCCAGGTTCTGTAATGCACCAGGACACGTAGGAGAGGACAGTCTCAGGCAAGAACCAGCCTGTGAGATCACCTTTCCCATCCCACCCCTGCTCCAGTTCTGGTGGAGTGGAGGAGCCACGTTACCCCTCGCAGTGAAGGCCCTATGAATGATATAAAGAAAAAGACCGTGACCCTTTTTGTAAAACCTACAGAGATCATAATAGCAATAACTTACTGCTCTAAGATATATGGAAAATGACAGTTTACTGTTGCCTGGGAAGGAAGAAAAGGAAAGGGGGATTTTGTGAATGCAGTAGATATTTCAGTTAGAAGAAATCAGCTTTATAAAGACCGCAGAAGGGGAAACCTTAAAGTATTTTCCATTAAAAAGTTAGTTAATACTTATTTAAATAATTACAAGGCTAACTCAGTTGCCATCAGAAAAGTTATTTAAAATTAGCATTCTAAATCGAATCCTTAAAAAGAGACAGAAGGGGTCCTAGTCCTGCAGCACTGCTGCTTAGTCAAAGCATTCAGAATTCAAATCAGACTACTAAATGCAAAAAGATAAAGAATAATGCACAGCGATTACTTTTGTTCACTGCTTCCAGCTTTGCTTTACAGATATAAAACATACTTAAAACTGTGGCACTGTATTACCTCTGAAGTTACTACTTGTTTATAGTGAAGTCTTGGATATGCTTTCCTAACCATAACTGGGGTGTGGTAAAAAATTGAGCTTAAGTGACAATGACAGGCTTAAAATTATAAACATAAGATGCTTTATATACAACAGTGCATAAGTTTTATCAGGAAATAATGGGCTGTATGCACCTCCCTCTCCTTTGCTGAACAGATAAGACAGCAGTGCTATTCCTAAACCTTAAACCCAAATAATATAGGTAAATAATGTGTTTAATTTAATAATTAAGAGTTTGCCTGGGGCATTAATATGTGAGATTAAAAGACTTCATTTCTGAATATTAGAAGAGTATCTAATAAGTAGCACAACTCTGCAAGCCTCTTGGCTTGGTTTACTTGGTTTACTTTTCCTGACTAACTTTAATCAATTGCTGCGGTCACTGATCAATGTTCATTGTACTGGGTGTAAAACAGCAAGTGCCTTTTGCCTCGCTGCAAAGTGTGGGAGGGAAAAAAAAAGCCTGTGCGGCAGAAGAGTCCATAAATGTCCAGTGGGCTTAAAAAGCAGGAATGCCTGCTGCAGTCATGCTGGAGGAGCTGGAAAACAAGGGTCTGGTAACAGAACTGGTCTGTGATGACTTCCCCAAACAAACATCTTGTGCTCAAATTCCCAGAAGGAGAGTAAAATGAAACAATTCCTCAAATTATTATTCACAAAAGAGAAATCCAGACCATCTGCAGCAACCTGCATTTCACAGCCATGTGGGCATAACACTGACCCAGGAGAAAAAATATGGGGACTGCCAGCCAAGGGGCAAAATGGCAAGGAAAGACAGGACATGTGTCCCAGGGAACAACCAAGAAATGAAGGCAGGCTGGACAGCCCATTTAGGTACTTTATGCTTACTTGAACTGGAACACCAAGTGTGCCTTCATCACCTTATTATTTCTTATTAACGTTGCCCCATTATGATGTGTGAGAGGAAGATGCTTACATGTTTAAGTATTGCTAAAGCTTCAGCTATACTGTGTATCTATTAGCAGATCTTCCAAGGAACAAGAAACCAGATGCTTGGGGGAAGGAAGTACTCCTGTCTGTTCATGAAGACCACACAGATCAGCCACATGTAGTTATCTTTGACATAAATTCTAGTTCTGCTTCTAGTCTAGAAGACAAAACAGAAGGAAAGAAAATGGTGACTTGTCTTATTAAAGAAGGACTGACTTAAGAGATTTATCAGATTTTGATTACTGGAGCATCAGGTATTGATTCTAGGTTTATGCAGACAAGACACAATCAATAGGCTTCAGGATTTGACTCAGTAATAATTACACATTGAGAAGTGAGAAGTTAGGTTTTTAAAGTATTTTCATAGTTTTCCTAAGAATTCCAGCATTACAGACTACAACAATTGTGGAAAAGCTTATACTCTGAATCAATCAGGCCCTCAACATCTCCAATCAAAAAGTCATTATGCTCTTTTGCTGTAGCACTCTGCTTCTCACCAAGGATTATCAGCTTGGACAAAACCTTGTGCTAATCCAAGTACAGAGTTTCCAGTTTAGACCAGGTCTGCATCTGAATGGCTTAAAATGCAAGCAGAGTATAGCCCAAAAAAAGACCATATAGGTCTTAAAGGTGCTACAAATGTAAATTAGATAAGCACAAAAAAAAATCTAGGGAAGACTAATTTTTCTTTTGCTTTCATATATTTTATTAATCAGGACCAGTCTAGCAGGGAAGCACTTTCAGAAAGCACATCAGTCAGCAAATCTGACATTGCCTCTCAGTGAATGACCAGGTTGATGTTATGTTGCAAATTAACCTCCAGTATGGCAAATGAGAAACTCCCCAACTCAGAAATAGTCATGGAATTAAAGACTGACGAATGGTTCAAAACTCAGTAACATCACATATTCTGTAACAGCCCACAAGACGTGGCAGATGCAGTGCTCTGCACCCTCATAATGTCTGTGCCACAGTGAGACTTTCCAGATAAGACACATCATACTCCGTGACTTGTCACTCATAACCAGACGAGTTGCATCAGTGCCTGCTAAACTGAAAGAGTTCTATAAAATTACAACAAGAGCTATATTTCCTCCTACAAGAACTAAGCCCACTGCTTCTTCCATGCTTTCACCCCACAGGAGCCTAAAAAGTTAGTCTTCGAACTCTGGATGTGAACTTGGACCCTAGTACTCACATTTGTTAAAATAAACACTAAGTGGCCTACGGCTGATTTACCACCAAAATCCAGCAGGCACAAGAAAGCAGGTAGGTTGGTATTAAATTGAATTTGATTGCATTTCCCTGGGTTTCCCAGAAGCATTTCACTTGGATTAGCACTGCATTCAGGAGCCCACAAAAGGGAGAGCTAGGAACACAATTTTAAGAGATTTAAAATATTTATAGGCTGTGGTTTCATGATTACAATAAAACCTATTGCACTTTTGGGGCATCTCCGTTGTTCATGTCTTCAGCTCTATGAAGAGTTTTCCATTATTAACAGGAGATGGGCAAGTAATTTAACGGTTCTTTTAAACACTATGAGCAAATTGTTGAAGCGAGCCCATCTAACTGTGGAAGGAATTTGTGCATGCTCTCCTAGACACGGTTGTCTCTTATCTCCAAAGACGACATGATTTTCTCCTTACTCATCACTTCTGGCTCTAAAGCTAAATTTCTGTAGCTTACTCAGAAATGGAGTAAAAGAACAGAGAAGAAGCATCTGCTGCAAGGGATTCAAGCCTCTGTAGAGCTTTACAGCTCAGATTCCCCTGCGTGCATTTTTCAAAAGTGCAGCCTCTCAGAAGTCTTGACAAACTGGTGGGCACATTTTAAGAGAATCAGAGAGGGAAAATTAATTCATATCATCTTTGTGCTGGTCCGTTACTAAGATTTTCTGTTACTGTGATTTCTGCTAATTGTGACCCCTACATACATACATATATATATTCGCAGGGCTTTTTTGTTTGTTTAGGGTTTTTTGAGTAAGAGTTGTAAAGGTTCCTGGGATATGATCAACTCTGCTCATAACCAGAAGTGATATCTCAGGCTGTTCTGTAGAAAGCTGGTCAATAGCATTTTGGCCTGCCATTTCCAGCACCAAATTAACCCTTTGATTTTGTATGAGAAGGGCTGCATCAAGAACAAATAGGCAGACCATTTATCTATCTGTGCAAAAAGCAGTCCTGTAATTAATCGTTATTAAGTGGAAACAGGGATGTCTTGCCTGGCACTGGTTATTAACATCAGGAAATTACTGTTGGGGGTAGAAGGGAACTGTTTTTAAACTACCAACTGTTTTTCAACTGGAAACATACCATACTAGGAACTGACCTACTCTTCTACAGACACAACCTTAAGCAACTCTTGTTTCTTACAGGAGGGAGAGGTACTGAACCCCACTTTGTCAGATGCTGCGATAATCATGGGTGACCAAGACTGCATTCTTCCATTTATGGGGATTACGCAAAGTCATGGCTTCCCTAAAAATTTGTTTCTGTTTTCAGAAGTGTTTCTAAGGAAAGAGGAGGCATTACAGAAATGTATATCAAAACCAACTGATTTCCTCAGCAAAAAAGTACAGAACCTGTATATTTTAATGTCTAAAATTCAATTTTTAAAAAATGTTAGCTTCAGATCAGAGCATATAAAATTACTTCATTTAATTTCAAGCCAAAGGAAACCTCAAGAGCTAAGCATTTCTGTACCTAAAAAAAAGCCCATTGCACCATCTGGTGGACACTTTTTAAACCAAGTTCTGAAAAAGTCAACACTCTATACAGGTACAGGCTGCTTATTTCACACCCTGAACTCAGGCAGAAGCACTGTGTCAAAATGCAGTAATTGCAAGCATTCAAAATCATTCTGAGATTCAAGATTTCTGCTAAAGGTAAAAGTGAAGCTTGTGTTTACCAACACCAAGGGTAACGCTTCTGAGTGCTTTCTGTTTTGATATGACAGCCTAGTATAAAGCATGAGCAAGTTCCACAAACCACATTCAGCCATGCATCTGCAAAGCAGAAGACTGGCTTGCAGTAGGCTTTTTTTTTTTTAAAAAAAAAAAGCAATTGTCATAATTCCCAGTGCTGTAAACGTTTCCCCATCCCTTTGAGAGGTTTGTACATGCGGCTTGTACTAACTGGCAAAGTAGATGGCAGATGTAAACAATTTTTTTATGAGTTTAAAAATATGAAATTGTTAAAATCTAGGGGTTTAGGAAATCAGTTTTACAAGTTCACTGGCAGGTCTAGAAGAATTTATATAAACTTTTATTATGATTGTGTCACAAAAAATCCTGGGTCCTTAAAAAAAATAAAAATCCTCAAGCCCTGCAGATTACTTAAATCCAGACAGGATCCTGAATGTGAATCCTAAATGGGCTATATGTCTATATAGCCTGACTCCAGGAATAAAACCACTTCTGCGATGGAGATTATTTTGATTTTGCCAGATAAAAATTCAGCTGACTTCTAGTCCATATTTTGATGTTGGTTTTAATCAGTAAAACCCTACACAGCTCAAAACTCCCAGGCTTGACACAGCGATACACTACATCAATCCATCCAAAATACCCAAACATCTTATTTTAAAAACGACAGAGGGGAAGAAGGGGAGGAGGAGTAGTATTATACTTTTGCATTTAAATTTATCTGGTTGTTACATTTTGGCTAGCAGTTCACTTCAGACACTACTTTTCAGCTGACAGAAGCAATGATCGCACTTTGAATTCCATAAAAATGGGCGTATCACCTGCTTGTTCATTTTATGCCTCTTCTGTCCCTGAACGCTTTCTCAGCAAGTCTGAAAAGACACGAAGAAAGTGTAATTACTATATTCACAGGTTTTACATTTAAATTTGGAACTCTGAGAAGTAGGTATTAAAATTTAACACAATTAATGAGGATGAGGAACAGAAAACCTGCTGAAGAACTCCCAAAGATGACACCATAAAGATTGAATTTCCCTGTAAAACAGTTCAGGCATCACAGCAATTGATGCTACAGATAAAGCAGTGATGGTTGGCATGTTTGGAATTTCCTCCAACATTTCTTCCTTGCATTTGTCTTTCTTGTCCCTAACCCAGTGGTCAGGGACTCAAAGTCAGTTTCTGCTCAAGCACCCCATTATTCTCCTTCTAGACTATGGAGAAGTCACAGTTTCATCAAACCCACAGGTATAAAACTCAATAGCTCTGTATGCTACTGGCCAAATAAATAACTGAACAGTGCTAAGTAATACCTTACACCATTTTTCAGTGACAGTAGTGCCTGCAAGGTGCATTTCCTTTGCTCTTGGTGAGAGGGTCTCTGTACAGGGAGAAGAGCATCCTGCCTGGCAATCCCAGGCCATTCTAGAATATGTCACTGAAAATAATCCCTTCCAGCTACAGCCTGTAATTTTATTCACCTACAGTTCAGCTGACACCATTGCCCTGGATTCCTCCTCCTTGTTAGAGATTAAAATGGCTGAAGTCAAATATGAAATACTATGCTATTTCAAAAATCTGTTTAGGAATTCAAAACCCAGGGACAACTGGACTCTGCAATAGCTCTTATGCCCTACCGACACTTTAAAATCCTTTCCTCCCTCCAGTCTCAGCAGTAAAAACAGCTTTAAAACATTTCTCTATTCTTAATGTAGTTGATTGATTTCTGCTGAGTGTCTTTGCCCTCTCCTCCCCTCGTCATTCAGTTGCTGCAAGTTCACAGGCAGAGAAAGAGAATTTAAAGCAAGAAACATCCAGGAAAAACTGAAATCCTACCTCACTCTGCCTCACGCAGACAAGGCAGGCATGAAAATCATCCTGAAAATTCAAGTTTCCATAATTTTTCAAGTGCCCCCTTGAGAAACTCCCCAGTAATCAAATTGTTCCTAGATCTGCTGGAGCTTATTAAGAAACACCTCTGTCACCACAAACAACAAGACCCCTCTGCCAACTGTTTTATCTCAGTGGAGAATTTGTTGGGTATGGGTCCTAACTGGCTTCTCCATAATCTAGTCCTGACATGGACTGCATATATGGAGAGGTCTCCAGAGGCTGAAAGACTCTATTGCTGTTGCAAGCACAAAACAGCTTCCAGCATTTACAAGACTGAAGGCACTCAGAAGGGATTTAGACATCCAGCCAAAATTGAACAGCAATGGATTAGCAGTCAGTAAGTGCAGGACCTGTAGGAAATAAACTGGATAGAAATATGAGTGATTATCATTGCAAGCATCATTTATCCTGACATCCCTTACATGTATATCAGAATACATGGGTACAGCTTAGACACTAATATGATCCAGGTAGAAATCATAGACAGACAGAATAAAATACAAAGTAGTTTTGGCTGCTCTGAGCTGACAAAGCATTGGTGTAGGCTTATTAATTAAGTACTCAGCTGGGAGGCTGGAGAACTGGGCTCCCCATTCCTGCTAATGACTTCATGCCCTAAAACAAAAGTATTAAGTACACAATGTATTTAATTAGAATAGACATCACTGTGGATATGGATGTAAAAAACCCCACTTGACTCTCAGCATGCAGCAGTGTTGCTGGAAGACAAATTTAGAGCTAAGGATAATGGGGAAATACAAAGAATTACAGCCCTACTGCACTTAACTGCATTCCTAACTGCCCAGGAGAGACTGGAGTACCAAGCACTGCCCAGTTATCTGGAAAAAAAGATACTCATTTTCTCTCACATTTGCTCTGGCTGCTTGCCAAGAGTTTGCACGCAATTTCCACATCGATTTCCAGATTTTTCAGTCTTACTATGTTTTTTTTATATATATATATAAAAATATATATATATATATATAATCTCAGTGCCTTCAGTAAGGTGTTTGGAGCTCAGACCTGGAGGGGAGCCAGCTTCCAGAGGTTGCAATACATGCAAAAGAGACCCATGGTGTTTAAAGATGAATGATGAACTCCATCTACTTAATATAGGGCTGCATTTAGCTGTAATTCTCTATTGGACTTTAATATATACATAATATACACAAATATGTATGATACATATATTAAATCAATATGTTTTTAAACACAGAACTGGTATTCTCAGCAACAGAAGAAAAATTGCTCATCAGCTGATTTCTTCCAAAGAAAAAAATATACACAAAGGCATCCAAAGACCATTGAAATAATGAAAAATCTCAAAGTGGTTCCAGAAAGAGATGTACCAAGTGCTCGGTCCCTGTGAGGGAACAGCAGGTTTGGACCCTGTTTCATCACCGGGGCATGTATGCATTGCCACACTCTTGACAGATGGCCAACAACCAGAGCCATTGTTTGAACCCTTTCAGTCATGCTTTGGTTGTCTCTAACCGAGGGGAAGCGAAGCCATAAACATGCTATTACAATAAATCATCTACTGTTTTCATGAGGGAACCTCTATACACAAATAGGCTGAAGAACGACACAGACGGAAGGTCGTATTGCTACAGCAATGTAGCTGATAATATGCTATTTTCCACGCACCAAATGGTAGCTATTTTTTTTGCCAACTCACAGGCATTTGGATAAGACACCTTATTCTATCTTGTGATATAAAGCCATTTCTAATCACTTACCCACTAAAGTATGGCAAAACAATCAATGCAATTAAGATTAATTATTCTGTTTGTTAGTGTGAAAAACAGTGTCCCAGACCTTTATGTTATAGCTTAAGAACATCAAACATAAAAAGCAACTCAAGAGACCTCTCCAGAGGACAAAACCTTCCCTTTTCTCATCCAGCAAAACAAAAAAATGAAATAAACTAACTGACTTTCTTCCAGAAATGGCTTCCCATACTGTCATTATTTAATCCTCAAGGTGACCTGATTTAGGCTGAAAGTACCAACAGATTACCAGGAGGAAGGAACAAAAATAGCACAGAAATGGTATGTGCCATTCTCCTGAGACTCAAGAACATGACGGACAAGGACAGAATCTTGCTGTCGGTTCAAGCAAAAGAAAAAAAAAAAAGATAAAAAGGGAAAAATGTAGCATAATCCAAGCCCCCTCCACTCTCCAAAGTATAAACTTCCACCCTCCCAGAAAGCCAGGTCTTGTGAACAGATAGGCTTTGCTTTCTTTAACAGAAACTTTAGCAGGATTTTAAGTTAACCTACAGATTTAAGGAAGTGTCATTTTCTATAGTTTTGCTGAAGCGTGGGAAGGAATTATGAATCATTTCAGAAAATGATTAGCATGGTCTGAATTCTTCTCATTTAGATCAGGAAGCAAACATAATAAAAAATGCCCCAAAGTAATCCCTCCCCCAGAAACCCTTTCTGTTGAAGCTTAACATTTGTTCCTTTTAGAATATCCAGCACAGTTTGAGTTTGCACATAACACATTTTAAATACACATTAGTTGCGGGGGGGGAGGGTCAAGCTTTTTATATTATCCTAAGGAACACAACAGCCAGAGTGGCAATCACTTGTTGAACATCTCTTTTCTACCAGAACCACTGATGTCAAGAAGTGGCAACAATTGTGACTTTGTCAGTAGTTTAACATCTGGTTTGTTTTGATTTCCAGAAGACTGCCCTTCCTCTAGTATCATAGAGAAGGAGAAGACAGAATAGGAAGCCCAAGAGAGACAGCAGCTGGGAACAGACCTTTTATATTCCTCAAATGTAAGGTGTTTAGCAATCAAAGAAACAATTATTTATTTTTTTGCTGCTACACAGCCAAAAAGGTAGATCAGAATAGCAAGGCAATATGGTAAGATCTGGTTTTCACTTTCGTTTTTTGCCAGCAGGAGGTTGCCTCACCCTCCTGTGCACAACAAGCTCCAGAAAAGACATACGGTGCTCTTGATCTCCAGCAGTGAGAGTACATGTAGTAAGCTATTGCTCTCACCGGTCACCTTAAATTATATAATGAGCAGAGCAGAATTTGATGATGTCTATAGTACATTCATGAGCATGTAGAGGAGTCTGAGCGTTAGGGGTAGCCCTATGTAGATCCCCCAGGGAAAGTCTGATAGAGAATTGGAGGCAAACACAGCCCTACCTTAAGTAGCTGTGCTTTGTCCTTCATCTCCTGAGTCCACTGACCATGTAGTAGGACCTTGAGAAACCGGCTCCCCGGCAAAACAAGTCTGTGTGGATCACACTCCCAATACCTTACTGATCACCCTGCTATGCCCCACATCTAACAGTGTATCACTGTCAGTGACAGTGCTTCCAGTGCAGAAAAGGTAGTCACAGACAGCAAGTTTCTGTCTATGTGCAGTGCTTTGCCCACTTGTTGTTTGAACTTGATTTAAAAAATGCAGGAGAAAAAAAAAATGAATGAATGCTTGCCATAGCTATACCAACAAAATAGAATTTACAAAATGCAGAAAAATGTATGTACTTATCTGCTTATGATTGCACCGAAAAGCACTTTGTTTTGTTTGTTAAATGCATTAAAAGATTACAGGCTTGCATTTAGGCATACTGCAGAACTTGCTAGCCAGCATAATCATCCAAGGAGAAGCTTGGAAGGAAATAGTAGGAAATTCCATCTTTGCTTTCTTTTTTGCAGTATATTTACAAAACAGAAAACAATCCTTTGAGAACATCCTGAAATCCAAAAGCAGACATAACTTCCCTAAGGATTAAATGAGCCTTTAAATATGTACACACTGTTCGCTCTGACTGCTTTTCATAAACATCTAGGAGGATAACAGCCTTTAGTGAGGGGTTTTAACCATGTTTAGACCAGATTTTGCAAAATACAGTGCAAGTTCAGAGTAAAACTTATTCTGAGATCTAATTCTCCAGATAGAGGGTTTGATTCTCATCTTATTTGCAGCAATAATTTCACAAAAGCCACTTTGCTCCACTGATTTGTGAAACAAGTTCAGAGACTTCAGAACAGGTTTTCAAATAGATGAATATGAATCCTGCACACTGCCCTCACGTCAACATTGAGTGGAGGATTTCTCCACTAATTACAAGAAAGCTTGGTAAGTCAAAGCAGATGAAAGTTATGCTACTAAGGATAATGTTTGCATGAAGATTTTCATTTGTTTGTGGAATTTCACAGCTATCCAAATCACAGATATTTTTAATACAGACATATGCACATAAAGAGTAGGAAGGATGAGCCTCAAAGATGTGTTCACAGCTAGCACACACTGACACATCCATCCTGCTGTCGTCTTCTACCCTACTTGCTTAAATCGTCGACGTTGGAAGACAAACAAGCAGTGCACAAAATGGAACCCTTCCAAATTGCCACTTCTTTAAGAACAACTGCCGTTGATGAAGCCTGATCCAAAGGACCATTTAAAATATCAACCTCTGCATACTACGGGTAAAATACATGTATGTACCTTTCACTTTTTCATTTATCATTATGTACCACTTCAGTGTACCATAAAAAAAAATCATAGCATGTATCATCAGCACATTGTCATCAGGAAAATTAAGTATATACTCAGGAGAGAGGAAAACATGGTCAAATGATGGACTTCAGCAAGGCAAGCTGTGGTGAACACTGCTGTTGTAGGTCAAGTTGGTACAGCTTCGGCTACCCACCCAGCAGGCTGTGGTGCCACCAGGGCAGAGAGGACATGCAGTCCCTTTCACAGGGCAGAGCTTTTGCTCACCTCTGATGAAGCAGATCAAATTGAAATGCAGGATTATGAGCTAGATCATGTCTGTTGTGGGGATGGAAATAGTCTGCTGAAGGGAAGTGACGTGTCAAACTGCTACAGCTGTTCATTCAGTGAGCATGAACCCTAAATCTTCACACTGTATCTCAAGGATTAGTCCAGCTTTACCACTATATTGTCTGAAACAGGTTAATTCACCTTTTTACATCTTTTTTTTTCCCCCATCCCTTCTGTTCCTCTCATGCATTTTGATTTTTGCCATTGCTGGAGAGATGGTGGATCCCTCAGTCTGGTTTAGCCCATAGCCCCTGCTATAACAAAAAAAATTATTCTTAATGACAGTTATCACAAAAGCAAATATGCAGGCCGTAAAATGAATGATTATCCTAATATGAGTATTTGCTTGTTTGGTGCTTTTAAGTAGAAAAGGACTGCTTAGAAATTACAATAGCCACAACCAAAAATCAGAAAGCATACATATTTGAAATCTAGTTGCTGGGATTGCTACTGAGTAAGAGTCAGTAGCCATGAAGTTCTCCTCACAGATCCTCTGTTTAGGTTAACTCCTAGCATCAGTGGATTTGCACCAAAAGAAGCTTCCTGAGAGCAGGAACAGGCTTCTAAGCCAGGTCTGGGGGTTTTTTAACTGTCCCAAGAATTACTAAAAATCTAAAGTTTAATGCCTTCTTAGTCATTGCTTTATTATGCAACACGAAGTGTATCTACTTCTTTTACTTGCAGGTTTCTTTGTAGAAGGGAGGAAATTTGGTCAAAAAATAACCTAAGTATCAATTTCTGCTCTTGGGTATGCAGCTGAGTCCCTGAGTGTGATAAAGAAATAGCTAAGAGAGAAATTCAACCATGAATTTGTTATTTCATGGAGTTATATATACCCAATTCCTTAGCAGTTACAAAAGTTTGTATTTTATTTTAACTGGAAGGGCAACAAAATTCAGAACAGCATCCTTAAAATATCACCATGGGTATTTGTTCTCTGAATTGGGAGTGGGGGGAAGAAACCCTATAGTGAACTACTCATTTTGATCCAGGCAGTATCTACTATGTTTCTTTTTCCTTAAACACACAGAAACAAAAATAAATGGCCCCACTGGCCAGCAATTTTCCTCTTTTCTAAGGAACTCAGAGACTAATATGTCACTTTCAGACAAAAGAGACTTGGGCTGCAGGCTTTTTCAACACACAGAAAATGGCTCTGTTACTTCTGGGATTTTGTTAAGAAGGCAGCCTGTCTCTTTCTATTTCTCTCTTAATTTTCTTGTTTCAAAACACTCAAACAAGCAAACAATTAGCTCAATGGACTACTACTGATTACAGTCTCTTTGGGAGGAGTGAAGCATGAGGTCTTCAGTTGGAGAGTGACGGACTTCCGATAAATACCAAAAAGGAAAGGGGAATACTGTTTCACCACCAACAGCCCTCTCCTGAGGTCTTTCTGTAGCTAATGTCTCTCCCTCAAAAAGGCTGACAAACATAAAATCCTGGTGGCAAGTCCGTCCTTCACAGATAAGTATTTCTAACCACAATGAAACTAAACAGCAAAATGCCTTTTTGCCTCCACCACCATGACCACTTCTCAGTACTTTTTGTGCTAATTATAACCAGCTAGCAAAAAGGTTTTCAAAGCTTAATTTTTAAATGGTTTTGTTTAGTTGTTTTAAGACACCATCGTTGCTGTTGGAAAAATTACTCTTGCCAGATTGCTGTGCTGCTTCAGGGCTCTCCTCTCCTGTTTGACAGAGGCCTGAGGCTATAGACTGAGCGCTCGCTCTCTGCCGCACTCTTCAGGACTCCAACAAGCTCTTGGTTTTACAGTGTGACCGCAGATGCAGGTAGTGCTGTACACCTTCTGAATGCTGTTTGGAAAATAAGAGTGTCAACGCTGAGATTTTATCCATTCTCTCTTAGTTCAAAGGATTCCCAGAATAATAGCAACCTATAGATCCAGCAATGAATAGCATTTTCATAGAACAGCAAGCATGAAACACATAAGATCATGTCATGGAGAAGAGTAATTTTCTTGGATGAAGCTGGTATAGATCCCTGATCGATCGATCTATCCATCCATCCATCTATCTATCTATCCATCTATCTATCTATCTGTCTAAAAAACTGAAAGACCTTCAGTCTGTCCAAGAAACAAGAAACACCCAAGTTCTTATTTATCTACTTTTCATGGAGAAAAATGTAGATTTTGAATTTATGGTTCTTGAGAATTTAAGGATTAAGTTACACTATGAGGAAGAATCCCAATCATCTCAAAACTTAAAACTGAGGAAGGTTCTACCTTCTCAAGGGTGAGTTTATGCCAAAATATTTAAAGTCTGAAAATCAGAACACCAGGGTTTGCTGTGGATTATCATGGTGAAAAATTCTGAAGAAAAAATACCCACCACCAGTGCTTTAATCTCTTTTGCAAACTGCTATCCCTACACACAACTAATGCTGCTATCCCTACACAGGTCCAATACCCTTCTGCCCCCCACCCCAGTTCCTGTATAGACTGGTGGGAGAGTGTGCATGGAAAGGAGTTCACTCAGTCTTCACACACTACACAAAGTCCTTGCTAAGCAAATTAACATCGCAAACTCTTTGGCCAGTTTAGCTAATGAGAAAGCTGCAGATGTTATAAAGTGAAAAAGAATGAGCCTAGTGCATCTACTTGGTGACAGGTCACAGCAGATTCAATTTCAGTAATAGCAAGAGTATTTTAGACTTAGATTAAGAGGCTTTCATAGCCTTTATGTTTGCAGCACAGAACATGGGGTGAATTGATTAATCTTCATCAAATAGTAGGTAGGACAGCGAACAAAAGAATAGATAATCTCCATTTTAAGGCTGATTGTTTTTCCTGGCCTTATTATAAACTAGTTACTCCTAACCTGGAAAAATCACGAGATCATTTGATGTCAAACTTTAAAAAGAATGCCTTATAGTACTCATCTATTTAAAAATTTAATAAAGTTTAATTAAAAACTGTCTGCCTATTTTCTGCACCCATGCTTCTGCAGAGCAAGCATTTGTATGTTGTCCATTCGCATGCATAAGATGAGAAAATGAGCTTTGAAAAGAATAGCTATGGGACTGCATCTACCACCATTCCAAATAAACTCCAAGTTTGCAGTAGCTGGAGTTTGTTATCGTCTAGATTAACTGGACAGAAACTATGTACTGCACGTTGCATCTTTATAGTGAAAGACATCTATACAGCTTTGCTATTCTTGTTAAGCCTTGATATTCTCTGACACAACACTGACTGAACTGGCTATACATACCATACCATCTGCTCTTTACTAGTGATCCAAGAGAAGACTAAAGGCACTTCGCCATGGATACACTGAGAAGCTCAGTTTTGTTGCTCACATTGCAACAAAATGGGAATTTTACTCCATAAGAAATATGCAAGGTCTTGGTCTTCTCAAACATGTGAGTGCTTACAGCTGTTGAGCTCAGACACTTTGTTATAACTTGATTATTTCGTGTCCGCAGGTCTTCAGGGTACAGTGTTTGTAAAAACAGGCAAACACTTTATACATAAAGAGCAGGTGAGTTCTGCAGCACACAACTTAATCTTTGATAATGCTCAATATCTTTGGTCCACTACACAGAAAATGCTTATTTCACTACAGGGTCAAGGAAAAGCATCCTGAAGGTCATTAGCACTACATTTCTGAAGTTCAAGTATCCTATCATTGGCAAACACAGCAGCTAAACACTAATCACAGTGCAGTGCAATAATCAGTAACATTCATAAGAACACAACCAAACCTTTAATTCCTTCTCAAACAAAAGGAGGAAGGAGGCTGATTATTTTAGGATTCATAGCAAAAGCTGCTGAACTATTTCTGGAAATTCTCAAAAGGTGATTTAGACACATACACATGCAGGAGACAAGTTCTGTTAGCACTTTCAGAAGTTACTTTGAATTTTACATAATCAGATCCCAAAGCAAAGTCCTAGGGCAAAAGCTGAAGGACTTCTTTCCTCCATTGTAAATTAATCCATATTGTTCACTGGGCCCCTGCAGAGATGTTGTAACCAATCGTGCTTAGTTCCTATTTCTAGTTCTCCCTACAGCTTTTCTGACAAGCTTGTCACAATTTCAAGAAGCACCTCAAAGGTAAGCCTGATTTATTTTAAGTTATCATAATTCCATCCAATGCAATGGAGCTGCCTTGAAAATTTTCCAGTTTCATTTGGTCTGCTTTCCTATTATACTTTATACTATACTATATTTATACTATAATATTCTACTATTATCTTTAGCAAGCCATATGTAAAAGCATATAGCTAGGCTGTCTTTTACAGCTTCTTTGATCCTTTTCTACCAAAGCAGAATATTAACTCCTTTAAGAAACTGTATTGCTCTGTAACTTTTTCAAGCCTACAATGCATACAAGTTTGTTTCTTTCACCTGTAATAACAAGGAACTTAGGAACTACATAACCAATTTACCACTGTTAGTGCCATATAGAATGGTGACACAAACTGCAGCCTGAGAGTGAATAGTTCTGCAAGGTCATCCCCACCAAATACATCTCAAAATGACAGAGGTATTCTGACGAGGAGACAGAATAATGTATTGATTAATCTCAGAATTCACTTTTTTTTCCCAAGACAGAGTCAAAGTACCAAAACTGCAACCAGAAACATCTAAATACATCTGTTCTTACAGCTCTGACAACAGCCTCTGCTCACTCAGTTGTATTACTCTCTACTGTAATCTGCATCTTCTTTAATATAATTTTCTTTTCACCTGTGCATTTATTATATTTTTGTACATAATCAAGCCATTTTTAGTCAAACTGTCAGTAGAAGTGGAATGTGAAGTAAATTGGTTTTCAAAGGCATCAGGACACCCCAAAAATAGTAGGGAAAAAAGGTAGTAAAGTGCAGCCCTGTAAGATTTTGCTTCATTAGAAATAAAGAAAAATAGTGGCTGTTACTAAAAATGCCAAGTGAATTGATGTTTCATTAAAGCAAAAAATTCCAGTGGCACAAAGGACTAATTTAGGTCTTAATACACCACATATTCACTGTTTACTATTACCACAGATAAAGGCTAAAATATGTCCACAGTCTGGTTGTCTGTACAGATATTTATTAAACCTAAGGCAGCTACTTTGGGATGTCAGTGTCCTTTAGAAAACAACTACAAAAAAAATTACCCTATTTTAAAACAAATAATTATTTGAAAACCAAAAGCACAATAAATAACATTCTTCATGGCTCATAATCTCAGCCTAAAGACAAGTCATTTTGGAAATTAGACATTTACCTTGAATATTTTCCTAAATCAGAGACTTTGCTCAAAAAATAAGGATTATCAATTTACCTACAATACATTTTTGCATCGCTTGAAAGACCCTGGAAAATGGAATAGTTGTTTCAGAAAAAGAAACCAAACCTAAGAAAGCAAAAAAAAGCATGGGATAGGGTAAAAGATTATGTTACACTGCTGTAATTCTGGGCTACAGGCTAGCACAAGGAAGTGCTGAAGGGCAGTATTTTAATATGGTTAAAACCAACAGCTATAGCTTTCTTTGACCTGTTTCCAGGCTGCTCAGTACGGTGCATTCTTTATTCATGAAGCAGGTCACCTTTTCCTCCAGTTTAATAAAGGATTACAGGACAATTTATGGACTTCCATGAAAGCTTTATATCAGGAGTGTTTCTAGTTGTGTCTAGAAACTTTCAGCATGGGAACACCCTTACAGAGCCATGATAAGACCTTTTGATCTCATGGATTTACGTATTTGGTTTGTAAACTGTTAACACTAAGCTACTATTATAGCAATCAGGAATGATGTCACTGAGTTTTGGAAAATAAACCACAAAAAAGAAAATCAAGTAAACCCCACTATGCCAGGAAGATACGGTGTACGGTAAGATGTACCATATACAAAGAACATTTCACATTCTTTCCCCACATAGTCCATCATACTTCCATTCTAGCTTTCAGGTTGCTTCTCAAAGCAGAGTTTTGGGTTAGGACTAACCTTTCCACAAGAAATAAGCTCATAAAATAACAACAATTAATATGAAAAGAGAAAGCATGGAATTAAAATTAGCAGTCATCTCTCACATACTGATAGCTCACCTCTCAATTTTCTAAGTCCTACTTCCCCTCTAAAGGGATTTTTCTCCCCTTGTCTACACATAAATTATACACATATTATGTATGTAATTATGCACATAAATTATAATGATTAAATATTTTTAATTGCTCTATCTGCTGCAGAAAGACAGATACTCTATATGCATGCTCTCCCTCCATGTAAGCAAAGTAAACCCTGCCCTGGAATTAGCTATAAACAACTTGAAGTAGTATTGTCGAGTGAGAGAATGGTAAGAGTGTGAGAAAAATTGAATAGGTTTGAGGCTGATTTCACCTGCACATAGCAAACAGGTATACATTAAAGTAAACGATAAAAGTTTGTTCAAGTAAACCTTTTTAATGCTTAAACTTTTACCAAAAAAAATTATTTATGTCTGGGAAAAGCTCCTGAGCTCCTTGCAGTCACGCATACATAACTGAGAGGTGACTGCTCTTACAGAGAAAGGGAGACAGACATACAGACTATGTTCTTCATGAAAAGGCTGCCTGTTAACCTACTTTGGGTCACAGCTACTTATTTGATATGCTGTCAGACTATGGAAGTATGACTGTCACACAGCATGATTTTCTCTATATATTTCCCAACTAAAGCTTCATATCAAATACTCTGGAAACAGATCCATTCACTTCCCCTCTGCCCCGTTTTACTGAACACTTTGTGATCTTGAATCCATCCTGGATTTAGGTAGTTATTCAAAAAGCTATTGGCAAATCTCTACTTTTACAGTTTGCAGATCCGATTTCCCCACACAGCATGGTCAGCAGTGTACGAGGACCCGAGGGATCAAACCCTGATCGCACAGGAGCAGTGTTTTAGCAATGATTAGTTTCAGTGGTGGCAGAATTTCTTGCTCTATTTAAAAAACACTGTAAGAGTTTGAGGAAAGCCAATATTCCAGGAAATAAATATTGCTGGAACTGCTGCAAATGAACCCCCTTTTTTCTCTCTTTCCCTTCCTTTTATATTTGACACATTTTACTTTTTAGAATGCTACCCTCTTTACCCTATATCATGACTACTTCTGTCAAAGAGTATTTTTGTAACCACTAGGATTTATGTGGAGCCATAACTTTGCTGGTAAGCACAAGAAAAAGTTGTTCTTCCAAAGGTAAGTTGAAAAAACGTTAACATTGTATTCCATCTTGATCTGTTATAAAGCACAAACTCTTCTTTGAATTGTTTTCACCCTCACAGAATACATTTTAGAGATATCACTTTATGTTTCAAGAAGCACACGAGACACTTGTTTAGAGATCATTTTCGTTACAACATCACAAATAAAGACTGCCACTGTTCTAAATGGGTAATTGTTGACAAGAGCCATTTAAGCTGTCGCACATGCTAATAAATAGCCATGCACTCTGTAGGCATTTGGAAAAGAAAAAAAAAACAGATGAAAATGCTTTTAAGCTATAGAGGAAGCTGAGCTGCGTAAATGGGAATAGCTTGTTTCCAAGAGCAGGGCAGTGCTCTAAATAAGAGTACTGCCAGCCCACAAACACAGTGGGACAATTACATACTGCGGTGAAAGCGAGGAGTTCAAAGTTGGTATCAAGCTCTCAAGGACAACTGGAACTCTGCTGATGCAACTTTCTTAGCTTTAAAGCATATTCTGAAAAACTGACCTACAAGAGTTCTTGAAGCAGCTACTGGTACTGAAAATTTCTATCCATTTTTATTGTCTGCTGCTGCCAAGGACTGCATCAACTCAAAATAAAAGTGCCGCACAATATGTCCTTCAGCATAAAATCAGCAACTGTTATTAGTAACAAGTACCTTTATTATTCACAGGAATTTTCATTCTGATGCTTTTAAACTGAGGAGGGTTAACTGAGTGTCCTCAGTTTCTTTTTAAAATTTTGATTCTTAAAGCTCACAGTGTTTTCAGCTGATGAGTATACAGTAACAGTTTTCATTTTCAGAACCAACATTAGGTTACTGCACCATTGGTTGAAATTCAAGCATTTAGTCAAGCTTGTTTCCCTCACCGCCTGGCTTAGCACAGGTAATGAGAATTATGTCTTTCCCGTTCATGCCAACTTGAATACATCAGATGCAGGAATAACAGAGTCAGCACCATATCAAGACAGACAGCACTGCAGAAAATAATTTAATGCATTCTTACCCAGGCGGCATTCGAATTCCAAGTGTTAAAACTAGTGAACCATAAAAAGCTAATGATAGAATAGAGTTTGCCTCTACAGTCTAACCTTGCTTAGCTTAAACTGTTGCTGGATGCATTTTAAAAAGTATTACTTTGAGAACGTATCCTGTTCCATACTTAGATATTGTCATCCTAAGCAGTCTTTGTCACTTTGCATTCAGATTGCAAAAAGAAAAAAAAAACGCTTGAATCTCAACATAAACCACTATCTTTTTTCTAATTTTCACTAATTTTCAAGTCTCTGCTTTGTGTACATTATTTTGCAAACATACTTAAAAATCTGAAAAATACAAAATAACAGGTCAAATTTGCACATGAATGCATGTAAGCATATGCAAGTTTTGCATTGTATTACTAGTACCGTTAGTACAGTAAGCACAAATAATTAAAAATATTTTTATATATTTTCTTGGTTTAAAAAAATTATATTTCAGTTTAACATATTTCTGATATTCATTGGTTTTTTTCTATTCAGCAAGGCATTGATGCATAAGGTAAGCTCTAGGCTTCCCATGAAGCCAACAATTAAGTCAACACTATTTAAACACGTCTTCTAGATGGAACATATCCCTGAATAATTTGCTAAATGGGGATATCATAGGAACTTACATATTCCTTCCTTGAATTGGGACCCTCATCCTCAGACTGGCTGAATGTGAACCTGAGCTGATCGTTGCCAAGAAACAGTATTATCCAGGACTGTTGTCAGGCTGTTCTACAGTATAAGAAATAAAGAAATAGCTGAGCAGTACTCAACAGTTCATTTCAATGCTATTAAGGTACAAAATACCCCAAAGATTTTATTTATTAATATGAGAATATATTCAAAGAAAACCCTTAATAAAATTACCTAGCAAGACACAAGAACACTGCATTTTAATAATGGGAAACATTCAGCGGAGATAACTGAAACAGCACTGGGTGGTGAGTTTGCTGTCTCCCCATGACAGCCTACCTTGTGAATCGTAACTGTCCCACTGCCACCTTCCTCCTCTTTTTTTGTAACTTTTTTCTCTTCCATTTGCTTTGGTTCTTTTGCTCAAAGTTTTCTTAGGACATGAAGCAGGGCATAAACACCTATATGTGGATGAATGACAACTTTATACTATAGATACATATGGAATATATATATTTTTCTATATTATAAAAGACATAAAAGATTACTTACCTTACCCATATGATTTGTTTTCCATCACATAGGGTAGTAGGCAACTGGGATAAATCAAATCTAGATACTCCACTGCCCACACGGGACTGGGTGCCTTTGTGCCTTGCTGCCCTTCATGCCCAGTCCTAGGGCAACTTACCAGTTTCAGCACAGCATGAACATGTCAAGCCAGGTCCGCCCCTGAACGGTATTAACACAATGTGACACTGGAACTTGTAATCCCTGGTGGACAAAAGTACGCCCACAAAACCAGCCTGATACAGTATTCGCAAACCAGTTAAGCGAGACATGAGATAGCAGAACGCAAATCATATTTTTAATTCTAGGTTTTCTATTTTCTTGAACATAAAACTATTTTAAAATTTAAGAAATTAATACTTTATTTTGATAAACTTACCTTGTATTTCCATGAATAGAAGGATTCTCTTTCCAGCACTAGAAGAAGGACAGCAAATTAAGGAATGAGCTGTTCAACTGCATTATGTGACGTGGGACAACCTGACAGACGAGTTAGGTGAGCCTCACATTACTATTCTCCAGTAACACTGTGCCTAGTAGCAAAGGATTTACAAGTGCAAACTACAGTCAATTATGAATTAATCAAATACCTGACTTCTGATTTGGGCCAAAAGCAGATTTCCCATTTTAAGACAACATAATAAATTTTGTATTTCAAACACTAATAATACTCTGAAAATTTCCTCGATTTTGCTAATATAGAGTTAGATTATTGCCATAAAATAAGACCACCAAAACAAACTGACTCTTCCTTTAAGTCAGCTTGACATAGAGTTTCTAAATCAACATCAGATAACCTGTTGCTCTCCTTTAGGGGTTTTTATTTGTTTTTGTTTACTGTAGCACCCTTACCCAAGGAGTGATCCTGTGCAAGTACTCAGTCCCTTGAATAACTGGGTTCCCTGTGCCCTCGTGGTGATGCAGAAGCAAAACAAGAGCTTACATTGCTAATATCTGATGAAAGAAAATGTAAATCTAAATGACATCACTAAACTGATCACATTATAAAGGGGTAGATGCACACACAGTTTAGATTACTTAGCTCAATTTTGTAAAAAGTTAGTTTTTACACAACAGCAGATATCCTAATTATCACTCCCGGGCCAATCTATTTCCAATTTTTTTTTTTCAACACAATGTCAGAGTTTCAGTGCGATTCAATTCTTTATCTCTTCTAAATGATATAGGACCTGCAGTCCAAAATCAATCTAATATCACCACTATTAATAGAACCTAAATCTTGAAGTCAATACAGTAATTTTAGAGTACAGTGAATTAGAATTTTTTTAAGCCATTATCAGACACAAAGTGACATCCTTTTCTCCCTTATATTTCTAGTGGGTAGAAGCAAGACTAATGTCCCTGACTAGAAAATGCCAAGGGGAAAACATGCAAGTGTAGGCACTCAGCTGGTAAGACTACACCAAACAGCACCGGTGCCTCAAGCCCTAGTGCCCTTCTCACATTTCACAAAGTTCTTACTTATCCTAAGAACCTTTTGTGGAGATCTTTGTTCAAAGCCAAGCTGCCAGCAGGGAGACCACGTGAAATCTAGCAAAAATCTTAGCTGCGGCAGTGGCTTTTGAGATCCCAATTAGACACATTTGGACTAATACGGTCTCTTGCACCGCTTCAAAATACTGGGTCATGAGCTCATTACTTTTTGCAGTCTTCTCTGCCACCTTTCAAACCTATGTGGCCTCTCCAGAGGTCAGGGCCTGCAAAGCCTGTGATACACATACATACTTTGCTTTTGTACAGGCTATACAGACAACACATTCTTTCCTACTGCCAAGATGCTAATTTTTAAGCTTATACCCCTTATCCTAGGGAAGAATATATATACAGTAATTCATACAGATTATTAAAAACTGAGAAAAAAAAAGAATGGAAAATTTGATGTATCACTTCTATTTGTCACTGAAAACTCAATCCACTAAAACATTTCTACCAAACTTATGCTTTCAAAAAAATAATAAATCTCTTAAGCAAATATTGGGATATATATCAGTTTTGTAGGGTAGCTTGGGCATTTAAATCTCAATCTGACAGGGCCTCTGTTGGGAGGGAAAAAAGCAAGCTTTCTTTCCCCTCACTTACAGAAGCTGTACGATGCAGTTAATACTTCACGTATGGGAGTATATTTTCCCTCTCTCTATTGTGTAACACAAGATTTCTTTGTTCTCTTTTATTGAGAGATTTCTATTGTTTCTGCATGAAAGTAGGACTTTCATGTACGTAATATTTGCTACTGCTCTGTGACACACCAGCCCCCTTTGCTATTTCTATTCGCTTCTTTGCTATTATTCCACAAAAATAGCTGCATTGCAGTGAAAACACTTGTGTACAGCTCTTGATTTTCAGCTGATAAGAGCTGCTGTAGTACTTTACGATGACATGGTAAAATGTAGCACAAGGGCATTATTTCTACCCCTCCCAACAAACTTGGCTTCCTGTTCGCAAATACAGAGCAAGCACAAAAGCAGGGGGGAAGAGGGGAGCAGGCATTTCCGTCTCTGTATGAAGCAAAAGAAAAGGTGCACTAATACAGCCTTAACCACAGCTTTCTAGCAGAAGATACCCAACACTGAGTTGTCTTAAAATAAAATAATTGCTAGTTCCATATTGACATTAGCAGGAAGTGAAGAATTCTTTCTATTACAGTACTAAACCAAACTTTGGTCTACCTGTGTTCTGCTGCTCCAGACCTACAGTGTAACCCTAGGATCAGTCATTTAATCTTTCAGTTAACCGATTTCCTTATCTATAAAATGAAGACACCGGTTTCCATCAATCGCACATTCCCAGGTTGTATGTTCTGCAGGGCAGTATCTACTTCTTCCAAAGCTTCCATTTAGTGCTTACAAAAGGTGCTATGACAAGAATGGGAGTCTAAAACCAGTACGAGAGCACAGGCACCAGAACAAATAACTCCATGTTCCAGAAGGTCCCAGACATCCATGCAGGATTTGAGACATTTAAGTTATCAGAAGATTCTGAGTATTTCTGCTGAGGACAAACTTCAGCAAATAAAAGAGGAGATCCCTGCATTCTAGACAGACATTCTCCAGCAAAAGCAAGATCATTTCCACATAATAGTGAAACTCTGGAAACATAAGCTTTTACGGTAACATAAAGCTTCCAGGCCATCATCTTTTATATGATTTGCTATGCCCATACTTTTTCTCCCTGCATGGTAACGACCATACAACTTTTTCTGTGCCTAGAATCTTGGCAGTTAAAATGTATAAAAAGAATTCACTGCTTTAGCATATGAATTGCCAGATATTGGTGTCTCTTTATATTGAGGAAGGCTTTTCCTGCTGTGCCAAGGTCAACCTGAGATATAATGAGAACAGATGCGATCAGTGAATCTTTGAACACTGACACAACACAAAAGGAAAAGGCTTCATATGCCCATTGAAGTACCCTTAAGAAAAGAATAAAGGCAGTGCTGCAACGGTGGACTACATTTTCCACTGTAGAACATTCATTTGTATTCCACAGAAAGCAAAACTATTTCTTTTGAACTTGAGCACGCAACAAACTGGGAAGAACACTGTGGGATAAAAATAATGGATTGGATATAAAATTGTGATCAAGAGGGAATCATGATCAACCATTCACAATAATAGCATGCAGCTTAATAACAGATCCTCTTCTATTTTGTAACTAGCTGTAGGAGATGTTCATATTTAATCCCAATACATGTGAAACTCTAGATCCTGACTAGCCAAGCACTCTGACCTAATATGCCAGATCAGGTTGCTGCTTGAATTTGCTGCAGTAAACCATATTAATTTATTTTCTCTTTAAAATGGCTAGGTGTATATTCTCCGTGTATTACTGAACACAGAGAAAGTCTAAACCGTTAGCTCTAACAGGGCTGCTGTTGGGAAAAACAAACAAACAAAAAACCAAAACAACAAAACCCCAAACAAAACAAACAAAAAACCAAACCAAAACAAAACAAAAAACAACAACAACAAAAAAGCATTTCAGCATTTCATGTGAATGTTAAGACAACTTAAGGGTTACTGCTGAAAACTTGAGGCCTTCTCCCATTAGGTTGTGAGCTGCATAAAAGTTTACCCTGCTTTTACTGAATTTTCTTTGATGTCATTAGTACATTTGTTTATGTGAGTTTATTAAAATAATAAAATATACCAACAATTCATTTAACACACTGTCAAACTCACCAACTATTTAAGTCCTGTCATTATATAGCTGGAGATTTCTATTTTAAGTTTCCCATTGACTTTAGGAGACAAAGGTTTGAGAAAACATTCTTATGATTAAAAACACAGAATATGAAATATAATATTGTAAGACTTCAGAAAAGAACAATTAGATTTACAGTTGAAGTAAAGTGAATTTCTGGCTCTTAGTGGCTTTAGAGAACAATTACAATATACTCTGTAACTGGAATTTCAAATGCAGTTAACAGTAAATGATCTGGTCAATGATCAGTCCTACCCAAAAATCGAAGTCTATATAAACCACTTGCAATGAAAAAGTTTTGTGGTTTGGGGTTTTTTATTTTTTTTTAAGAATAACAGTTTTCTGCTCCTATTGACTAACTTTTGTGGTAGTGTTCCTCAGGTTTTTAATAATACATCTTCAAGAATGCCTTCCTGCCATCACACCACATTTTCAGTTTTCTCTGCCTTGCATGCATCGTATAAAAAAATTCTTTTAAATTACATCTGTAAATTATAGTACAAGTTTACCACAATATAGCATTCATATATATATAATTAGAGGAAAACCCCACAATCTTATGGGGAGCACCATTCATGTTCAGTAACAATATTTGACCTGAGGCTACCATAGTGACTGCCAGATGTTATTTACATTGGTAGCTCAAATTTCAGTAGGCTAAAATACTGCTGCAGCAATACTTCTGCAAGGAAGCTTGTAGAGCTTCAGTATATCTTTTTCCTTAGGAGAGAGATGGTGTTTTTATGTCTGAACAACAGCTGGCATGATATCATTTCTTTCAGTTCTAGAACAAAGCTGGCACACCTGTCAGTGGAACCGACCTCTCCCAATTCACAATGCAGAATTTTTGAGAGAAGACAGAAAAGTCTAACAGACCCTAACACAGACATTGTGGAATCAAATCCCTACACAGAATTTTTTTCCAGCCGAAACAGTTCATTCAAACTACGTGAGTAGTTTTTCCCAGTCCTTCATACAGGGACTCAAATGTCAGCAATTCCAGATGGTCAGAGAATGATACCCACAAAACTACTTCTAGATGTTAAAAAAGAAATCCTTCATCCAGCAAATAAAGACCTGGCACAGAATGCCAGTCAAAACCGTGTTAGGTAGAGAAAACCTTGTGCATTCCTTTCGCTACAAGCATTTACAGCATTGCTATGTCAACCATATTTTCATGTGCTTCCCACTTAATGTAGTGCCGAGGTGGCAGTTTTTTCAGAAACAGGTAGCAATTTTTATCATGCTACTTTAATTGCACAAAAAAAGGGCAGAGGAAGAATACTGAGAAAACACTACTAAACCATTTGTTACTCTTTTCATGCTGTCATAGGCCTGAAAGCAAATGACAAATTCATGTAAACTTGTTTTATTCATGCAAGGTGTTAAGGTTCAGTGATAAGTGCACCATTGTTATAGTCGTGTGTCAAAGCTGAATTTAAAGTCAGACTTTTAAACTTTTCAAACGCATCTGAAATGCCAGAAGATATCAGAACATAAGCTTCCAATACTTTTTGTATTTTACAGTAGTTTGGTGATAAATATTTGTACTATAGAAAAGTTTCCCAATCACTTTTTCAGACTATTCTTCATGCCTTAGAAATTTTGTTATTTGATTTTGAATAAATAATTATACTTGACCTGGTCTTTGTCACATTATGTATTCCATTGATGATACCCTGAATATCTTGTATACACACATAACTTTTCTCAAGGTTCATTATATGCCCATCTAGAGTCAGATGCCACAAAAGTCTTCTAGAAATAAAGAAGCTGCACAGCTGCGCCTGCATCACCTTTTGATATGCTATTACAGTTTTAGTTCATCCAAATAAACTTGTTTTCATCTCCTGGGGCACAGAATGCCAGCTGCCACCACTGTACTGCGACCAGTAATAAGTTATAACATGTACTAGTGCCATAGTTGTAGTGTCAGGAGTTGGATGTGATGATCCTTATGGGTCCCTTCCAACTCGAGATATTCCATGATTGTATATCTTTCGGGACCTTTTCTATGGCAACCTTATATAGAGCTAAAAAAACATTTCAATACTCAACTAGTAAGATGCCCAGCAAGGACTAAATGGTCAAAGCTGAAAAGACAGTCGTTACTATCACCTACTCCATTAAAGTACTTATATTGCAGTTAATTATTGTGTATCTATTAGGCTAGCTGTCTCTGCAACAAAATAACTAAAAGTACATTTTAAATTCTGAATTATGCAAGGGGCTGTGAACAACATTAGATTAATTTTTAGAAGGATGGTTTAAGCCTTTAAGTCAAGCTGTAAATTCATCCTATCCCATTCCTACAATGTACCTGGAGTGAAAGCGGTTTGATACTTCTCATTCTAAAGAGCCACTGCATTTGCTAGAACCCGGAAAGCTGCAAGTCTAAATAAGTGCTTAGGAATTTTTCTTTTTTGTTCAATTTACCATTAGCAAGAACAAAATCTATACTATTCAGTATATATGCAAGCTCCATTGTTAATGCAGTCATCTGGAAAAAATAATGTAATTAACATTAGACTGTTCTCTAGCCTGTATATAAGGTTGACCTGTCTGCAATTTTTACTTTATGATCTTCGATCTACAAATGAACATTTTCATATGTTCACGAGCACAATTCAATTACAAAGAAAGAGAAACTGTGGTACCTAAAAATCAATAGCCCATTATAGTATCCTATGATGGACAATTGTAACTGTATTTCATCTATTGAAATGTGTTACTACATGCTATCACATTGCATGCTTGGAAAATATTGCAGGCTTTTGTTCAATTCACTGAAGTCAGCAGCATGATCTTATCCACTGGTGCAATCCTACACAGTAAACAAATCAGATTTGCAAACTTCAAAAAGAGAGTGAGAAAGCCTCAGTGAGAAAGCCCAGGAAGTCAAAGTACTTGCCAGCTGAGAAAGCAAGTTGTGCAAGAAAAGTTGGTCACTTTTCAGCAAAGACCTTTTTGTTTTATATAGAGGACATAGTTTTATGGCTTTATGGAAGCAAGGTCTAACTTCTGTTGCAGTCTGGATTGCTGAGCATTTTTGAACAGGAGACTGGAAACTGACACTAGTTGAACTAATGACGTATTTTATTAACTTATTAAAAGATCTAAGCAGCTTAATAAATTCATTTTACAGTGCTTTATGTCAAGACAGCCAGAGTTGCAACCATGATTCTTTCAGACCAGCTAAACGTTTAGTTGCCAGGAGGAAACAGGAGTTTTGGCAAAAGAACAACCACCAGTTAACATACTAGCACTCAAAAAACCTCCCTGAGTTCCAACTGAAATATTCAGCTACAGCACTGTATCTGATAACCAATTTTGGATTATCTTCAGTTTTCAAAACAAATAGTCTATTAATAATAACTGCATAATCCATGCTACAGAACTATCATTTCCAAGATCGCCACAGATATCAATTTGTCAGGTTCTATTTGCTTCATTGATTCAAGGCCACCTCCTCAACACCAGGGGTTTGGAAAGATCCTTGAAAAAGAGAACAGCATTTTTTGGAACTTAATTCTGCAACAAGGGACAGATTCTCACAGAACACACAGGGCTCTGAAGGCAGCTAAACAAGATGCTAATTAGGTGGCTGACATACACAATAGAAAGGAAAAAAATACCATTGAAAAGTTCTCTATTTTTCATACTGAAAATTCACATCATCCCTACAATGAAAGATGTGTTCATAAACTGATTTCTGCAGTAAAAAATACCGAAAACTGATGCAATAAACAATTGAGCAAAATAAAACAATGACTGTTCAGAACAATTCCTTACTTTCATGCTGTTTCTAATCAGAAAAGAGTTTCCAGCTTCACGCACAAAATTACTGTAAATGAACAAAAACCAGCACTTTATCTACAGAGACCAGAATTTTGGAGTCACTTTAACTGCATCTGATTACATCAGCAACAAACCCTTTATTTAAGCTGAAAGTTCATTTACAAGACTGAAGAACTTGGAGAAGAATCAAGATATTTGATGACGTTACATAGGACATAAGAATTTACAGCTTCTCACACAGGCTCTTGGTTTCAACATGAGTTTTACTTCACAAAAAGTGGAAAATATGAATTTGTTGATAGAAGCACAGTTTGTATACATTACACAAAACTGTACTTGAGTTAGAAGATTCCTTAATAGAAGACCAAAAACATTTTACAAAGTTATTAACTATTAATTCATTTCTAAAGATAACTTCACCGACTGAACTCTCAGAAGTTTGACAGTACTGTTTGCACTTTGATACTTATTGAGAGAGACACCACGTCAAAAGAAAACCTTTTACTCTTGCCCAAGCAATTAAAAAAAAAGGCAGCATTACCACAAAGCCATGAAGTTGCCTGAGGACTGATGTTTTTACTAGAGATCTAGAACACTTATTCCAGAGCCTTCTCATCTGCAGTCTGGAATTCAGTAAACCAACTCCTGATTCCGAGTTGTTTGTCTGCCAGTTTATTTTGTTTTCACTCACTTAACAACTGAACAGCTTACTATTTCTAAACATATTTAAGCAGTACATTTTTGCAGACTCATCTGTGGTCTAGTCATCTACAGTCAAATTAAAGGAAACTGATGCAAGTCTTGTATTTTTACACGTGTACCCAGACTATCAGAAAAAAAGGCAATTATGCTCATACATAATTCTGTAAAATCTGTCATTTGGTCAATTTATCCATCTCAAAATGGAGATGAGTAAATACTGGTAAAATTTTAAACAAAGTTTAAGAACTATTTCATTAAAGCAATGTTTAGAAATCTGAATTACTTCCAAATTAAGGAATTTAGTAAACTCATTTTTGTCCTTTCTTCTTTTATTACAAAAGCACTTCAACTAAGAGAAATTTGAGCACTGCTGTTTTCTCACAGTACTGTTTATACACTTTATAACTAAAGTATAAATAAGATACCACATTCCATTGAATATCAGTTAAACCTCTCATTAAATTTCTCAAGAACTGCCACACAGTGGAGGTAGATACCTACAATTTGAAATGAGAGGCAGATATGATGTACTCTAACATTTGATCTTCATTTTATGTCAGTGTACATGGATCACCCAAATAAACATCACTCACACTGAAAGTTACTAGAAAGCTAAATTGAGGAGGGGTGGGAGGGAAGAAGGAGGACAAAAATAAGCTCTTTATCCAAGTTGTAAAAGTCTTTACCAAAAAAATGTTAAAATTGCAGTGAAATTACCATTAAAACAATACAACAAATCCTTCTAGAATTTAAAAATGTGCAGATCTATATACTAAAAGAAGTGAATTAGATACCTGAGTAACATGCTTGTGATTGAGGCAGACAAAAGAAAGTATTCATGACAGTTTTATGTTAAACTCAAGCCATAATCCTGTGAAAAAATGTAGTCCACAGTCTTATAAGAAATCCCATACGACTGAAACCAGAACTGAATTTCATGCGTGTGTTACACATCACTAGCTGAAGTCCGTGACTTCAGTTTTAATGTAAATCACGTCTAGCTACAACTAGAAGAGAATTCTTCCTTATTGTAAAGCAGCAGGTACATAGTTAAGAAATGGAAGAATTGGATTTTTAAATGCAATCCTACCTAACAGTAGCTAGCCTTGAAAAGGTTTTACTTGAAGACCTTCCAAGTGTTTCAGAGATTCTTCAAACATGTAATTCTCAATATCCTCTGCCCTTTCATACACGGCCCCTGTACACTCATACAATCAATAACGATATTATCAGGAACACATTGCAACAAAGCCATGCAGTTGGTTTGTGCAGCGTGCCACCAGAATGTTCTCACACTTGGTAAGCCCAAATCATTGATACCAGGATATAACTACTTCTCAACACTAAGGCAATACATTAAAGCTTACCAGCAGTCTTTACCAGCAGAATATTAATATAATTATATGAATATAATTTGAATGAATTATATGAATATAATTTCATATATATTCATATATATTCAATATAAATGAGTTATATGAATATAATTTCTTAATGTTACTATACAGATGTAAACAAATTTATGAATTCTGAATTTTCTTCTCCTCCTATTACTGTCTCCAGAGCAAAGTAAACAACATCCACTACTCCCAAGTGCTTTTACTCTACAGAAAGCTGCAATGACCTATCAGTAAAACCATTCCTAAGGCTATGAGAAACAAGAGACTAACGTAAAACAACGGGGGAAAAAAAGCACCAGCTTAGCACACTTTTAAATCTGGTACTTACTGGTAAAATAGGTCAGCCAAACTACTGACTTCCACTCCAACTCCTTGCTTAAGTATCTAGCTTCAGACCTACTTCATCGGAGTTCAATCTTATTCTTCATCATTTCAGGAAACTGAATCCTATACACACCATTACAAGTCTAAAGAACAGCAGAAGTATATTTTTCAAAGCAAATAGCAAAACAAGAATTTAGTTGAAATACCTGTATTCTTTCAGAAATCATCTGCATGACAAATATTTTTCCCCAAGAAAAAGTGAGATGTATTCTGAGAAAACACATGCAGATATTAATTAGGATTGAGCGGCTCCTTCTGACCAAAAAAAAAAGCGATGAGTAGCAAGCAACAATCAAAAAGCTTCAGTCAGAAAATACACTAAAATGCATCGCAAAAATCTCTGAATCTGCCTGCATGGAGGTTTCTTCTCAAGCCCACAGTGAAGCACAAAGTGCCCTGAGGAAGAAACCCCACTTCTCACTTTGGAGCCCTTTGGAGATTTTACTCAGGACTATCTCTAACTTAATCCTGTAAACTGGATCCCTTTGGGTTGTGTTTAAAAGAAATGGGACAAGTTCAGATGAGATCCAAAGACTCGTGAGAAAATGAAAAGTTATTGTAACCAATGCTGACCAAATTATAAATTGGATGAGGATGAGCAATGCCCGAAAAATGGGTCCTTACAACTGAATACTATATTACAATTAACGTTGCTTTCTCACCAACTGGGAAAGTGGGATGGAGTGCCTTACGTTGATGCTTTTAGGACTTTGCATAGAGATCCAAACGCTCAGGAAAAGTGTGGATTAGAAGGAGATATGGCAATGCCATGTACTGAGGAGAAGGAGAGAA
>RSEF01000007.1:4243171-4332540 GCA_003993805.1 Himantopus leucocephalus | reverse complement strand
CTTCCCCCCCCCCCCCCGAGGCATTGTGCTAGTGACCCAAAGCTAAACAAAATCAGCTGCTTCTTTTTACCAAAGAGGCAAAATAGGAAGAAAATGGAGGCAAGGTGAGGGTGATTTTCCCTTATTCCTGAGCCACTTAATGCCTGTGTTTTCTCTATAAAGTGCTATTTGTAGTGTTACACAGCTGGTACGTAACTTATGTGAAACCTGTTTGTGAAGTTAAATGGTGATACTGTTAACTTAAATTGTGCCAGAAATACATTTCAGTTTTTTAACAATCCTTCATGCAGCTTTGTAGAATAAGTGTGTATTACTACCATACTTCCCCTCTGATGTTATAATATTCCTCAAACCTAAGCTGGCAGGATATGATGACTCTGAAAAGATCCTTCTGATAGTTGCCTAGAATGCAGTACAGAACAAAGTCAACTTAGTTGCGTGTAAAGAGGTCTACAAATGCTGTGTCAATTCAAGAAGCAGAGAACAGTGTTAGGAACTTCAAGAGCATTAGTTATTCCTAGGAATGCCAGAGGCAATCTTCTGACAGGAATTAGACATAAAATCAAGTTAATCTGAAAAAGGCAGAATACCCCACACGCTGTCTGGAAAAGCAAGAGTCTAAACCAAGAGATAAAAATCAAGGAAGATGCTTAGGACAGGGAGAGGAACAGAACAGGGATCTAGGCTGGATCAGACATCAAGGTAACAAAGGTGCCAAACAGAAGGTTCCAGGACAAAACATAATTCTCTGCAATCAGTTTCTGCAACAAAAAATAAATTTTAAATACAAGTAGGACGTTTTGTAACATTGCATGGTAGATGTGCATCAGTAGCCTCTCTGAAAGCTGACTGTGGCTCATAGCAGTTAACTTAAAACAATAATGATGTAGAAGTTGATTCATTCATTTTTGTTAAGGTCTAATCAATAATTTTGATGCAACTGATTAGAAGAAAGCAATGGAGAGCTTTAGGTCTGTGAGTTAAGCCGGCAATTGCATGGGATTTCATGGCTGTTTTTCAAGCTGCATTGGCTTGCTGCAGCTGCCCCTGTGAAAGACCAAGAACAGTAGGGTATCTTGCAAGAGCGCGGAGGGCCTCATGCATCAGGAAATTGGCAAGGCCTGAGCAAAATTTGCTTGCAGTCCAGACCCAGAAGGCTGCCGTTAGAGCAGCAAGGCTGTGGGATGTGCTTTGTAACCAACTTCTGCCCCGTACCGCGACAATGGGGCATGCTGTGTAAGTGTTTGCAAGACTAAGCTGCGATAGATCTGTAAGATGCTTACATTAAACTTAATAATATAACTACATGTTATTTGTTAACCTCTGAGGAAGAGTCTGCAATATGTGTGGACACATAAAAGCAGCTGATTCCAAAGTAATCGATTCATTTTCTGCTAGGAATGTTTATCACTGTTATAACTACTTTAAACACCAGGGGTCACTAATGGACATAAAATCTGTACTATTGTTATCTCTCGGAAATCCAAATATTCTGCAGATGTTAATATGCAGAATTAGTAAATTATTATTTAATTAGTGTGTCCATATCATAAGACTTAGATCTAGCCTGAATATTCATAGGCACTATTTTTTGTGATGCAGGCATTTACATGCTGCTGTCAAATTGTTCATGCTTTCCATTACAAGATAGAAGATAATAGAATCATAGAATGGTTTAGGTTGGGAGGGACCTTGAAGATCATCGAGTTCCAACCTCGCTGCCGTAGGCAGGGACACCTTCCACTAGACCAGGTTGCTCAAGGGCCCATCCAGCCTGGCCTTAAACACCTGCAGGGATGGGGCCTCAACAACTTCTCTGGGCAACAATAATAATAATGAGATTAGAGATTACAATTGGGATCTCAGTTCACAGATTAACACTTCCTCTTGGACGCTTTTCTGAGGGTAGAAGACTTCTCTAAAGATCTGGCAGGAGCTGGATGCTGTCTCCACTTCATTGGTTAAATGCATTTATAGTATTGCTGGATCTTCAGGTTTTGAGTAAGCTACCTACCAATGCAAATGCAGTATAGCTTTAAGTAATTTTTAAGTTCATGGTTCTTCTGTTTTGTCTGTCAAGAAATTCAGCAGAACCTGTTCTAGTGGGTATAAACTAAGAAATGTGTAACATAGACATTAATTATTACAGAAAGCAGCTTGTACACATTCAGAAAGCTCATGTGATGATACATCATCTCTCTGTTGTATTTGTTTCCTTCCACTATTCATTTTGGTCTAGGTACTGCCTGTACTTATCAATGCAAAAGAGCTAGCTTCTGTCAGAGAAATGATAACCAGACATTCCAGACAGCTGAGAAACCAGCCTTGCACTCTGAAGAAGGCATATGTTAGAGGATTGAACTTGATTGTAAAATGCACCAAAAACTGAGAGTCAATTGCTTATGTCAATAATTTAACTGAAGCAGAGAATCAAACCCTAATTAGTACACTAACTGCATCACATTTCAAACTGCAATAACCAGATGACTTTGAGGAGTAAGAGGAAAGGGGCAAAAATCGAAATACTGTCAGCTAATATCTAACCAATAATACAAGCCTCTGCTGCAGACTGTACGTTCGTTAGTTGAAAATAACCGAGAAGTTGAAAATAACTGTGCACCAGTTGGTCACAGGATGACTATGAATCATGAATGTAGTGTGGTGATGAGAAAGGCAAGCGTGACCGTAGAATGCATCAGGAGGTATTTGAAATAGGAAGAGGGAAATAATAATGGTGGTGTATAAAGTTCTAATGGGGATGCTATTTGGGGATGACTGTATTCACGAAAGATGATCTCATACTTGAAACAAGTGTAAAGAACTTAAAGCTTAAATTGCAATATGTATGTTAGACTCTCATCAAAGCACTCCCTGGTACTTGGACCCCTTTGGACAGGCAGCTCCTGTCCATACGGACTTGAGCGGGACTAGCTCCCTGGCATAGTAACTGTTTCACCACCATTTATGCCAATGCACATATAAGCACTTCTAGCAATGACTTGCCTGATATGCTGCGGAATGGTGTGCCCCACACAGGGTGGAGCCCCTTACCTGATGCAGAGTCTCGGTTTCAGCTTCGCAAAGTTGTCAAGACATGATGCCTACACTTGCTGTCTTTCCTATTTCTGAAGAAGGAAGCAGTTTGGAGGCACAAGCTCAGGATCATTCACACTCTAAGCAACAGGGCAAGAAGGTACACAGAGGATGGCTGGAGTGTGACATGCTAGAGAGAAAAAAAAATCATATTTCCCTTCAGAGGCATTTGCTTTGGCATGTCTGTGCTCCATGCCATTTCCCTCATGTAGAGAGGTCTCGGCTGAGAGACAACCACTCATTTGTTCTCATCCATTTGTTTTCCATCCTTTAGACTTGTCTGCATCTGGTAGGCATGGAAAGAATATTCTGGAAGAAAACTAGGGTCCCAGCAAAGTGAGAGTGAGGTTGATGGACAATGACTTGTCCCCTTTTCCAGCCTGGTTGTGTACCTTTGTCCCATATCCTGAATGAGGATGTAGATACTACCTCTTTTGTCCTGGTATCCAGTAACATGCCTGGAAAATCTGTCTTAAGTCGGATCCTGACTGGGACGTGAAACATATGATCTTAAAAAGCTACTTAAAAGTTTAGACAAATCTTGAAGTGTCATTTTACAGGGAAGAATGAATTTGTAGCAAGTCCTCTTCTGGAACTGAATATCGTGAGGAGGGAAAAGTCTGCAAGCATTCTCAGTTTTGTATACTGAGATCACTACATCATGAGGTGGGCCATATAGGCCTAAGAAACTGTAAGTTTGCCAGTTATTGTAGGTTGGGGTTTTTTTTTCTTCTAGGATGGCAGGAAGAAGGGGTGAAGGCAGGGACAGGCTGTTAAGTATATGGCATTTTAAAAGTGTTGCCATAGTAGTTGGTCCAAATGGGGAAAGTTATGGGAAGCAGGAGCACACTGAAGGCTGCATACAGAAAGTTATCAAAACAAAAAGTTGACAGGACATTCCTGGACATGTCACTGCAGTTACACATACTGCGACCTGGTTGTTGGTGAGGCAGGCTTCAGTGTAAGGTGTTCAATTGTTTCTGGATTTCTGGCTCTGCCAGTTTGTAACACATTAGAAGCACTAGGCCCTGTTGGCTAAACAACAGGCAGTTACTCGTGTGTGGGAATAGGGTGAGGCCAGAGGTGGTGGCAGTCGTCTTGAAACTTTTTGTGTGCTTTGGTTCTACATAATCGTAGTGCTCATTTACTGCTGTAGAGGGTTTCCCATTGTAGGGGCTACTATATATCCTAAGCACACATTTACATAGCCTCTCTTCCTGTACCCCTTTAACATACAAATCAAAACATCCATTAAAGCTATGCTTCTAATGTATGCTACATCATTCTTGACCAGCTTTACTTATGTAGTGTTTCTTCAGGTGAGAGCGGAGGATGCACCTTGATCGAGCCAGGTCCTCAAGCCTTTGAGTCTATGGCCTGGGAGACAGAATTGGTGATCTGACTCTGGCAACATGCGTATGAAAGCCCAGTCCACGCTGCAAAAGACTGTGAACAATCAGAGGCCCAGTTGTTGCTCCTAATAACATTACTAAGTCTGTGGACCTCCTCCAAACACTACCTTCTATCTCTGGCCTGAAGGGTAGGCAGCTTCTCTTTATTTTATTTATTTTTTTCAAGCAGCATTGTTTGCTGGTTCTTATAAAGCTAGCCTGAACCAGTGGTGTTTCCACTGGCATATCTCTTCATATTGCTGCAGGGAAATTTCCCCAGAAGCAAAGCCATGCCCATAACCAAAGGCACGGCCCTACAAACACTTATCAGGGCATTCCCGTCTGCTCTCACCACACTTTGTGAGCAATCCATGCAAATGAGCAGGCTGATTGACTGATCTAAAGGTGTATATTTTTATAGTGTGTCACAGATTATGCTGAATAATGAGCACTAAGGAACAGGGTAGAATGCAAAGCTGAAATGTTTAATAGCCACAGGGAGTATCCCTGGGTTCCTGTTGGTTTGAGGAAGATCTGGCACAACTCACGTCTGTGTTACGTAAGTAGGATCTGAATTCCACTCCTAATTGCACTCAGGTTCCTCTTCTCCAGGAGCACTTCGACTTGCTTCAGTGCAATCATGTGTGAACAAAGAGAGAGAGATATATAATGTTGATGTGTTCATGAACCTTGCTGTAAAACTAGGTATGTCTGCTCAGTAGTAGAGACGCAGGCAAAGTTAATCAGGGAAAGGAACAGTCTATCAAGAGACTACAAAAATGTGACCCGTTTTAACAAAAATGTACACATACAAAACACCTTCCATTCAGGCTAGCTGCTCTGCAAAGGAGTGATGGTTAACTATACAGTTAGCACAGACCATTAGTCACCAAGGCAGTTATTCTCCACTGTTTGTGTGTTATTTCATTTTAAGAATACCTTCACTTCAGAAAAAACAACTTAAGAGAAGTTAGCTTTGCAGTAAGACCTGAAAAGAACCTGTAAGGGTCAGGACCTTCAAAAAGAGCCAGCAAAATCTGAGCTTTTCTAGAGAAATGATGTTAACATAGGTGAGCTTCTGCAATGTTTTCAAGTCCTTTGAAACAGAAAGCATGGTTTTCTTTCTCCATTTTAGGGGGCAGGGGTGAAGTAAAAGGTAAAATTATGATTTTTTCAATGGCTGACCGTTATGACTACTCATGATTTGTTTTTTACCAGAACACTCAAAAGAGCAATTTCCAATCTGCGCTTCAGCTGCTAGCAGCCTACTTGTGCCTAAGTGCAATTAATCTGTCTCCTAACCTTCCTGTTTTTCTACAGGTTTATTTCAGTGGACATTCAAAGACATAAGAGCTACTTTAGAACAAAAGTCCCCAAAAGTTTCTCTTGCAGCAAAGACCAAGCCTACAGCCTGGAAAGTTAAAATTAAAGAAGGTAAAATCAAAGTTTATTTTAGAGTTCTTGTAGCATCTTATATGTAGTTTTTGCTTGTGTGTAGCTTCCACAGGCATAATAAAATATTAACTTTACAATTTGTACCAGGATGCATACCAAGTTTTTCTGGCTTCACAGAGTTCAGGAAGGAAACCATTATAGCTTCTAGTCAGGAACATAAACCAAATGCAGTAGGAGAATTATTTTGTAGGTTAGCTCAGTCAGACGTGGAAGTAGGGCCTGTTCTTACTGTTTACCATGAAGAGATGCCTTATATAAGTAGGGGTTAAGGTGAAATGGAATATGTATAAGCATAGCGTCTTACTTCTTGAAAAAAATATAAATTGGAGAATATGGTTCCTCTGCATGCCCTTTTCTTGCCTTACCATATTGCTAATATTGCATTGTGCTTGCATGCTTGTGTGTGGGAAGAAGTTCCCTGCAGGCAAGGAAGGAAAATGAAGCTATCTGTGCCCTATCTCATTCTACATCTATAGCTTGATCCAGCCAGCCCAGAGCTTCTTAATAATTTCCGTCCCACTAACAAGGAGAGATCTGATTTTCCTTTCCCTCTCAAAATAAAAATACATTCAGGCAGGAGCTGGCCTATGTTATGGCTTCAAATTCCTATATACAAGACACAACTAAGCTAAGTGAGGCTTTGCTACAGAATCCTAGAAGTTTGCATGGGTTCAGAAGGCAATGGACACATTCATAGAAGAGAAGTGTATCAACAGGTATTAAATACAAGACAGTGTCTCTGACTCAGAAAGTCCCTAAGCCACAAACTGTTAGAGTCTAGGAGTATATTCTGCAGAAGCAGTGGTACGTGCTTTGTCTGTTCTTGCACTCTTCCTTCGCGATCCACTCTTCGGCCACGGGATAGAGACAGGATGAGCTGGATGGGCTTTTGATCTGACCAAGTTCTTATGTTTTTATTTTCTTTCTGGTCAAGTGAATAATAAAAATGAGTAAGCTTGGCATTATAAAGTTTAAAAATTCCATAAAATCACTTCATATTTTAATTACACAAAATCCCTGACCCCAGAGGCTGTATCTGTGAACTACAGGAGGATACAAATTGCAGATGACAGAGTAAAGCCTTACTAGTCAATAGTGTTGATGGGATAAGAACTACCATCATAACTAAGTTTGTAAAGTGATATTGCATGTGTCAGCAAAGAAAGCGATGCTGCTGGGATTTATTTTTGCTGTGAGGACTGAGATAGATGCATCTGTCAATATTTGGGGAATAGCTGAAAGTATGAAAACCAGGGCTTCAAAAACAAGAAGAAAGCTGATAACTTAAAGAAAAGACATTTCTAGAAAAAGAGGTGACATCCTGGAATATACGCATACGCACACACACATTCAGAAAAAACTAATCATTTTTGGTACACTGCAGAGTCAAAGAATGACCCGTATTGACCTAAACTGTCTCTTAGCGTTTAATAGTTTTCTTTTATTCTTAAATAAGCAGACAGACTGAAAGGTCAGGGTTTTTTAACTGTCTTCTCTTTGAAGAAGTAAAGAGAAAGTAAAGAGAAAGTACAGAATCATTTTGCTTCAACTCAAAAAGTTACTCCTAACTTTATCTTATTTAATCATTACTTTTAAAGTAGCCAAAAGCTTCCATTCTGTTTGCTTATTAAAATAATTAATTAATTATTTGATTATTTTTATATGGAATTCATTTTTACATGTAGACTATAAATGAAGTTCAAGATGATGTAGTAATGTTTTCTGATCTACTTTAGAAAAAACGTGATTCATTTAGACTTAGACTAATGGTAGAAAATTACAAATTTGGATGTCAATATGAATACATTTGATGTAATTAATTTACTACTTTGATAACACCTTAATTAGGAAGATTTCTTGCCTTTGGGACTATCTTGTCAAAGCAAGTCATGACCAGCATTTCCCTTTCTTCCTTTCCCTCCCTTGCATGTTTTAACCACACTTTCAAAATCACCAAAAGCTTACTGAATAACACTGCCCTTGAATGCGATTTCTGTTCAAGTTTGATTGTCAGGACAAGTGGCTGTTTAGTATTTAGCATACCAGTCAACGACTTTTTGTGAGCAGCACTGAGAGTTCTTGGCTTCACCTTAATTTTAAAACTCCACAATTTTTCATAAGATGGAATAGCTGTTTTCTGTCCAACCCTAAACAATGAGCTTCATTAATTCAAGCGGATGAAATCTCTGATGCTACTTTGCTGATGGCATCCCTTGTTACTGGAACATAATTCAGCAAGTTGAATGAGAGACTATTTCTGACATGAGCACTATCTATGAAGGGAAAAGATTTTCCTAGATTAGAGATTATGATTTTTTGTGAGTAGCACATGCTACATCATTGACAGTTTCATTATCAACGTCACAAAATATTGCAGGGAAAACAAAATCAAAACCCAACCCTAGAAGATATACATAATGAGTTATATCTATAAGCCAAACTTTTTTCGAACGTGGTAAAAGGTATTTAGGGGAGCGTCCTTTAAAAAAAAATTTAAAAACCCCAACACTACAACAACAAAAAACCTGAAAATATTATCAGTGAAGATGAGATGTATGTGAAAAGCCCTAAATGCAGTAAAACTAACCTATCTAAGGAGATCCACTAGGAATAATTGGTATAGATCGTACAATTAATGATTTTATCACCTTTTAGACATCCTTAAAATTGTGTATTATTTCACATTCTGCTATATAAATCTTAAAATTATTACTTAAATTGAAAACATATTTAAAAATACACAAAACATTAGTTGTTCAACTAATCTATACAAGCAAATTCTTTGATATCTAGTCCTCTACTTCAGTGAAGGCAATCATGCAGTGTTTCCCCAGAGAACAGATCATTAGGAAATAGGTACATTTGGAGTACTTATGCTCCCTGTAGTACAGTTACCATACCTGGTTTCCCCGTAAGCAACATTTTCTGCATCTTATTTCAAAGAGGTCAACAAACTAGGCTATTTGAACAGCAAATCTTAAGATGCAGAGTCATCCCATCTGTTCTTTGAAGTGGCATAAATTTGAAGTGATGACCACATATGATTTTTATTGTAGCGATCTTAATAACCACTGAACTTTAGTTCTGAGCGACAACTTTGAAGCGTGAGCAATCCTCAGTGTTCACAGCCTTATCCTGTCCTGCTACGCTTCTCCACACGCAGGGATTCACACTGTATACTGGAGATAGACTTCTGTTGTATCTATCACAGTATTGTTTCCATTTCTGTTTTAAGTTATGTATTTCTGTACTGTGTGAAACAACTGTTATGGTTTTTTTTGTGCCCTCAAATGATTCATATTTCTTTGTCAAATGGAGAAAACATTACAGATGGAAATGTGGAAGATAACTGTAGTAGTTTTTCAAATTTTTTTTCCCAGTTTGTTCATAGCTCATGGGTGCGACAATTTGGGTGATGCTTGTGTCATCCTTCTCCACTAGCTTGCTTTTCTCCACACATATTTTGTCTATAAAAATCTACAGTTGGACTGTTCTGTCATATGCAAACCTCAAACTTTTAAAGGGAACATTTTAGCTTGATTCTTCCTATAACTAGTATTCAATATCCCCGCTGACTGGTAAATGTGATTCCTAAAAACAGTGCGGGAAAACTTTTCATTCTTTGGGTGTTCCTTGGCTAAAATTTTCCTCCCCCTAAATTAAGGCAGAGGGCTTCTTTCATAGTCTTTGCTGGATAGACCATAAAAACTATTGTATTTAAAGAGGTACATGCTATTCCCCTGGATTCTCATGAGAGAAAGGAAGAGGAAGTGAGGAGACCAAGAAACCTCTAATAGGTTATTTTTGTATATTTATAAGCCACACATTAGTCCCTGGTGCTACCCCATTTATGTAGGACAGAAGTGTAACAGAGGCTAAAGAAAGTAGGTCAGAGCACATGAGCTTGTATGTGCCTGCCAAAGAAGGCTGTGCAGGTAGATGAAGATACTGAAAAATGCAGGGCCAACAGAGGCCCCACAATTTTTCTGTGTACAGGACCACCTTGATGGGTCCTGTTTGACTAGCTAGCATCTGGATTCCAGCATCAACGCACAGCTTTCTGATCACATCCCAGTTTCAAAGAGGACAGAGTTCATTCTTTGCAAACTGATCGCACGTGATTTATTCTGGTCAGTTAGCATAGGCTAACTTATCTTTATGATAAAGATTTGCAAGGCCATTAGGCATTCTGTCTCTATTTAGTGGCCTCACAGACATCTCAGAGATCGCTGTTGTTTTTTCTTGACTCTTCAGCCTGTAAGGAAACTGCAAATAAAATGCCCTTTCTAATCTAGGTGGACTCCTAATCCAGTGCCCTTTCTGATTTCAGCATTTACCAGGATATTTTAAAAGCTGGTGATGTTACCCCTGCCTAGAAACCTAACTGAAGGTCTACACCCATATCAGTTCAAGACCTTAATTTAGTTGGGTGGCTCGTTCTGACAGCCGTCCTAAGCTTTGTTTGATAGCCAGCGAGAAAGCTCTTTAATCTATTTGCTCAATGGTTTCTGCAAGAATTGCCTGTAATCCTAACTCTGAAACTACACAGTTGGATCTAACCTACCATCTTGATTCCACCTCTGTTCTAAAAGTAATTAGTGCTTCAGGCTGAAACAGGCCAAATCTTAGCCCACCAGTACTTTCTAAGCTCATTCTGTTTAGCCATGCTGGTAGTTCACATGTAACCAATTTTCCTCCTGCTGTCGCAAACTTCCATAGCCACCAGACTGACATTTGATTTGCCAATTAAGCATTACTGGTTAGTCCTGGACCTGGGACACAGTGAGAAAGCTAGCTCTCAAGTGTTGATAACAACCTGCTTCTCTACTGATTAATCATAGAATCATAGATTAAGACTCATTCGCATAGTATAGGACTAGAAGTTCTGGAGCAGGCTCATCATACTTGTCCTTCCAGTATGAGCAGAAGTGCTCATGCATTCTCAAACTGGCAGGTTTCTGCAGCGCATGAGAGAACAGCTGCTATAGTATTCATCAACTGTTTCAAACCGGCTTTGCACACCTCTTTCATGTCCTCCCTATCCAATGTTCACGTTCTTTTCTTTAAAGTTCAAAGGCCTCGTATCTCTGAGCAGCTGCCGTATGTCACATACAGCCTTGGCTAGAAGGACTTAGACATGCACAAAATTGAACAGGGAGCTGGCACACATATCAGCTTGCATATTAATGGCAGAATAGATTAAAATAATGCCCAAATACCTTTAAAAAGAGGAAAAAAAGAGAGCATGAGAAATTGCAGACATGTTGGTTTCATGACAGATTAAATAATGAAAAAGTCTGGGATTCATCAAGAAAATTATAGATTAAAATAGAATGAATCTGTCAGCTTGGTTTAGTGAGGATGATGGGTCTTTTGAACCTGTTGCTCCTTCAGATAAGATTAGAATTCTGTCTGATTGACACCTGTGTTTGGTCAATGCTATTTATTATTTATATAGGTGATCTAAACAATGGCATAGTCTTTGTATGGTAAAGCTTTCAGCTCGTGTGCCTTTACATGCAAGTTTAACGATGTAATAAATATTTACGTATTACCAATAAATACTGTGGCATGACCCAAATAATTGGGATTATGATGATGACCATTTAAAAAATCTGGTCAGTTCAAATAACAATTTGGCTTTGTGTTTTGAATTGTTTCTATCTGAAAAGGGAATATTGAACAAAACGAGCCTGTAAAAATTGCTTCTCGGGTTCTGTTGGCCAAATGGGCAGAAGTCACGCAGTGGACCATGCTCATGGTGAGTGCAGCTCCTGATGGCTACCATTTCACTGGAACTCCTGGTCATAGAGTTTTGAATAGTCCCCAAGTCAGAAGATGTTAAACCAAGGAAAAAAATGCAGACAGGAAAGGAAATATGTATATATAGAAATACTTCTACAGAAATATAAGTTAGAAGTGTAGCAAAGACCTAGGTGGCAATACAGTCTACTTTGCAGTAGCAAATTGTCTATTACATGTTTTAAAGTAGTAATGCTAGAAAAGTATACATACTGTTTACGTGCTTCAGTAAACACAGGTGGAGTTGATATATAAGGAGCTACTTGGTGATTATTCTTTTGAAGCTTCAAACAACATTTTCATTACTGTCTGAAAGCTCCATAGTGAATAGCACAATTAAACCCTGAACTGAACACAAAGTTGACTTTAAAAGGACGAGAGCTGAGCAAAAGCCAAATCTAAAGTGCTGTTTGAAACTTGCCCTAAACTCGTACTTTTGGAATTTAGAAAGCTGTTTAAATGTTAATCATTAATAAAACATCAAGCAAATAGTAGTTTTGTGTTTTAAAAATAATTGTTGGCCTTATTCTCCCCTTCGTTTAATTTTGCCACACCTGTAAGAGCTATGCTATTACTGACAAAACTTGTATTTCTACTTTATTGTTATGCTTGCTGCTAGACTGGTGAACCCAGATTGTACAATGCAGACTTTTTTATAATTTAATATGCAATAAATCTTCCTGCCGAGAGCCTATACATATTCCTGCAGTTTCTGCATAAAGTTGCAGAAAAAGTAGAATGACAACATGGGCTTTACCCTGCCGCCATTAAAAGCGATGATAAAACTGTTGACTGCTTAAGTGCATGCATTCACATTAACCACATTTGATCTCAGTGACATCTGCTTACTGTTTTTGTGATCTCTCCATTCACGTATAGCAAAGGTTTCCAAGTTTTTTTGATGTGGTTTCTATGAAACCTAACTTTTCGGCTATACCGTATCTTCCCTAGATGTGCCCATTTTCTCTTTCTAATAAGCAGTGTTTAAAAGCAAGAGGAAAAAATGCATGCTTTGTCGTTCCGAACTTGACACCAGTCCTGACACCCAGATTAGCAAGATGCTGCCAAGTATGTGATCAGCAGCATCTTGTGTCTGCGTGGGCAGTAACATCTTCCGTCACTGAGTTTTGAACTCGCCTTTCATGTCTTACTCCTAGTTGAGGTACGGTATACCTTTGCTGAAAAAAGACTCATTTTGCAGAGGGTGGTAAGGGACACTCTGTACTTAAAAACATCTGGTCTACTTTGTCAGGCTCTAAAGAGGAGATTATTTTCCATTTTAACGTATCTGCTTGCATGTGAGAAGAATATTGTTAAAAGTCTGTGACTAACCATGTTACAGTGATAATTCAGATAACATTCTATTTATTATTAAGGTTGTGTGGCTGCACAGTAGTAAAAATTCCTTGTATCAAACTTTTGTTTATTGATATTGATCCTTTCCCTATTCTGATATTCAGTATGTTTTCAAGAAATGCAGCTAACTCAGCACCGTTTGCATTAAAAAAAATATAACAACCAGAGGTGCTCCTTATAATAGGATCTTGTAAACAGCCTCACAAATGGTGTGGGAATTTAAAAAGAGGATACTCTGCCATTACTACAAAGGAGAGACTCGGTCATTTTCCCCTTCTGTGCTTCAGTCTGTTATCTGTGCAGTGTGGAGAGCGACTGTGATTGCTTTCATGTTGAAATCTACATTAGTAGTTACAGGGAGCTTGAAAATTCTCCAGTGAGCTCTGTAAGTGCAAACTTTGTCAAAACCCAAGTGACTTTGGCTCCATGGTAATCCACGTTTTTTTTCTGCTAATTCCAGAGGAAGAAAGATGGGGATATTAGATCACAGATGATTCAATGTGACGCACAAAACAGCCCAACGAACTGTCACAATGTTGGTATCATTCCACTTGCTTGGCTATATATAAATTACAAATCCAGTGATTTTTAACGTTTGAAACTTTCAGAAGACTCAATATAGCTGAAGAACAGTTGAATATGGAATTAAAAATTGGCTGCTGTTGTTTTAGCTGTAGATAAGAAACAAAAAAATTGCTCTCAGCAATAGTATTTGTTCTTATTTTGCAGTGCAACTACATGGGAAACATCTTTATTGCAACTAGAAATATATTTGATATTTTAAAAAAATTAAGTAATAATAGAAGGAAGTTGCTTTGTGTAAAAATATTACTATAGATATTATCCATTAAATACTGTGAAATTACATAGCATTTTATGCTTTACAAATTTAAATACCAATTTGAACGTCTCTGAGGTTTTCCATAGACTCCAGTAGTGAAAGGTCAGGTCTAACCTAATTAATCATTACAATATTGTTGCTAGGTATTCCCGACTCTTGGACACAAAGCTGAGGCAGAAAATCATCTGATAAAGGCCAAAGAATGAGTCAATAGCAGACTTAAGATTGGAACTCTAAGTTCTCGCTTCCCGGTTTCATTCTGAATCATAAAATATCTTCTAACTGCTAAAGTGAAGAAGGAGGTCAGGAACAATTTAATTACATTCAGGCTTCTCACATTCATTTCTATGCTTTCTAAAATCTATTAGTTTAAAACTGCTAAAAGACCGAGGTTGCCTGATTCTGATTTCTAATGTGAAAATGCAAACTGAAAATTAAATGGAAGTATTAAGATGCAAAAAAGGCACAGATGGCAGTGCCATTATAGAAAAAAAATGAGATTAGAAGGTTGATTCTTAAGCCTATCTCCCATTGACTGGGCGCGGGAGCCTTCCGTCCCAGCTGGTTGTACTGGCCGCTCGGCAGCGCAACCGTCTCCGTAACAGGTTGCCATGAGGGACGGCTCTCCTGGAAGCCCCTCGTTGACATTCACGGCACGGAAACCTCACCATTCCTTAAAAAATGCACGCTTTTAATTCCCGTGGCTTCAAGAGGAAAAAAAAAAAAAAAATAGCGGTGATGTGACTCATCTAATTGGGGAAACGGTGTTTCTCGGAATTTGCTGTGGAGGGATGGCTGAGGGGGACGGTGGGAGCCTGGTAGGCGCAGGGCGTCCCCGGGTTCCTTCTGCTGCCCCGATCCCATCGCAGCTGCCGTTCTGCGGTGCCGACAGAAGCGCCCTCAGAAAATTAGGGTCACCGGCGATGATAATTATGCCAATATATGCTGTGCGGCGCTTTTCTGAGCTTCAACTCTTGGTTTCAGTCGACTGAGTGAAAAAATCGGGTTTTGTTATAAACCTTGAAAAAAAAAAATAATGCCTTGTTCTTCGTGGTTGTGAGGCACACCCTGGGGTCCGACCTAAAATACAGCCTAAGGGGTCTGACGTGAGGAACGACACCCGAAGAACCCAGCCAGGAAAAGACCCACCGCCATATGTAAGCGCACCGAACGTTCGCGCCCCGGGGGCGGCGGCGGCGGCCGGGGTGCTGCCCTCAGCTACCGGACCCGGATCCCCCCCACCACCACCCCCCGAACTCGGTCCCCTGCTCGCCCCCGCGGCGACCAGCCGGGCCGGGCGGCGAGCGGGGCCGTGGGGAGGGGGTGCGCTCAGCCGGGCCGCGCCGCTCCCGGACCCGCCGCCGCCCGCCCGCAGGGGGCGGCCGCGAGCCGCGCCCACGTGACGCGCGCCGCGCCGCGCCGCCGTGGCCACGCCCCGCGGAGGCAGCAGCGAGCGAGGCCGGCGGCGGCGGCGGAGGAGGAGGAGGGGGGGGAGAGGCAGCGCCGGGCCGGCGGCCGCGCCACGGCGGGGCTGCGAGTCGGCGGAGTCCGTGGCCGGGGGCGCGGAGCGGAGCGCAGCGGGGCAGGATGTCGCGGTCGGTGCTGCAGCCGAGCCAGCAGAAGCTGGCGGAGAAGCTGACCATCTTGAACGACCGGGGCGTCGGCATGCTCACCCGGCTCTACAACATCAAGAAGGTGCGGGGGCCCCGGCGGGGAGGCGGGGGGAGGAACCGCCCCGGCGCGATCCCCGCCGCTTGACCGGGCCCCGGCCGGACCGGCGCTCCGCCGCCGCCGCCTTGCTTGCGGCTCACCGTGCCGCGCTGCGGCCTAGCTGCGGGGCCCGAGAGGCAGGGGCGGGGAGGCGGCGGGAGCCGCGGCGCCGCCGCCGCGGTCAGGCGCTCCGGCCCGGCCGGCCGCTGCGCCGCCTGTGGGCCCGGCGGCGGTGGGCCGGGGCTTCCCGGGAGGCCGCCGCCTCAGTACCTGGCGGGAGGGAGGAGGGGAGGGAGGCCCGGCGCTGCGCGGCGCCCGCAGGCCCGGCGCCCCCCGCCGCGGGGCCTATAGGCCCGGCGAGGCCCCCGCGGCAGCCGGTGCCGCCCGGAGCTGCTCCCGCCCCGCCGTGCGTGAGTCACGGGAGCCGGGAGTGGGCTGCTCGGCACGGGCTTTCCCACGCCGAGTTGCGAAACCCGTCGCTTACCGAAGGGAAGGGTTTTGGGTAAAATTAGTAAGTTTAATTTCAATAAGTTCGAGGCGCGCCGTTGCTTAGCAGCTCCGGCGTGAGATGGAGCAGATGCGTGAAGCTGCCGTGGGGGCTAAGAGTGCTCCCCGCCCTCCCGGAATGAAATACGTCGGTGTTTGCATAGGTGAGGTGGTTCGGCGGTGCAGGAAGCTGCGGGTCTGGGTGTTGAGGGAAATACCTAGATGGGTTACGCCTCCCTGTTTAGTTAATTTCTCTTCTGGAGGAAATCGCTGGCCTTTCCTACATGGAAGAGCCTGGTTCATGGCCGTCCCCTGCTCTACGTGCTTCGTGTCCTTACCAGGTCAATTTTCCTAACGTGCAGTACACCATCTGAATGTGTACGGCTGCTCAGTCCACTTCCAGTCGTGAATATTAGTTAGGATTTTATTGCTTTGCCTTCAACACAGTTATTTCTGGGAGGTTTTTCTTACTTCAAAGAAGATGTCAGTTTTTACAGCCAAGCAACGAGCATACCTTTGCAGGTTTAGCGTGTTAAACTTTCTGTGCCATTCTGCATGCTGGGTTCGGCTGGCCTGCGCTGCAGCAATAGCAGAAGGAGTTTGAGAGTTTTAGGTAGTTCCTTGATCGCTCTGACATCTGAACCCCAGTTGCTGTTGGGACTGAGCCTGCTTAATGGATCTGAGCTAAAGGATGTGTTTTGCCAAGTTGTTTTGCTCGTATGGGGGACTTGTACTCCAAAAGTAGTAAAGGGTACTTGACTATACCAATTGCATTGTTGATTTTAGTTAAGGTGGTGTTTCCAGGAAAAAAACCCAAATGACTGCAGTATTCCAAAGCTAGCATTGATCCACAGCAATCTCAGTAGTTGGTGTGCACTTACTTAAGTGTTTCTGCAGATCTCCACTGACATAAATAAACCGTTCTAACTTGATTATTGCAAATTCTTCTCTTTCCATATAGAAGTGAGGTTCCTTTTAGTTCGCAGTTTTGTTTGTTGGAAAATTGCTTCAACTTAATAATTGTAACAATATAATCACACTTCTAACACAAACCAGAAATTCCCTCTTTATGGGGAAAAGCATCAAAACGGGGAAGTAATTTGTGTGTGTGCGCTTCTTATGCTTTGAGAGAAGTACGCCAGGTGAAAAACAGGCTGGGGGAATTTCGCCTGAGCATAGCAGTGCTTTGTGGGGAGGATGCAGGAAACGAGACAGGAATGACTAAACCTCGTCTTGACAGTTGTGAGTGCAGACTCTGTTTTCGTTACCGGTGTTCTGGTTTGGGGACAAACTCAGTTTTTCAGGGTTTTAACTCAGGTTAAAACAGTCCAGTGTCTACAGACACGTTTCTGCTGGTGTGTTTAGATGGCAGAGTCCTGAGCATGTTTGCCCATATGGTGGTAGCTTCTGCCATTACTCGTGTTAGTGAAGTGATGCAAGTGGATAGATTCTCGGTAGGGGAGTATCAGCACTAGAGGTGGCACCAGTTTTTCCTGCAAATGTCATGAACTGAGTCCAAAATTGCGTAGGTCTTACATACAGAGAGAGAGGAGGCATATCCAAGCGGCTCTTTTATTGCGTGATGTATAGTTTTGCAAATCTGAAGATGTCTCAGACACAACTCTGTGTATTCATGTAGTAATTTGTGATTTAAATAATTGTTTTCTTAAGCTGTAGTGAGTACTGCTTGTCAGTGATAACTAGCTAGCTCTGATGGTAAGCCCCAGAAGTCTTAGGATTGATGACTGTATTTTATTATGGATCTCTCTTCAGACCAGCTGCAGCATAGCTGGCTGCTTGGAGCACTTTATTTTTCCTTATTTCTCTTTTTTCCCCCCTCTCTGAAAATAGTTGGTTCTAAAACTGCTGTTTAAGACTCTCATGGCTTCCTCCATTGAAGATGATATTGAAACTCAAGTTACTAGAGATAACCACACAATATGTGGTATTGCGGTTAAAGGAAATGGTTAAGACTTTTTTTAATAAGAGGAAGTGAGAGGTGAAGTGTGTGTAGCTGCCTTACAGATTGCTGTAGATGCTGTCTAGGAAGTAGAGATTTTAAAGGATTAAGAATTTTCTCAACTGTTAGAAACAAAGCAGGACAATTTTACTTCCCAAGGAATTACAGAAGTTGTTAAAAGCAGCTAGAAACTTGATATCTATACTTCAACTTCCAATATAAATTTCAATTTTTATGTCGTTGGGCTCATAGCTGTTAATTTTTCATCGTTTCCTGTTTACTGACCTTCTGTGCTATTACTGTCTTCTGAAATAGTTTAAAGTTTGTTGGTTTTAAGATAGAGTAGCTGAATGTATGGGGTTTTGCCTTTGAGAGTGACATGGAAAATACGAAAAGTGGAGTTACTAAAGTAATAGTGGATGATGAGACAAAATTCACATTTGGTCTGTGTGGAGGTGGATTTTTTTTGTTGCTGTTGTTACTTTAAAGGATGACCCTTTACCTGCTGCTTTGAGCTGTCTTTTGTACTGGGACCGGTATTAGTGCTGAACTTGGAAATCTTTCCATTGCAGTTTCTCTCCTGGTTTGTTCCTTCTGCTTTTAAAGAATTTAACCTCAATTATCCAGGCTAGCAATTTTATTATTGCTTCTCCATGTAACTCTTTTGTCATTACTTGCCTAGCACTAAACCTCTGTAAGTCAAAGCAGGGTGTTTTTCATGCCATTCTGGCTTAGGAGAAGCTTGAATTTTATAGTTACCTTTCAGAGCAGACGGAGACTGTGTTGGTAAGCTTTGTGTAATGCTGCCAGTATTGGCAAGTAAGTGTTTTGTTCAAGAGTGGTGGCACAGAACTAATCTTGTTTTCTGTGGGCCTGTCTCTTGTTTGTTTGTAAAACCCTTGGATACTGGGAAGTATTCGCAGTAAGAGACTTCATCTTAAAATACCTGAAGTATAGATGTAGCCAGAGCAAATCAAGAGAGTGTGATTTTGATGAATGTTGAAACAGTGCTACTGTAAATAGAACTGCTAGTGATAAAAGTTAAGGTTTTTAATTATTTAGAGTATATGTTATTCAAACACGATGAGTCTTATTTAGCATTAATTGCTTTGCTAGCAATGTTCTGTTGTTCTTCATGGTACAGGTTTTACGCTTGTGTGCGAAATTTTTTCTTAAAATGTCTTTAACAAAACTAATTCTTGTGACTTTCACAACTCTGATGATTACATAGTATCTGAAAAATGAGAATCTTAAACCAATTCTTAGATATGAACTGCATAACCAAACTGAAGTCACAGATAAGGAGCAGAATAAATATTTGCAGGTGCTTTAGCTGACTTTACTGTTCCAAACGAAAAATGTGGTCCCGATCCTATTGTGAGCACCACATAGCGTAGTAAGGAGCCAGGTTTAAAATCATTTAGCAATTAATCACCTGCTAGTTAGCTCTTTAAAGAGGCAATAGTGGGAATATTGGATTTTTACCTGTCTTGAGGATGTTAGTTGTTAGCCATTTTAAAGACTGGGTACTTTTTGTTTTCCCTGTTCATTTTCTCTTCTGCAGCAGTTAAAGTGAATGCTTTTTTCAAAAGAGCAAGCAAAGACATATGCTGTGAGGGAAAGAGAAGGACTGCATCAAATCTCCTGGGGTAAAATGATGACAAGTTGACCAGATCAGCCAAGGCTGAATAGAGGTCAAACCTTACTTCACCAGCCTTTTACGCTGCTCCTGAGATTGGGGTGAAGAAAAAGATCCCAAAACCTCTGAAACTGGACTGCAGAGGACTCGACAAACTCTCAACATTGCAGGGGACAGTTGTAAAAGCCAGTCGATTAAAGTGTACTGTTCTGCTCAGGCACTAGAGCGGTTCTTTAGGAAAAAATAGGAGAGATCTTAGATGACTGGTGGAACATGGGGAAGTTTCCAGTCTGCAGAGCTCTGAAGTTTGGAAGGGTGTGGGATTAGATCACCCTTTTGACACTGAGCTCTGTGCTGGAGTGTGGAGCTTTGAGCTGAGAGCAAAAGCTCACAAATAATCTGGTTTTGAATTGTAAGTTTGGTATTGGAACAAACAGATAATGTCTTCAGGTCATCAGGAAGTGTCTTAGGGTGGGGCAGTATTGCTTCCAGTGTTTGATAGATGTCAGCAATTCTTTAAAGGTTAAGATGCCAGTATATGTTGGTCTGTTTGTGTTTGTGATCTTAGAGGAATAGCTCAGAATACTGTCCTGCTGATAAGAGGAGAAGGAAACCCCAAACAAACTTACGGTCACTGCTGGCAATAAAAATAAATAAAATTCCTTTGTTCAGGAAGCAAACACAGACTGATGATACCATGTCATATATATATATTTTTTTAACTGAGAAAAGCAGTTAATTTTGTAAAGAAACAACTAGATTTTCTAATACAGTTTAAAAATACACCATGATATCTTCTGAAATAGAGAAAGCCAGACGGATTTATCATTTTTGTATCAAGTGTAGACACAAAGAATTATCTTGCATTGCTTCTTTGCTTACAAATATGAATTACCTGCTCCCCCAGTTCCTGTTCGTTTGCTCTGCTGTGTGTTGTTGCAAAAACAAATCCAGTTTTAGTTGTAAGAAGTTTTTAAGATTGCATGCGGAGGAGATGCAGCTAAAAAGTCTTAACGGTTGACATTTTAGATTCAGAATAGACAAGCCATTCCCACTGCCTTGGTTTCTTTTATTAAGTTGTTACTTTGTAAATTACATGTAGGAAAAGTTTTGTGGCAGTGAAACTTCTCTTCGTTTTTTTTTTTCTTCTTTGCGTTTCACCTGCCCCATATTTGATGAGTAGAACCAAATGCTTAAACAGGTGCTACAAACCCAAGAGTGACTTTATCAATGTACAGACAGTGTTAAACCAAGTGTATTTCTTTCATCGTCAAGGTGACAGGTCACTCTAGTATGGACAACTTAGTAGATACTTTACACGTTAACCTAAGCAGGGCTGCTGACATTACTTCATCTGATTGTTCTCATGAACAATCTGAGGAAGTACAGTCTGGATGAACTTGTAATGATGAAAGCAGCTGAATAACCATATTAGGGAATGGGAACGAAGATCTCTTTGTCGGACTGCAGTTCATCAGGGTCTCGTTGGGTGTGTCTTACTTCTGGTTCTGGTCACTCTTTGCATTAACAACGTAGATGATGACTACAGTGTGCTTATGAAATTAGTGGGTGATAGGAAACTGGAAGAAGCTACAGAAATAATGAAGAACTTAATTGGAGTTCAGTTTGATCTTAACAAATTGTAGATATGATCTAACAACCTTGGAGGTGGTTGATCAAGTATGATTGTAGGGTATTTTGCGCTTAGGGAAATTTAAAATAAAAAATGAAAAGTAACAAGATAGCGAGTCTGCAGAAAATAGCCAAGAAAGGTTAGGGACATGCCAGGGCAAATGTGAGCCAACTAAGTTTCGCTGCAAAAAATCAGGGATGACGTGAGGTTTATAAATGTTTGAGCAAGATAGTCTGTAGACAAAGGAAGTAATCCTTTTGTTCTACATGGCATGCACTGAGACTCATACGAAATGTATCTGATTCAACACACTTTTCACTTTTTAGTTAACGGGACTTTCTTCTGCTGCCAGATCCTGGTTGGCTTATGGGAACAATACGGTTCTGCTGAATCTGTTAGCACAGTTTATATATCAAAATATGAGTTTACCTTTTGTACAAGTATCACTTGTGTAACTGCAAACATCAGTAGTGTAGTTTACCTGGTACAAGAGTACCCCAGTACTACTGGTGTAGGACATTTTCATTTCAGCCATCAAAAGTATTAAACTATAATAATTTGTCCATGTGTGACCAACTAATTCTTGCATCTGCTTGCATAGCTATTGGGAGGGACAAAGCTTCACTCACAAAGCTTATCTGGGACCAGCCTGTTTAGATTTTGTGGAAGCCTAAGTTTATTATTAAAATACAGCAAAGCAAATCATAAAATGGTTTGGGTTGGAAGGGACCTTAGAGGTCATCGAGTTCCAACACCTCTGCCATAGGCAGGGACACTTTCCTCTAGACCAGGTTGCTCAAAGCCCCATCCAGCCTGGCCTTGAACACTCTTCAGGGATGGGGCATCCACAGCTTCTCTGGGCAACCTGTTCCAGTGTCTTACAACCCTCGGTGTAAAGAATTTCTTCCTAATTTCTAATGTAAATCTACCCTTTCAGTTTAAAGCCATTGCTCCTTGTCCTGTCGCTACACTCCCTGATAAAGAGTCCCTCCCCATGTTTCCTGTAGGCCCCCTTTAAGTACCGGAAGGCTGCTATAAGGTCTCCACGGAGCCTTCTCTTCTCCAGGCTGAACAACCCCAACTCTCTCAGCCTGTCCTCATAGGAGAGGTGCTCCAGCCCTCTGATCACCTTCATGGCCCTCCTCTGGACCTGCTCCAACAGGTCCATGTCCTTCTTGTGCTGAGGACTCCAGAGCTGGATGCAGTACTCCAGGTGGGGTCTCATGAGAGTTGTGGTAGGCTTCTTCAGAGATGTTAAGGCAAATGTAGTATGAGCTGTTTCCTTACATATTCACCATTCAAAGCAGCTCTTTATTGATTATTCCTCTCTCTCTCCTTCTCAGTAGTTTTGCTTTTTCAAAGTTGGAGATTGTCAGTTGGTAATCTCATTATTTTAAATGCATGACAGAAACAAAGAATAAATAATATCTTTTGTCCTACAGAATTCTGGAGTTGATGATGAACCTGTCTCTTTTAATGTTTCTCTGCCATGTATTAGTTAGTATAATTTATAGGATGCATGGCTGCAAACCAAGCATTGAAACTTACAGATACATTTTAGGGTGAAGTCTTTAATGCCAGCAGCTATTACAAGGGAAGAAGAATAGTTTTACTGTGCATGCCTTTCTTGCATGTCAAGAGAATGTGCTATAGTAAACTGTAAATGCTATGTACAAGAGCTTTTCCCATTTTTTTTAGTATGAGAAATGTTAGTGTATTTCCATTTATTAATGAATGTTACTAACTCAAGGGATGGCATATTTTTTGCTGTCATTGAAATTCCATCAATTTGCTGGTTAAATTCACAGGGTTTTTTAGTGCAGATTCATTTGTAAGTGGAACTTGAAGGTGAGGTGATTTGTTGACTAAGATTATTTAAGCATATGTTGTCGCAGTCCAGTGGAACTGTGCTAAGCAGTGTTTTATCTCAAGTCTGCAGTAACAGTAAATCAAGGTCTCTTGAAGTAATAAAAACAAGTTAAATTGCTGCAAAATATGACTTGTTTTATGATCATCTTCTGATGTAGGAGGTTTGGGGGATGAAAATAGGAAATGATTGATTCAAATGGCCCTTTTTCTCTTTTATTGGAAAACAGCCCTGCTAATCGTTTGGAATAGGTTGGGCTTAGCAACAAAAAGAAGGATATAAAAAGTATTTCTATAATACGGTAACATATTTAGGCTTTTTCTCATCATCCTACACCATGTAACTCAAGTAATACTTCCCAGTGTTCTTACTCAAGGACATGTGGCAGGTGTATGTAAAAGGCATGAGTAAAGTTTAGGTGTTCTAAATGGAAGTTTGCACCCAGTATACTGTGCTGTGGCACTGGCTTGTGACAATGATTGTACCTGAACGTAAACGTCCCTTTACTCATGTCACATCAGCTGGATATGCGTAGTAATTTTGTTGCTGGATGTTTTTTGTTCTCCTCCAACATCCTCTGTCCTCAAGTAGGACGTAAAATGTTAGGCTTTGATTTTTGCAGTGATAGCTGTAACTGTATTTGGGCAAAAGGTCTCTTTGTTATGTATCTTAATGTTGGTGTACTCTGGGCCAAAGACAGTTGTACTGGGTTCTATGTTCTTCTTTAGAGGCTGCTTATCTTAAATGTAGACCTTAAGCAGGTGTTTGTTGTTGGATATTTTCTTGTTGGCTGCTTCTGAGTGAGTGCAACCTAGAAAGTGAAGCTATGTAGTATTTTTCATTTTCAAAGTGAAAATAGTATAGAAGACACTAATAGCATCAAGTGAAGAACAGAGTCGGCGTTTTGTTTAATAATAATAATAATCATAATCTAGTTACCTAGATTATTAGGGTAGGTAGGAAAACTCTGCTTTAATTCAAAATGTATGGCATAGTGAAGCATCTCTAAAGAAGCCATGTAGTCTGATCTGTCTTAACCTGAAGTCTAATGGCTTGTGCATATGATAGCAAAGATGTATTCCGAATAATGAATCTCTTCGGTATAGAAATCACGTTGTTCTTGTTAGAGTTGGATGCATAGAATCAGATCAGGAAAATACATTCACTTGTCATAGCAGGATACCATTCCGAAGTGCTGTGGAAAGAAATGCTGTGTAACTTGATAGAAATCCAGTGTCTGAGTCCTTTTTAGTTTATTTTTTTAATTAGTTAGATTAGTCTCTAATGGTAGCTTTGCATCATCTTTTTCAGCATAACTGCTTGACAGCTGTTTAGTAATGTACAAAGGAATTTAGAGATGACTGCTGGGAGATTCTTTCAGTATAATATTTCGGGGCTGAAGCAGCTGGAATCCCATAGCTTCAGAGCTGTATTCCATGAATGCTGCACTAGTAAGAACATTTTTAATTCTTGCATTTCTTTTTAATGCTCAAAGACTGTAGCCATTCTGTCGGGGTTTTTTTAAGATAAGAAATGAAAAAAGGATGTTGCAGCCCACTTAGGGGGAAGAAGTGATATCTGAGGCTGATTGAGAAAGGGCTACTGCATTTGGCTAATTCTCAAATTCCGTTTGAATGCTGGAGAGCTGTATATGGCAAAGTGATCTTCGTATGCTGTACCACGGTGTTGCTGCCTATTCCTATCCCTGCTGACAAGGGATTTGTATTGACTAATACAACTATTAAAAGCAAAAGCTACCTTTCTTATCTATATTCTAAGACCATTGCCCTCAATGTCTTTGTGGTTTTGTGCCTTATCACACTTTCACACTTGTGCGAAAGTGCTGGGATTGGGGTTTGTGTTTTCATTCTCTTATACTTTCTAGAGTAAACCGTAGTGAGCTTGAGCTTCATAGGTCTGTTTGCCATTTTAGGAGAGGTTTAGCTTATGTAGACTGTTTTACATGTGACGCTGAATGCAGGTAACAGTATCGATGAATAGTGTATTGATGCAACAACAGTTAGTAATCAAATAATATCAATTCTTAGAAAGGCGCTGAACTGCTGTGGAATATGGGAGAGGGAAGGAAAAGCCATCGACCCACTCGTTTGAGGTGTCTGTTGTCCTCTTTCTATTCAGTCCATGTAGGTAGGCTTGTACAGCTTTTTAGAAGGTGGAATTTTGAAATGTATGAAGGATATCTTTAAAAGTTTGTATCTTGCAGCAATTTTCTTCCTTATCTATGGATCAATCACAAGGTGTAGTTTATTAGTGGGAATAATGACAGTTGTTTTAAGTGTGATGTTAGCAAACAAACAATGGGAAGGAGTAAAGCTCTCTATTGCATATTCGGATACATTGAGGGGATTGCTGGTTAGACTGAGGATAATACTCATCATCTCTGGGAACTGAGTTCCTGAAGCCACGTGAGGGATGTGCGTGTGAGTGTTTTCATACGTCTGTTTCCATGTGAATGATCTGTGTGCAAGGGCTTGTGGAGAACATAATTTTTAGTTAATGTTTTGGAGGGCTGATTTATAGGAGGAAAAACATCTGTTGCTAGGAAAAATAAGGAGTGTATGTGGAAGTAATGTTTCAATTCAGACTGAAAATATTAAGAAGTAAATGGTGGCAGTTATCTCCTATATAAGAGCAGCCGTACTGGATTTTAACAGGCCACAAATATATGTTGTCCATTAAGCTGTTTTCTTAGCTTGTAATCCTTCTTTTAGTAGAGAAAGTTATACGATGTGTGACAAGGACAGAAAATTGAAATAATCTGACACAGATTCTTACAAAACCATGGCATCTAGTTAATTAAGACTTTGTAAATTTGAAGTGCCTTGCTTACTTTTTTGATGCCTATTTACAGTATAATTTTTGCTTTTGAAATTGTGTAAAGACTTTAAAGTGTGTACAGAATAGACCTTCTGTGGTGCTTGCTGCTGTGAAAATATCGAAGCAACTATTTAACATCTAATTGATAATGTGGATGTTGCTGAATTTATTTTCCTTATAAATTCCTCTTGGAGTGTTATAGATGTGACATTTTAATAAAATTTAGTATTTTTGTGGGAAAATTAGCAAATGTGAGAATTTGGTATTAGAGTAGTATGTTAGCATACATCATGATGGTCATGTACTGCTGGTAGGAGTTTTAGAAACTTACAATAATGACTCTTTTGTTTTTTTTCTTGGCTACCGTTTCTTTTTCAGGTATGTAAAACTTCACTGAGTTTCTCTCCTTTTTTTCCCCTGTAGTTGCATGTGATATTTGTTAATTCCTTTTTTCTCTCCCTACCTGAACTTAGTTTGGAAATACTATTACAAGTTACATGTTTCAGCATACAAGCAGCACTTTGCACAATAGTGAAATTCGAATAAGTACATGTAAAGTTGTTTGTGAGTGTTAGAATAATCACCATACAGTAGAAAGTATGCTGCCTAGAGTAACAGATGATCATAATGTTCTCTTGGATGTAGGTAATAGTATATTAGTTCACTTAAATGTAACATATTTTAGAACTTAAAGAGTAATTTGTTTATATGTAATTTTTCTCTCTTTCTATTACACTGCTTTCCCAGCAAGGACAAGTTTGGAAGGTTTGCAAAGCTTTTCACCTTCCCTTTGCCCGCTTGCCCGCTTTCAGAATCGGTCTCATACTCCATGACTTCTGTCTCTACAGTCCACAACTCGGTCATAGAAATTAATGTGGAAAAGTTTTTAAATGAGCTGTCATTTGAGTTCACTATGTTGCGTAGAAACGCCTAGCATGTAATTTAGTTTTGCATGAGACACGAAACTCCTTTGCAAAACCCTATGAGGACTGTAAAACTAAATGAATATTTGAGAGAAAATACAATTTGAGCACAAATTTTGTCATGTAAGTAATGCTGCTTTTAGTATGTTTCTCCAAACTAAATGGTATAGCATGGCTTGCTAGTCAGAGTAGTTGAGAAGTGGTGTGCCTGACAGCATGCACTGTAGCTGGCAAAAATAGGTGCTTTGTCAGTCGTTCGTCCACAGAAGCTGTTCTGGTATGTCTACGTAACTTATTTAAGAGACCTAACATTTAGTTGCGACTTCTGTTGAAATCAAAATTTAGTGAAATTTCTTGATTGCTGCTTTTAAAGCACAGCCTATGTTACCGTAGGAGTAAAGAAAATGAGAAAACTTGAGTTCTTAATCTAAGGAAATAGGATACTTTAGGCAAGTACCGGTGGTTTTATTGTAGGATGGAAAACTGTCTTTTAGTTAGCAATTTAAAGAAAAATGAAATGCAGATTGGTGGTGGGGCTTTTAGTTTTGTTTCGCAAAGGATAGTTTAATCATTTAATGTGCCCAGCACTGTCCTCCACAGATAATGAAATGATTGAATTTTCTAACAGTTTATTAACTCCAGATGCATACAACACTACCTCAAACCAGGAATAGCATTAAAAGGAAACCATTTTTTTTCTCCTTCTTTTAGGATTGAGTTTTTTCCCTCACTGCTGTTCTGCACTAACTGCTTTGATATTTCCATGCATCTTTTTCAGTAGAAGAGCATCTCTGTACTGTTTCCCATTGCATATTTCAGCTGTGACAGTCCCCGCACTTTGCCTTTCATTTTATCACCTGCTCACTAAAAACAAGCAAACAAAATAAGAATCTTTCTAGTTTGTCTTCAGATTTGCAACTATTACTTAGCTTTAGATGGATGATTGTGTTTTTACTTCATTTTTTATTGTATTTTTTTATAGGCATGCGGTGACCCCAAAGCCAAACCATCCTATCTTATTGACAAAAACCTGGAATCTGCTGTCAAATTCATAGTCAGGAAGTTTCCAGCAGTAGAAACACGCAACAACAATGTAAGTAACCAAATAGCTATATAAGTATTTTTCTTAATACCCTTCAGCACTTGTTGCTCAAATCTGTGAGGTTTTGTGTGTTCTTATAAAGCATCTGATGGTGACAGTTGTAGTTGGAGTATAGTTGTTGATTCAAATGTCTGGCAGGATACTTTAGAAAGAACTGTCTCCAAAAAGACAATGTTATACTGTAATTCTGGATTGGTTTTGTTAGGGTAGGTCACTTTCTGGTTTTCTTCCTGCCTGCTCTCTTCTGTTCCATTTCAAAGAATTGTCAATGGGAAGTAATCCTTGGAAAAAATCATGCCTGATAGTAGAAATTCTTGGTGACCAGACTGATTGCAGAAGATGGAAGTTGCATAACTTTATTTGTGGTGCGACCTGAACAGCAGATCAATAAAAGCTACTTGACTGCAAAGTGGGAAAATGTATTTGTACTTTACAGGTGCTCGTACCTCACAGGTGTCCTTGCTTATGTGGGGGAATAAAGAATGCTTTAGTACATAAGGAGAAACCTTGTAAAGTACAAAAATACGGAAATATAATTTTCTTCTTCAGATGTAGTGAGTTCAGTTGCAGTAGGAAATTGTTTTTCACCCTTCTGAGTGATTCAGTATTGCTGAATTTGACTTTGTTGCCTTTTAGAGATAATTAAGATCATTAGATTACAGGTAGGTGTTTTGGCAGGTGATGTACACTTGTTTCTCCGTTTCAATTTGAAAGTCAAGGGAAAGATTTTTGTTTTACCTTATATTTCTTTCCAAAGGTGGAAAGTGGAGGTAGGTGTTGGGTTTGCATGTTCCCTGCATGCAACTACTTGCATGTGTGCTTGAGAGGTTTAGGCTTGCTTTAAGCATTCAGGTTTCTGCAGAATGGTAGTGGTAATAGCAGTGGGAATAATTAGTTTCTTTTACAATGTCGTCCAGAATTGCTATATAATGTCTTCAGTAATACCAATGGAAAAAAAAAATATAAAAACTTTCCCTTATGGAGGCAACAATTTCAGTCAGTGTGCTTTCTCACTTTAAAACTTGTACATGTTTTGTACTGTTTAATATTCCTCATCTTTGTATTGAATTTGATTGTGTTAGTAACAAATATGGCAAATTCTTTATCAAATTTATGTAAAAATCGTAAACCCTTCAAACCATGTTTAGAGAATATGGAAGCATTTACCAAACTTCAGTGGCAGATCTACTGTTAAAAGATTACGTATGTAGAATTTGTTTAATGCAGTTGCATGTATGCTCTACATGTCTTCCAGTTGTTGACTGTGAATTTGGAGCTTAACTAATGATAGATACTTAAGCTTTTGTACTGTGAAGTTTATGAAAAGAGATCAAAGCTAAACTGATATATTTTGACAATCACAGTTTCTAAAATGGGACACGCTCATAATGTTTTGTCATCGCCTTGTGTTTATTTACCATGAGCCAGCCAGGTCTGTGTTTATGAAGCACAGTTATCAAAAGCCTACCCTCCTTACGTATGAGCACAGTTTGAAGTGGGGGTTTTCAGTTCTAGCAATAGGCAGCTGGGGTTTCTTTCCCTGCAGTCAGAGCTGAGGGCAGTCTGCTTGTCTTAGTTATTTACAGATGTTTTCCTGTAGAGTGTTGTATCTCCCCAAAGAAACCTTTACCTGTGACTGATACCTAATGAGACAAAAGCCACGTCATCTGCAGAGATAGTTCTAGTTTGATGCAAGATAAATTTTTGTTTGTAAACTTTAGCTTCAAGAAGGCATAAGCATTTAGCTCCTGGCCAGGAAGATGTTCCCCTCCTTGCTCTTCCTTTGTTTCCCTCCTCCTGCTGGCCAACAACCAGCTCACTATATATTAGGAGGGCACACCAGTGAGTTCCTTCAGTAGCAAAATGGGTGATCAGAGATTTAAAAGGGCAAAAGCTTATTGGAACAGGGACGCATCCATTAATGAAATATTATGAAGGATTATTGCAGGGGAAATAGTTGAGAAATCGTAGCCTGTGCTGCTTGCTTGCAGTGAAAACTCCAGGACATCCTTTCAGGGGAGCGTTTTGGATTTTGTATGTTCAACTGCAGCAGTTGCCATAGCTTAGCATTTTGCATACAGTTAGTAATACCTATTGACATGTCAGTGGGTCATGATGCTAAACAAGCTTGCATTCAGTGAGAAGCAGTGGTGCCTGCTTTTTGGAATGTTTTGACCTATTCTTTAGCTGCTAGTTTGTTTTTCTCAGGTGCCATCATCCAGAGTGTTTTTTTTCTCAGGGGTGAGCAACACATTTTATTGTTGAGTATGAGCAGTCACTGCTGTAATCAGATCTTGAAAAGCCCACATTTTTAGTCTTTTGAAACAAATGATTCTGTTATGTCTGCTATTGATAGCTGTTGCATCCTTATTCACAAAACCACAGCTCCTGGTTTTGTTCCTCCTTCAGTGTTTGACATGCTGATTCAGACTAGACTGATGGCTGACAATTGCTGATTTTCAATATTGTAGCAAGAGTGAAAGTTTGAGCCATTGGAACAAAAGTGAAATGCCTGATGAATCCTTGCTGACCAGGCTGAAAAATAAAATGTAGTAGTTAATCTTCCAAAGGATCGATTATAGGTAACTCTGGGTCTCATCAGTTCATAATTCACTCTTTCTCGCTGTCCTAGGGCAGTCCCTCTGATCTCTTACACTTGCCCTTTCTTCTCCAATCACCATCATGAGCCATATAACCTTGAAAATGTGCAGTTTGAAGACTGAGCTCTTAAATCAACTGTTAATGATGTTGGCCAGCACTGTAGTATTGCTTGGTAGTTTTATGAAATACCTGCAAAGGAGGAAGTGTACATAAACAAATAATTTGAAGGATTGACAAAGTGAGAAACAGACATTTTAGAGTCCTATTTGAAAAGGAAACTGTACAATAATAATAAGTATCTGTCTTTGTGTTTGGGACACCTTGGTATTTGTATTTATTTCAAATTGACTAAAACTTTGCCTTGAAAAATCCTTCTAAATTGGAGAAGCCTTTCAAAAAGATTAACAGCACCATTGTTCTTGGTCAGACCAGTGATCTGATTGTGCTAGTATTGACTTAGGGTAACATGGTTGTTTTTTTTTTTTTTTTTACTGAATTTCCTTAACTAGCTTCAGAAGAAAAGTTCCAAAGTAAGGGATGCATAAGCAGCCTGATTTTTCTGAAGGTTTTTTAGACCTCTTCCTCTTAATAAGGTGTACAGGCAAGGTTCTCACTGCAGAGAAATCGAAAGAGAATATACTGAACTTAAAAAAATTAAAAAAAAGTATTATGACTTAAAAATTACTCTTTTCTCAGTCAATGCTAACTTTTAATGCTGTTATAAAACCAGAACAAAATACTTCACGATGGGGAGCTGGAGGTGCAGGGAGAAAAGAGATGATTTTCTGTAGATTGTGGGTGGGGTCTGAAAAATGTGCTGCCTGCACAGGTAAAGCTCTGTGTCTTTGTGTGATGGAGCTAGCCTCCTTTCTGCTTTCCAAAACACCACATATGGGAAGTAGTGAGAATATCTGCCTTCTTTCTTGAACATATGTTTTACTTTTACCCAGCCTCCTCATCAATTTCCTTGTAGAAAAACTTCCTATATTTCTTAAATGTCTGCTGGAGGAGTTGAGGCTTAGTCATTGCTTTGTGGTAAGCAGACCAGTGAAACACTACTCAGAAGTTTGTAAGTGTATGGTTAGTGGAAGAAATGTCCATTTTTTCCACATTTTTAATTGTAATAATTTTCTGCTGTATTATGTCAGCAGGGACTGGAAATAAGATCATGTGAGAGTAGAATACAAGTGGTGTGAGCACTTCCAGCCTGCCTGGTTTAGGATCTGTAGATACAAATTAGTTCACTTTACATTTTATGTATTCTTTCTTTGAGTGTGTTAGCTTTTTCCTTTTAGATCCCAGTATTTACGTTTGGTCTGCTTACTGTGTCTTTCACAGTTTCACTTCATAGTGAGCTGGTTGCACAGCAAATTAGCTGGATGTAGGAGAGGTGTCCTGGACACAGTCTGGCTGGACCCCCTTGGCCAAAGCTTATTAGAAGACATTAATGCATGCTTTATTAAATGCTTTCTTCTATGATGAAATTACTGAAATACGCACTTTATAACCAGTCTTCATTTTTAATTTGTGATAGGTGCTTCCAATAATTAGTCTTTTTCAAAACACTTAACTAAATACAAATAATCATTTGGTTTTTGAAGTGCTCCTTTCAGCCCCTGCAAGGGGTACACTGTCAAAAGGAAAATATCATTTGTTTGCTTGTTTCTAATCAAGCTTTTAGTATTGTAATTTGCACAGTGCTAGTGAAGATAATTTAGAAATTCTCTTCCGAGGAAAAATTGGAGTCTTGGCTGTGCTGCCCTCATGTATTGATAATTCTTTTTCTCTAAAAAACTTTTGACAAAATGATACAGTAATTAACACCTGTGGCAGCTGATTTCTTAAGATTAACTTAAGCATAGTAACTTAAATCCCCAAATACAGTAAACTTAAATATTTTTCCCCAGCTTTTGGGAGTTCTAGATCTCTTGTCTGGGAGACTTGATTTTTCAGACACCTTATCGCTTACTTAAGCAATAAAACCCCAATTACCTATATTCCACCACAAAACTAACTGGGTTCCTGGCCATGAAGACTAAAATCTTTGCCAGGTGAGAGGATGTCGTGCTTTCCTTGCGTGTTCAGCTCCACTCGCTACAGCTCAATGAACTTACAGTGCTAAAGGGACTGCAAATGAGATTGGTTTTCCAAAACTCACCGGGGCAGTAGTTTAGTTTACAGGAGATCCCCCTGCATGGGTAAAGCCAGCCGATAAGTAATTAGTCTCTGTTCAGCTTTGTACAAGCAGTTGAAATTTCTTATTCTTGAGAATAGGGTGTACTAAGTTCGTTTCAGAAGAAACTGCAAAATATCTGCAACAAATAGATTTTTATCTACGTTTTCACTAAAAGTCATTCAGAATAGAAATTGCTCTGCTAATGCGTTGCTCTGATACAACCATACCTACTGTTCTGATTTTGTGCGCAGTAGCGTGTCTGATGTCCTCAGTTGTTGCCTGCATAAGACGGACTTTGCAGCTTAAAATGACTTATGCTATAATATAATCAGAGGGTAGTATGTAAAATTTTTCAGCCTAACAGTCGTTTGAAAGTGAACACCTTCATAGTGATTCCGAAAGCTAATGCGAAATCTTGAAATCTCCTTAAAATGTTTCACCAAACAGAACTGTCATAATGTAAGTTACTGTTTTTCAAAATCATAAGCGCTGTGAGCAGTGATGTTTATATTCATGGCTTAACCCTTGATTGTGCATGAATAAGATGGAGTAGCATTCAAAAACTATTTTTTTATCATTATTTGTAATAAATTATTGTAGTACACTGATCTAAGTCAAACCAGTCCATACGAGTCACTTGCCAAGGTAAAGCAAACTAGTCATGTTCGCACTCTTGTTGCTTAATAGTGTATGCAATACCTGCGAAGGAGTGAATGTTTGTAATACTTAACCTGTTTTCTTCATCCGTTAAAACTGAAGTCCTCTTTTGATTTGATGATTGACAACTTAAGAGCTTGGCCGTTAAAAAACAAAGAAACCAAAAAACCTCATTAATCCCTATACAGTATTTTAGTTAAGCAGTGTTAGTGAGATGGCATTCCAAAATAAGTTTTCATGCATTTTAAATTAATAGTTCTTTCATGATTTCATGACATAAATGTAACTATGCAGGCAGCTAGATACACATGTCCAAAACATTTTTATCTATATAATAGCACAGAGGAGATTTTTATTTTGGAAGTAGTTGCCTCAGAGATGTCAAGACCTGTTGCCAAAGCTTGTATGATACAATAATATGTAATGAGCCTAATGTAGGAATTACTGTATGAATTTATGTAACAGAAAGTGAGAGAATGGTGAAACTGTTCCTTATGACTGACAGGTAGATCTGCCATTATTAATAATATCATCAACCCTGGGGACAGTAATAGTTGTGGAGGGTCATGGGTGGCCATTCCCTTTTTAAAAGAGTTAACTTAGTGCTAAAAACTTGAAAACAAACCAAAAAGAGATCTCGCAGTAGAAACATTAGTTAGTAAACACGTTAAATATTCTATTGCATCTTTTTCTATGCAGCATGTCACTTCAGCGTCTGCTTTTAATTTGAAATAACAGAACCAAGGATGCATCCATCATTCTACAGTTAGTTTACAGAATTTAAAACACATTTTCTTAATTTAATTAGATCCTTCTCTCTTTCCCCACCATTCTTGTAGACACCGAACTTTGTTCACATGAGTTGAATTTTAAAAATCTTCTTCTAAAGACTCTACAGGTGGCAAGCATAGTGAGTATAATAAATGGCATTAAGAATGCTGACAGTGATTATTTACCCCTATCCCAAGAATTTTAACACTTAGAGTTTGTAATACTGCTTTTGGGGGCTTATGTTCCAGCTAGTAAGATTAAGCTGATGGTGTTTTCTCTGAGGACATTGTAATACCTGTGGTGTCAGTTTGTAGAAAACAAATATAAGTGTTTAATGATCATACTTGCAGGAAAAACACCACACTGATATATAAGAAGGAGAAAATTCCCCTACCTACTGTCTCTTCATGGGTCGTGAAATAAGACATTTATTCACATACGACTGCCAGCAGTCAAACCAATATGATAAAATAGTTACAGAATTACAGTTATCCGCTGGTTTTCCACATGTAGAACTCTCTGAACAACCTGTTCTAGTTGTCTCATATTTTTCCTGTGCCTTCATATTAAATTCATGTTTATTCATGTTGTTAGTATGTCAGCATCTGTGTTATTACTTTCTTGTCTCTGAGCCATTGTGTTCATGTAAGCTTTAAATGAGGCTGTCTTGCGTTTTCTGATTTGTTTTTTGCTTCTTTTAATGTGCTTCTTTTAATGTCCTTTCTCTGTGTACATAATCAGTTGTGTAAAGATTTGGGGCATTTCATATGAAGAAGGAAAGGCACAAGACAACTTGGTAAAGATCAGTTCCTTCTCTTGCAGATAATGTACTTGACAAAGTGTCAGCTTCGTTCTCTGATATTTAAAATCCTGATTTATGAATAATCAAATGTGATTGGAAGTGTGGTATTTTGTTAATAATTATTTTAGATAAATTATTTCAAATTTTTTTAATCCTGTTCTGTTATGCTAAAATTTCTATGGTTTTTCCTATGTGTTAAACCTAATTCACCTTGTTCAACAAAAATACTGTCGTCCTTGTTAGTATAATTTGTACTACAGATTCTTTAAGAATAAATAAAACACATATCTAACCAATCAACAAGGTATCGTTAGCTATAGTGAAAATAGTCTTTTGATGCTAGTAATGTTTTAAGTTATTTCTTCAGCTTATCCTACTTTAAAACTTCTGTTGAATATTGGAAACAGAAATGTTTGCTGATAAATGGCATTGCAGGCTAAGGAAAAAAGCCTCAAAGCAAATACAAAACAACGTAGCACCAGATATTTCTTAACAGCTGTTGGGAAACTAGTAATGGAAAGTTTTGTTGCAGTGGGTGTGGAAAGACCTACACCCACATTCCTGAGTGATAAAAATGCAAATAAAGATCCAAGACCCTACATGCGGTGAGCTATACTTTTAAACATTGCTGATCAGGCTGTGCTGTGTGAACTGGACTGTTTGCACCACACTAATTTAACAGTGATTAGAGTTGATACATTGTTTTGCTTTGATACTAATATTTTTAAAAAGTTTGCTTACACCCTCAACACTCATAGAGTTCGAAGAAAGATCACCTTAACTCTGTATGCAAATTTTAACGTCACTTAAGCATAAATATTTCTGGGAATACAGGTAACTAGTTAACAGTGCACAGCAGTGATTCCTTAGTTCTTGGTTGAATGTAATGGACACCTCCCTACATCCTCTTATTTAATGTACAGTTGCACAGAATTTCTGAAAAAAGATTATTTATTTTTCAGGCATAGTTCCCAGCACCATCTCCCCACTTTCATGTATTGTGGCCCAAATGGTGTTGTGGCTTTGAAATTGTCGTGTCCTCCAGAAGTGGACACTCAGTTGCTATTTGTTATACCAAACATAGGTGTTATGTACAACAACCTAAATATAATCCTGATAGTCTCCCTTAGCATTGCATCTTGTTTAGTGTGAGTTAGGATTGCAGTAGGAAAAAGTCGTTAAAGCATATGTGCAGTTGTGACGTGGGTTTAGGTTTTGTCTTCTTTCTGCGCTAGAATTATTCCTATTTCTGAATGATAGCATGTGGTCTGTTCCTGAAAAAATTATGAAATAACTCCTCAAATTCCTCCAATTCACGCTTCTGTTAGTTGCACAGAAACAAACCTTATTTCTGCTTGGTGTTTTAAAAACAAATCGTTTGCAATAAATAGTTTAAACGACAGGGTCAGGATGAAGATTAAAACCAAGCATCTTAGGTGATGAATGTTCGTCGTGTAACAACTGTTGACTGACGAAGCAGCCCCGAAAGTACAAAGTGCTCTTTCCTCTGGGGAGGTCGCGAGTATAGATGCAAGTTGGCCCGAAGGTTTGCTGGAGCTCCGCAGACCTGCAGGAGCTCCAGACTGCGTATGATGGTGCTGGATGCTTCGTTCTCCGAGCACAAGGCACTTAAAGTGTAAGGTACACACTGGGAGAGGTAGTAGCGAATTCATGGTGAGGATCAAAATACAATTCATAGGACTTACATTTGAAAACAGGTTTTGTGCAGCAGCGGTTCAAATGGAAATAACCTATTTCCTAGTGCATGAGGTTATCAGAAGTTACAGAATAAACACATGCACTTGCACCCATTTTTCGTTTAAGTCTGAGCCGATGACTATGTGAAAGAAACTTAAATATTATATAGGGCAGGTATTCAAAGTCAGACCTTCAAAGTTAAATCCTTTGCTCTGGTTTAAGAGTAGGCAGGAGTATTTTATAATGTAGCCACTACAATTTGCTCGTAACTCTGTATATGCCTGTCTTCCTTGCCTATAATGGAAGTCTGACAACTCAAGGCTTCTAAAAATCATAATTGCCTCTAAAAATTCAGAGGAAGGAAGCAAAAATTATCTTACATATGATGCAGTGGTCCAGGCAGTCTACATTTTTTTTAATTTAGAGAAATTTCAGTGCTTTACATAAAACTGAGAACGTAGAACACAGCTTTATAGAGGGAGGGAGATGAAGAAGTTTATTCAGTTCGAACCTCTCATATGAAAATAAGCTAACCAATGTGAAACAATTTATTTAATCATTGTTATAATTGATTGCTCTTGCTGAGATGAAAATCCTATTTAACTCAATCAGTCCTTAATTTAAAATCTTGCAGCTTTTTGGAGGGCACTTTTTCATATTGAGCATCATGACTGCTTTAACTCATTTCAATTCATGTATCAGGAAAGAGACTTAATTAGTTGATGCATATTGCAAGTTAAATAATTGGATTCTTGCACTGCTGTGAGACTGCAATACATAGATAAACAGAATAGCTATTCAGTAAAAACTGCAGGGTTTTTTTGTGTTTTTAATTGTTTAAGTGATCTGTCTGGTTCCTCTAGGAAAACCTGAAAAATATGAAGATTAAACGATATTTCATTGTCTGTTTAAAAAATTTTTTTTAAAAAAATCATGTGAACTATTTTATGCCTTTGTATTCACCTTTGCCTCTTTCATTTTATCCACCAGTGTCTAATGCTAGTGTTTTGCTTCTTTTTTGTTTCTTTATTTTGTTGCTTTTGTTTGAATGTATTATTGTGTTTATATGGAACTGGTCAAAGAACCGTTACTGTATTTTATGTTTGTATCTACATTTTATTTTGCATGCTTAACGTGGCTTTGCCTGGATATTCTTTTTGGTAAGTTCAGAATTTAAAAGCATAATGTTTTTCTGTAGTAAAGTTCGTAACCTGCCACCTTCTTTTGTCCCACCTCAAGTAACGTCATTGGTTTTTTTGGTCATACTGATTTGTGCTCACGTTACTGTTCTGCTTTTGCTAATTATACATATGATAACACTGTTTTCCTAACTACCCATTTTCATCTCTAGCTGAGCTAAACAATATGACTTTGGTACTAATGTGTACTAATTTGACTTTTACCTTCAAAGTATAGTCGGCAGCTGTTAAAAATGATCTGTTCTGAGAACTCTGTGTGTATTTGAGACACGCAGAACCTCAGTCTTAGAAAACCATGTTAAGGCTTCTTTGCATAGCCTGGTGGTTACTCTGCGCTTCACAGGTATTATTTTTCAGCAGTCTTCTCAAGATCTTCTAAGAACACTGTACATGTTTATGTTTCTCTTTTAGCAACAGCTTGCTCAGCTCCAGAAAGAAAAATCGGAGATTCTGAAGAACCTGGCATTATACTACTTCACTTTTGTTGATGTTATGGAATTTAAGGTAAGGTATTGCAAATATGTCAGTTGTTCTGTGACATCAGGTTTCTGTCTTTTTATTTCTGAAATAACACTATATAATGAAATAGATGAACTTGTAGCTGTGTTATTTCAAAAAATATAAAATTAGTCTCCATCATTAAGCATAGTAAAGTGATTTACTTAGATCTTTTTAAACTAAAGTAATTAAAGTTACTTTTTTTTTTCCCCCAAGGACCATGTTTGTGAGCTGCTGAACACTATTGATGTTTGCCAAGTCTTCTTTGATATTGTAAGTTTCTGGGTTTAAACTTTCAAATATCACTTAAAAATTATTCTAATCAGAGTCCTGTGTGGAGAATTAGAAGGACTTGTTTATGTTAGCCCAAGAAATGTGACATCTCTAGTTATAAATGAAAGAGAAATAAAACTACTGTGATCTTCAGATCTCTAACTTTTATAAATAGCTTGAAATCAGAAGATAGACCATTTTAAACAGGCTACTTACGGACAACAGTAACAGCATTGTCTGTTACCGGACATACAAATCTTCCTGTAATTTTTGCTTTATCTGCAAGTTTATTCTTAGAGGTTTACTGTCATCTACAGGTTTAAGCCATGTAGGCTTACAAAACAGGAATATTACTGCTGTCCACCTAAGAGATATGTAAGGAGGTCACTTCTGGTGTTGGCTAAAGCAAGCACAAAAGCAGTGAAAAGTGTTACATTAACACACAAAAAAAACCCCAACAAAAACCAAAAAAACCAAAACCACCAAACACCAAAAAAAACCCCAAAACAAAACCTCAAACACCTTTTCTTTTTTGTTTCATCTTTCTTTTCTAATGTTGCTAGTTTTAGTCATTAATCTAAATTTTGGCTGACTTAGTTTCATACTATGAAAGAGGAGCAGGTATATATCCTATGGAATGATCTTAGCAGGCCAGTGGGATATGTGCTAGTTTTTTTACATTACAGAGTCTTATTAAAGTGTAATTCACAGGCCAAGGCACTTGTTGACTGCTTAGTAACATCTGAGAAAAGTTTTCCGATCTGTCAGCTAACCTGTGACACTTGAGCCTGTAAAGATTGATTTGCATGCTTGCTTTCATGAATACACAGTTCTGGGGATTTGAGTGAATCAATTAAGATGATACAAAGCCTGTACGCAGCCAGAACAAAAACTTTGATCAAGACAGTCCATTTTTTCTAAAAAATACTGAAAATTGGTGGAAAGGTAAGAAAAAAGTTTTATTCTCGTTTCTGAAAGTTTTAGAATGATAATTTACTGTTTTTTACCTCTAGACTGTAAACTTCGATTTAACAAAGAACTACCTAGATTTGATTATAACCTACACAACTCTAATGATATTGCTGTCTCGAATTGAAGAAAGGAAGGCTATCATTGGATTGTATAACTATGCCCATGAAATGACGCATGGAGCAAGGTAAAAAATCTGTTGTATAGGAAGTGTGTATTAATAATAATAATAACAGATTACATCTGAGTTAATTTTTTGTTGTTGCTTTTAGTGACAGAGAATATCCACGCCTTGGCCAGATGATTGTGGATTATGAAAATCCTTTAAAGAAAATGATGGAGGAATTTGTACCTCACAGTAAAGTATGTAACTACTTTGCACGGGAACATAGTGATCTTAATTGAGAGAAGCAGAGATCAAAAAGTAAATATGCAAGAGTTTGTTTTGTCAGAAGCCATTAGGAATAAATTTTACAGGAGGTTTTACTTACAATGGATGTCTGGGGCTGGGGATTGATATCCTATTAAATAAGAGAACCTGTAGAAATACAGGAAATGCTAAGACCCGTTGGTAAGCTTCCATTTTATTCACTAAGTATTAGAAATTGATTAAAAATCAGTTGTGGATCATCTGAGAATAGCTACATCGATGTTTTATTTTGGTTTGTAGCTTGAAAGGAGAGTCCTAATGTTTCTGTGAAACCAGTTTTTTGCTGGTTTACCATCCTAGATTTATCTGTTTTTTCTGTTTTGTAACCTGAGGGTTTTTGCTTTGGACTGTCCTTAAACTGGGGATGCTGGAGATCACTACCTTTCACCTATACTGAAAAGCTGACGTTGTGTACCCTGCTCGGTTGACTTTGCTAAGTTAAATGAACCAATTTCCTTTAGCCTTTTCTGTGCAAATACTTTTAAACTTTTATTCTTACATGGCTGGTTGTGCTGCAGTTCCACGGTGATTTATCTAGGCTGTATTTTCATAGGAGAATACCTTAGAAAAGTGACAGAAGCCTCACCAAAGTCAATGTATATCCTGTTTATCACTTCCCCTTTGTCCACTAGGCTTGCTCCTCTGTCAAAGGAAACTAGATTTGTTTGATCGGTACTGACTGTTCTTTATAAGGGTCTTACTTTCTAGGTGCTTGCAAACTGATTGCCTAACAACTTATTTTGTAATCTTTGGCAGGAGTTTTAAGTTAAATACTAAGTTATTGCTTGAGGTTTTTTAAGGTTTGGGTTTTTTTTTCCCCCCTGTTTTGTAGTCTAGGTACTGGTCGTGTTTTCTTTCTCTAATTCTCTTGAGATTTTTCTTCATTTCCTTAAACTTTTGAAGATGGTCACTAAAAGTTCAAAGAATTTTTCAGGTACTTCTCAAAGTGCTCTGAAGTGAAATTGTTTTGAATAATAATTTGTCTAAATAACCTGTAATCTTATTTTTGTTACAATTCCTTCTGCACAATTCCTGTCTTGTTAAGACTTATTTAGCTAAGGACCTCATTTGCAATTAATTTTTTCTTGTACACATTTTCCTGAGAAGTGAAGCATCTTTGCTATTATTTTTGTTTATGCTTTTTTATTTAATAGTGGACCAGTCCTTTCCCTCAAAATGTTTTGTAAAGCCATTTTTCAGCTTATTCTGTGGTAGAGGTATAAATTGGGGTCAGGGATCCCTTCAGGCACCGTGCTATAGAAAGAGATACTTAGGTTGCACTCTCATGGAACTGCACACTCCTTCCATCATCTCACTACTTTGCAGTAAACCTGACAGTTATTTAGTCCTTTAAATTAGCTTCAGCAGATGTCTCTTTTTTTTTTTTTTTTGCCTGAGTGACCTTCTTTGCTGGCATAATGCTTAGACCGGCTCCCTGAGGACTCATACAAACACCAGTATTGATGCAAAAGACAGGGAGAAGGTGTGGGACAGCACTTACACTTACTCAGATAAGCTTAATCTGCTATGAAGATGCTCCTGTAGACAGTATCTGCTCAAAATAATTATAAATTGATAGTGAAGAGGGAAGGGCATACTAAGTGAAGTGGCAGAGAAGGGAATAACACAATAATTGGGATGCTTGAATAAATAATTAACAACTTTCAGTTGTATATGACAGATGTGTTGTCCCCTATTGATTTCTGTCATGTCCTCTACTTCTGAACTCAGTCTTACAACTCTAATTGAAAAATAATTAAAAAAATCAAAACCTCCTGCTTCTCTTCACCCCTTTCTTAGCCTGGAATAGTCTTTTATATGTGAAATAAACAAGATGCAATGGATTTTAACCTCAGGTTTAATTTCAGAACTGGTTCAGTAAAATGTTTTGATTATTGTTAGTAATAATGCTGAGAAAACAGCGCTACTGACAAAATAGTACTTAGTGTCTCTTGTGCTTGGGGTATGGCAGTGTCAATACACAGGTCACACACAACATGAAGTAAAGAACTTAAATATTAATTCAAGACTGAGCCTTGAGGACATCTTCAAACTAATCATTGGTCTCCTTTTTAGTCCCTTTCAGATGCTCTGATTTCACTCCAGATGGTCTATCCTCGAAGAAATCTCTCAGCTGACCAGTGGAGAAACGCACAACTACTGAGCCTCATCAGTGCCCCCAGTACAATGCTTAATCCTGCACAGTCTGACACAGTATGGCCTTTTAATTTGCATTATATGATAAAGTTAAGCAAGGTTTTCTGTAAAATAATGCTGGGATGTGTTTTCTATTTGATTACCTTTAGGTGAATTTAATCAGTGAAGTAAATAGGTTAGTTGGGAGAGCTGAATACTTCAGTATTCTTATGTTAATTAAAACTTAATTTTCTGATTAAGTTAATATTTTAGTGTTCTCACATTAAAACTTTTGTTAGTTAGCTCTTGGCTTCATTTTCAGTATTTGATAATCAAAAGATGAAGAGAAGCAATGTTAACTTCTGCAGTGTAGAAGGAAGGTATCCTGTGTACTGTCTCAGATGTTTGTGGGCCAACAGACTGGAAATCAGAACTGATACTTCCTTTAAAATGTTTACTATTTGCATTTACTGCCTCAGTTGTAATATGAACGGTCATCTTTCTGAAAAAATTCAAGTGTTAATAGCTGTCAGGTTGTGATTAGTATACATCAAAAGCCTTTAGTTCTTTAATATTCTTAAATACAATGTTTGAAGCTAAACATTTGTAAAAATTTGTTCACTGTTTTGTTCCAGGTATTGGAGGGCATGGAAGCTCATTTAATGTTCAAACCCTCAGTTTCTAGAGGAATGAAACAATGCCCTCTTAGTAATCAGAAGCAGTCTTCCATGATTCATCAGCGTTTAAGGCTTTATTTGTCCGTTTTTCTAAAAAGTACTGCTTATGAAATGCATTGTCTTTTATATAATTATTTGGCTACAAATTACTGTTTTTCCAACAGATGCCATGTGAATACCTCTCTCTGGACGCAATGGAAAAATGGATCATTTGTGAGTAAAATATTCTGAAACAGCTTGTGGTTGTATTAAAAAAATTGGTTAACATTTAAAAGACTACTTGCTCTTCTGTATTTTACAAAAGCTGTTGTATTCAAATTAGATTCTAGAGAATTTGATTAATCTTGTTTGTATATATCATACTTCTGCATGCAGTGAAGTTAAAATTCAGCATATGATGGAATAGAGTTTGTCATCAATTTATTCCAGACTTTGACTAAAAGTGAGAGTTTTAGTAATTCTGATGAAAATAGCTGAGTAGTATCAGCATGAAGTAATTCATGTTACAAAAATATCTCCACTAGAACAGTGCGGGCTATTTTTTTTATATATAAAACTGTTATCCATTATACAGTTTATCAATGAACTATTTGAACTATGCATAATAATGTCACTGTTCTCTTACTGTCTTTGTGCATCTGGATTGTGACATACATCAACGTGAACTTTTGAAGTTGGATTTATTTTGTGCCATGGAATCCTAAATAGTGATGCTACAGCTTTGAACCTTTGGAAGCTTGCACTTCAAAGCAGCTCCTGCTTGGCTCTGTTTCGAGATGAAGTATTCCATATTCACAAAGCTGCAGAAGACTTGTTTGTAAACATACGAGGGTAAGATTTTTTTCTCCTTTTCTCCTTTCAGAACCTCTGTTAAAAAATTATCCTTTCTTGAAGAACTGTTTTGAAAATGCTACCTCTGCTTCATAAAAGTTCTGCTTGAGGATAGTCAGGACACAAACATTTTTGCGTAGTATCTTGACTGTTTCTTTAATGCAGGAGCCTGATTTCATAACCGTCATGCCTTTTTTTATCTCGGTTCTGAAAAAGTCGGGTGAATCAGTTGCTAAAATGGCAAAAGTTAAAATTAATTATCTCGCCCACAAATCTTAATCTAAGGAAGAGAAATGATGTCACGAATGCAGCGTTTGCTTGAAAAGTTGCAACTGTCTGCCACTGTTTCTGCAATATATCATATGAAATCTCATGCAGTAACAAAGCTGAGGTCTCTGCCCGCTGATCCCAGGACCACTTCAGTGGAGAGTATTTTCGGTTTGGGTATCCAGTTTTAGCATTTAGCTCTGAGCAGGGAAATAAGTCTTGTGTGAGCTTTTTGCTGTATCCTACCTGCTATGGCATTGCAGCTCCTCACAAGTCGCAGCTCTTTCTAAATTGTGCTACTGATACTTATTAACATATTGGATTGGTTTTTACTTGCAGCTACAACAAGCGTATTAATGACATCAGAGAGTGCAAAGAAGCTGCTGTTTCACATGCGTAAGTGTCCTACAAAGTTTTCCTGACAGATCTTAGTGTTGTTTTTCTTAGTGAAGTTACAAAGAAAGTATAAACAGGATTTCTTGAATGCTGACTGAATCATGCATTTTCAAATAAGATCATGTACTAATTGTTCTTTTAAATCTGGGTTTGCTTAATGGTATGCCATTATCGATTTAACTTCCCAAGTTTTAGATTATTTTTCAAATTTTCAGGACAGAAGCATTTAGTTTATATATTCTTCAGTTTTTGTCTAATTACTTAATGTGAATGCAAACTAAATAGAAATGTTTTAGTGGAGTCAAATGCAAATCGCAGACCAGGGGCAGAGAACTTGGTTTTTAAATTTAATCATACTTCACGAATATACAGCATTGGTGATGGGGATGACAATTTTAATTGAACCATATCCTTTGAAATACTGAACTTTTGAAGTTGGTATGATATGAGCTGCCTATGCTTGGGCTTCAGTGTTTGGAAAAATCAGGTGTTCTGTGGTTGGCACAAAGGATGATGTTTCGGTTTATTCTTTTGATGCAGCGGTTCAATGCATAGAGAGAGACGTAAGTTTTTACGTTCTGCACTCAAAGAACTGGCTACTGTCCTGTCTGATCAGCCAGGCCTGTTGGGTCCCAAGGTAATTACCGTTCTTATGTTTTGCATTTATGCAATCTTACTTTCTGTTTTGCAGTGATAATATGACATTTTGTTCTGGGGGGGGTGGGAATCCGACACTTGACTCTGAGAGAAAACCTACTTAACAACTTTCCTTTTTCAGGCACTTTTTGTATTTATGGCATTATCCTTTGCTCGTGATGAAATTATTTGGCTTCTTCGTCATGCAGATAATATGCCAAAGAAGAGCGCAGATGATTTCATAGATAAGTATGTTAACAATTTTTAGTGTGACACCTTAAATATTTATGAGAATTTCGCAGATGAAATGCATTTGAAGGCAAGGGAATGTTGGGAAAGGATTGCTACATGGAAGAGTTGAGACTGTTCAGAAAATCTTTACCTGGGAATCCCAGAAACTGAAGCACATTGTGAAAGTTTGTTTTCTCTAGAAAATGTATTTATAAAATAAAAATAGTTCATAAAAGTTTTATGCTTTTTTTATCCTTTGAGGAAGCAAAAAAACCTCAAACCTTATCATGTTTCTTCAGTGTTACTGATTTGCATTGAACAAATCAGTGGTAGGGGAAGGAAAGTGTCAAAAAGCTTGATTTGTTGATTAGCAGAATGTCTGTACTGTAGCAACATTGTCTTTTAAATCAAATGAGATTTATATAATACAGCATTAGTGTAATCATAAACAGAAGGTAAAAATGAGAAACGGGTTTAAGAGGCTCATGAATATGGATAGGCGGAAGAGCACTAGTTGTCTTTGAGTTATTCTCAAGATTATTGAACACAAGATTAAACTGGAAGTCTGTGGATTGACCGCAGGTGACAATCACAAGGCTATTTCTCCAGCACGAGCAGGAAAGCCTTGGCTTTTCTTCATTGGACTAGGTGCTAGGGCTGGAGGTCCCACAGCCTCTCTGAAACAACCTGTGCAAGTATTTGACCATCCTCATGGTATTAAAAACCAAACGAACCAACCTGACAGCAAAGCAGTTATTACAATTGTATTCTTCAGATTTAACCACTTTTTGAGATTTTTATTTTTCCCAAATTGAGCATTATAGAAGGGCTTCTTCAGAAAAATAAGTGGAGAGTTATACGAACCTTTGAGGATTACCATGAGGGCATCCTACTAATTTATCTCCTGATGAGTGGATTTTACCTTGCAGAGAAAACTACCTATGTAAACAATGTGAACAAATATTTTCATACAGAGATTGCCTATTAATAATAGTTCTAAAGGCAATGTGTTAGGAGGAAATCCCCTTGCGAAGCATTCCACTGGTAGAAATTGTCTTTAATTTTGGATGTTTTCTTATTTGTAAGCTTTTCCTTGTCTTCTTGCCTAGACACATAGCCGAGCTAATATTCTACATGGAGGAGCTCAGAGCACATGTGCGAAAATACGGACCAGTGATGCAGAGATACTATGTACAGTATCTCTCTGGCTTTGATGCAGTGGTCTTAAATGAGCTCGTTCAGGTATGTCAAGAATGTAGTTTCAGGTTCTCAAATGCAAACTATAAAAGGTTGTTTTGTCCAAAATGTCTTTATGAAATGCTTCCTGGTTTATGGAATTTGAACATTATGGAGTAAGGCGAATTACCTTAACTTGCTGTTTAATTCTGGGATGTAGAGTTGTACTTTTGGTTGTTATATGTATACTTTAAGCAATGTTATGTTTAGAGACCATGAAAAGAGTACTGCCACTGAAGGAGCGTTGTAGAAACTTTTTCTTACTTAACCTGACAAAGAAAGAATAGGCTTTCTGAACTGTTTTGGTTTTATTTCCTAGTGACCACTAGATGGAGCACAAATTTTGTGATTAGGTCAGCTGCTCAAACTTGACAAGTTTGTACTGTAAGCTTTTTTGTTGTGTTCAAAAATTAATTTCACACTTCAAGCATTACATCAGTTACCAGAAGGTGGAACTTACATACTCCACTGTTTATTTAAACGAACTTTTGAAACAGTTTAAATACCAGTTTGTATCACTGTTTAAATTATTAAACATAACTGAATCCTTGGGTTTATTTCAATACCAAAATAACTGTGTTTGGGGCTTTTTTTGCTTATAACTCCACATAGTTACATGTTAACAGATTATTTATTTTTTTTTAGAGTGGCAGAATTAAATTTTGCCATCTGTCATCTATTCCTGGGAAATTATTTCCTAGATTTAGTGAATGACTTCTAAATGCTGTACAAGTGGCACAGGTGTTCTGTGTTGAGATACGATAATCCTTAGGATCAAACTGACATGAGGGGGAAAAAAAGGCTCGAATTTCAGTTGTAATTAATTTATAATGGGTACCAAGCACAAGACTAGACAAATGACTGGGTGATAGTTTTGATTTTTTTTTCAGCCTTTAGGTTAAAATGTCAGTCACAGCTGGAATTATGAGAAACTTCTGTATTATATTATTTAATAAAAATACGATCTTATCAGTTGCAGAAACTGCTTTTTCATGAACTGTTGCATTTTGTAAAATTTGAAAACTTGATAGGCCGTCTTTCAGGTGGTATCAATCATTGAAGTCAATGTTAGTAAAAACCTCTTGAGAGGGGGTTTTGTGGGAAGCAAAGTGATGCTGATGTAATCTCCGTTATACCCTGCCATGGCCAAATTTTCTTTGCAGGCAGATCAGGTGCCTCTAGAGTTTAGAAAAACGTTTGGTGTCTGATGTATAACAGGAAAATGTTTGGTGTCCATTTTGTAAATGGCTACAGCCTGAAAATGTGTGGGCACGTTTGCTGACAGATTTTTCTGTTTAAAGCAGATGTTGGTTTGGAAGCAAGCTTTTCTAAGTATTTGTCATCAACCAATGAATTAAAAAATGAAAGCTGTTAAATGGCACTATTTGAAATATTCCATTGATTAAGTTACCTTTTGTAAATTTTAGTACATTTCTGAGTAGAGCTGATAAATTGGGCATGGGCATTGACATTGTTTCATAAACCAAGTTTGAAATAATAATAGCAACAAAATTTATTTTAGAATCTTTCAGTATGCCCAGAGGATGAATCAATCATCATGTCATCTTTTGTAAACACAATGACTTCACTAAGCGTGAAACAAGGTAAGTTTAAATGAACTTTGGAAAATGGTAGGAGAACGGCGGATTCCTCTGGAAAGCTTCATCACATTTTGTTTCATGCAATGGGTAGAAGCAAATGACTTGCATAAACTCAATTTATTCCCTTGTTTCTCTTTCATTATGGTATGTGCTTCTTGTGTGTCCCTTTCTTTAGGGCAGCTTTATACAGATAGAGCTTTTGAAGAATGCTATTGGGAAGTAATCCTATCTTTTAATTTAGAAAGCATGTTACGTGCTTTCATATAGGTATTTTAATTCCTATTAGCGTGCCTGTGGTGGATTGAAATTCTTAGGTAAAAACACGAGGTTCAGTACCAAGTAATTCTTGAGTACTTCGGGGTTTGGTTTTTTTTTTTTGAAGGTCTGATATACTATATCTGAATTTGTAGTTGTTTTCCTAAAGGGTTTATTATGTTCTGTATTTTTCCCTGATGCAGTTGAAGATGGAGAGGTATTTGACTTCAGAGGAATGAGATTAGATTGGTTTAGATTGCAGGTAAGAACTTGTAAATACGCATGACGCTTTACTAAAATGACGCTTTACTTAAAACCAAAATGTTTAATAAATTACTGCTCTTCTAGATTACTCTCACAGTGTAACTGGATGACAGGCTACCTAAGGATAACCTACTCTCTTAAAATCAAATAAATACTGAAGCAGATAATTTGCTACATTTTGATGTGACTTTGTCTGCATTGCACACTTCTTGCAAATCATTCTTTGGGGTGTTTATAACAGTTCGGAAATAGAATATGTTGAGGATGAACAGTTTGGCAGCTGTGCACCGTGTGAAGTGGGATTCAGCCTGCCTGGCCAAGGGAAAGTAGAGACTGTTCAGTGGGAAAATAACGTTCAGTGAGATCACTTCTGTGCATCACAATGACAGTATCTTCAATTGATTTAATAAAGGGGGGAGTACTGTTTAGTCTGTAAATCAATTGTCTCAAGGTTAGCTAGACATGTTATTTTTTTTATTTTCAAAACATGCACTCTTTTTCATGCTTTCCAAAACGTGATTGTTACGGGGGGGGGCTCACAAGTGGGTGTTTGTGTTTTGTCAATACCTTTGTTCTACAGTTTGTGTGAATTGGTGTCACATTCGAATGGCATTTGGAGACTTCACTGAAAGGCTGTTTGCTTTTCTTAAACCGTAGTGAAAGGTAAAATAGTCTATCCATGATCTTTAATTACGCAGGTGTCCAATGCATAGCGTAATCAGTATTTAACATTTATATTGGGCTGTAGCAATGGAATTTGCAAAAAAAGCAGCTGTAGATATAACATAAAATTGTTCTTGTGTCTTTCCAGGCCTACACCAGTGTTTCTAAAGCTTCGCTTAGTCTTGCAGACCATAGAGAACTAGGAAAAATGATGAACACAATCATTTTCCACACAAAAATGGTAGATTCTTTGGTGGAGATGTTGGTTGAAACCTCGGATCTTTCTATATTTTGGTATGTTACTAACCTGACTGTAGAAGCTTTTTGTCATTTATTGTTTGGCTTGTCCTTGCAAGTGTGATTTTTAAATATCAAACTTTGTAGGAAGATACTCCAGTGGGAGAATCAATTAGAATTTCTGGTTTCCATCTGACTTAGTTTGACAAAGGTATTTCTGAAGATCTGTCAGAGAGATTCTTCAAGCAGTCACATAATTGGGGTCATTTGCAGGTTATTCCTTAATACATCTTTGCAAAAGGTGCAAGTTTTTGCAGTGGCTATGTGCCAAATATCAGAATAAAAATATGGTAGCAATAATAATAATAGAGAGGCGCAAATAAAATGCGTAAGAAGTGAATGCAGAAAACAAACTTCTTTGAAAGCATGATGCAATTCTTGGTATAAGTTATAAGTCTGACACTAATAGCATATTTGGTGTGAAGTAGACTTTATTTGCAGCAAAACTATGTATGTATTCCATTTAAATGTCTATTTCTGATCAGTTTTTATAGTCGTGCTTTTGAGAAGATGTTTCAGCAGTGTTTGGAGCTTCCTTCTCAGTCAAGATACTCAATTGCATTCCCACTGCTTTGTACTCATTTTATGAGCTGCACCCATGAACTATGCCCAGAAGAGGTAATTTTTAAATATATTGTCTTAGTTATTTTCATCTCCCGTTTAAAGTAGAGGGGACTGAACACTGCAAACAGGTGTTTGTTATAGCAATGTAAGAGTCGAGGGAGGAGAATAGTATAAAGGGAAGTAAAACATGTACGTACCTTCTTCCGTGATTCTTCACCCATAGGTCTCAAAATCCTTTTCTGAAGTGAGTAAGTGTTATCTTTGTGTACCTCAGAGATTAAACTGAGGTACAAAGGTTAGATGACTCTTTTACTGGGATCATTTGGGCTTAGATGGTAATAAATCCTGTATGCCTATTAAAATTTACAAGAAATAATTTTTCTTTCGAATGATTTATAAACTTACAGTTACAAAAAGGAAATAGGAAGTTGGGAGTTCTGTAAGGCTTGTTATAAATAGTGTTTCTTTAGTAAGATTAAAAAAGAAAAATCCTAAATAATATACAGTATAATGCAAGCATTCGTTTTGGTCAGAACTGGGTAATGCAAGCCCTCTTTGCTTAGAATTAGAAACAAAAAAATGCAGAATGTTGTTTAAAGAAATGGACCCTTTGTTAAAGGAAGTAGTCTGATTCTGAGGAAATTCTTTCTATTTTTGTTGTAATGAAATAGATCCTTTAGTACATTTCCTGTATGGCCATTGACTTTGGAATTACTCTGGGGGTTAACTTGGCCAATTTTCTGTAGTGCTCATGAAAGTGTGTTTTCATTCTTAACAGTGCTCATCTGAAACAAGCAGCTGAATAAGATCTATTGAGATATGCATGATGTGGGTTTTTCTTATTTAAACATTAAATCTCTGCTAAACTTTATCTCAATATATGTCTGTATCATTATTTTCCCTGTATACTTTGCTTTAAACAGCTGCAAACTCTATTTATGCTAGACAACCACTAAAAAGTTTCCAGGAAAGCTTCCATTCAGGACAAGAGATGTCTTTCAGAACAGTTATAGTAACAGTAAGGAATCGATAGCCAAAGTCCACTGTACGCTAGTTACTGTGAATTCAGCTGCAGCAAGCACATTTTGCCACAGCCAGCAGAACTTTGAATTCAATATCTGAATTGTATAACTTGGTAACTATTATCATTTTGGAAAAATAATCTTTGCTGTACTGTGTACAATGTGTGGTAGTGTGGCTGTTAGAAAGTAAACATTAGTGGTGAAAGAAGGATTTCATTGAGACAGAAGGCTATGTTTGTGCAGATCCAGTGACAAAGGAACTGGATCCAGAAATTAATGCAGTAGAGCTTCACTATTAACTTTTTCAGTGGTGTGAATGACACTGTGCTTTCTCTATAGCTTGAGTTGCATGCTTTTTTCTCTTAGATTTAGTACTGATACAAATTAAGGAAGAGGAGATTCACAGAAACCTTGAGTGCTGGACACTTTAAAGTAGATTCGTTCCAAAATTAAATATGAAAACCTACCTTTTTTAAATTCATTTTGCCTCCTTTTACAGAAAATGTTTTGCAAAATATAGTAAGCAAAATATTTTTAATGGTAATATGCTATTTTGACTTTGAACATTTCATGGTTCAAGTTGCTTCCAAAAAAAAAATAAAATCCTGGAGCTGTGACTAACTAATTTATTATTTCTCATACCCAATTGTATGATTTAGTGAACCATTAACTGTAGTACTGTGTTGTCTAAATATTGTAAGACTAACAGGAAACTGAAAATAAGACTTCCTTTTTTTCCCCTCTTCAACAGCGACATCATATTGGAGATCGTAGTCTTTCCTTGTGTAACATGTTCCTGGATGAAATGGCTAAGCAAGCTCGAAATCTTATCACAGACATTTGCACAGAACAATGTACGCTGAGTGATCAGGTTAGTGTGGTTGCGTCTGTTTTAATTCTCCTCTGAGATTTACTAGGTTGTTCAGCTTTCTGAATATTTATGGTTATATTTCCTGTTCACCTTTTTTCCCCTGTTTTGGAAGTTTTCTGTTTATAAAATGGGAGATAATTTGAGTAAAACTTTTTATATTAGTAGTCAAAGAAAGAATGTGTTACTTGTGTGATGAAGTCTTCACCTGAACCATAAGCTTACTTTGTATCTCATGGGTGCTAAGAATTTGGATTTTAATTTGAGGGGCTATTTTTTTCCTCTGCTAGTTGCTGCCAAAGCATTGTGCCAAAACCATCAGTCAAGCAGTGAATAAAAAGTCAAAAAAACAGACTGGAAAGAAAGGAGAACCTGAAAGGGAGAAACCAGGAGTAGAAAGCATGAGGAAAAACAGATTGGTTGTGACAAAGTAAGCCTCTCCTATTCCTTTCACCTAGAATCCCAAGTCAAAACGTGTGTTTTACATATTGAACACTTCTTGCTTCATTTATCTGAGTAAGATTAATTGACTGTAAATACAACAGCTTTGTAGCCTGTGAGCATATGACACTTCTGTAGCTTTGTATAGAGCCTGAAATCTCTTACATAAAGCAATAGGAATGTATATGTCTATAATTTATCCCCTCGGCTGTTCCCTTTCCTGAGCAGAAAGGATGCCTGTGCTGTAGTTAGGCTTCCTGTATAGTCATCTGAAATGTTGTGGAAGTGGGAGTCCAAGGAGCGGACAGCATCTTCGATTCTGCCTTGCTTAACACTCTTAACTAGGTAAAGTACAGGCTGGGCTGGAAGTTCTTGCTGCCAAAAGGCTGTTTGCTGCCTTCAGCTGCTGGGATGAAGTTGAGGCTCCAGTGCTCGTACCAAGTGGGGAAGGTTTCCTTGTTAGTGGCTATAGAAAAACTGGGGGGGAAAAAAAAAATTGAAAGAGATAACAAGAAAGATTAATAAATACAGTTTGGGGTGGAAGAGGTGATAGGAGAGGAAAAGGTAAAAAATAATTGTTAAGGAAGATCACAGGACAAGACGGTAGAGTGATAAAAGGAGGAAGGAAGTTAAGAAAAGGAAACAATAAATGTTTAATGTGGTGGCTGAGAGTTGCTAAACACGCATACTGCTGAAAGGGAAGTGGTTTTGCTACAGTTGCAACAACCAAACATCAGAGAACTGTAAAGATTAGAGCAGTTGAGGGAAGAGAACTTGTAGTTTAATATTCCCTCCCCCAGTATTTTTAGGTTTTCAGAGGTTTTCAGTAGTTTGCCAGTAGCAAACATTACTTGTGTAACTTAGTTCAGTTAGGAAAGAACCACCTTAACAGACTGTTCTTTTCAAGGGGAAAAAAAAAATTGTATCTCTCGCATCACTGTATGTGATGCAGATCAGTAGGCAGTTGTAGGATGTGTTCTTACCCAAAATACCACTTTTAAAATAAGCTGGAAAAGTGTTTCAAAGCAGAAAAAGATAATGAAGGGAAGAGTTAGAGCTGTACCTGCTCTTGAGGCGTCTTGAATCCAGTGTGTGCTTTCCATGATAATACATACTTATGTTACAGTAAATAATTGTCTTAATTTCTTGTTGACTGTTCTTAAAGCCTGGACAAACTGCACACTGCACTTTCTGAACTCTGCTTCTCAATCAATTATGTACCGAACATGGTGGTATGGGAACACACGTTTACCCCAAGAGAATATTTAACGTCTCACCTGGAAATCCGCTTTACCAAGTAAGAAATATTGTAAAGATAGATGTATTCATATACAAGATAAGTCTTTGTTGATTTAACATTGGAAGTATTGTATATTTACTACAGAAAACTAGTTTTTGAAAGGATGGATTCTGAAACTGGTAAGTCAAATTATGAATGAAATGACGGTTAAGTTATAAAGTTACATAAACCTAAAATGAATAATACAAGAAGTATTTGTTTCCTAAGAAGACTTTATTTACTTTAAGGACACCCTGATGCACTTTGTGTCCATTTATGTTGAAAGGGAGTATACAGTCCTTTGTGCAGTTCTGATCTAGGTTGAAAGCTAGCCTGATGTATAGGACATCTATTATTAGAAGCCTGGTTTTATTTATAGTGAGAATTTGGACAAATCAAAGTATGTCCTGCAATTTCTTGACTTTTTGATTAAAGATAGAAATCACTGTGTTAGCTAAAGGGAGATTGGTTTTTCATTAATAAGATTCCTGTTTATTTACTGAACATATACCCAAGTTTTTAAAATTACATACAAATTTAACTGAAGCTTCCCTACCAAATGACGTAGAAGTATTTCCTTTTATCTACTTACAAGATAATTGCTGAGAGGCATTAGCTGTTGAAAGCAGACCTTATGATAACTTCCTTGAAAAGTTATTTAAAACAGTTAAAATGTAATTTAAAAAAAAATACACACTCTAGGAGAGCTATCTGTATTGCTAAAGAGATGAGATCTTTCAAGATGACCGAGGTTTTTTTTAATACTGTGTGAGCTGAGGCAGAAAGGAGAGAGATTAAATGGTATGGCCTGTGCCTTGCAGAATTTATGCACTCAAATCAGCATAGTTAATATCACAGGATAATCAGAAATGCCTTTAAATACTTACACAAAGCAACACAAGATGGAAGTTTTGCTTTGAATATTTTCAATCCATACTTAATTATAGCTATATGATATTTTTACAGATATTTCAAACTAAAGCTATGACAGCAACTTTGGACAAAGAATTTTTTGCCATAGTTAATATGCATTGAACACTTTAATATATCATTGTTCTTGCATTTCCCAGAAGTTTTGCATTTTAAGACTTTGACATTAATTTTTTTACCAAAGTAGTTGTAATATAAGTCTTCCATGTTGTGGATTGCCCTTATATACGGGGGAGAAAAAAAGCTGTATTATAAAAATGCGGGGTGAGTATTCTTACACTCTCATGAAATTTTTGGTGGAACCATGAATACAGTTGTCTTTGACATCTAGAACTATTTTTTAAAAGTGCTGGTGTAGTATATTCATTGATTAGAGTTTTATACTTGCAGACTGGAGAAGTATTCAGGTAAAAACTTTTGAATGTAAAATCATTTTTATATCTGCATCTTTGTTTAATTTTACTAATAAATGCAATATATTTGTTTCCAATTTTTTTGTTTCTAAAAGGTCAATTGTTGGAATGACTATGTATAATCAAGCAACACAAGAGATTGCAAAGCCTTCAGAGCTGTTAACCAGTGTAAGAGCCTATATGACAGTCCTCCAGTCAATAGAAAATTATGTACAGATCGACATTACACGAGTATTTAACAATGTTCTGCTTCAGCAAACCCAGCATTTAGATAGTCATGGTGAGCCAACCATTACCAGTCTGTACACAAATTGGTAAGTAATTATAGGAACACTTGTTCCAAGTTCTTTGTGTTACTTTTTATTTAATTAAAAATCTGGAATTGGAGAAATGGAGTTGTTTGACATTTTCTAAAGTTTCCGACTTCACAAGTTTACTTCTCCCAATACCTGTTAAAAGCACTTTAAAGTTTGCCTGTTGTGAAAGTCTCTTTTTATAGGGGGGAGATGTAGAGTAAGATACAGATACCAGTTGAACTATAAAACTAAAACTTCAGTTTATAGGCTTTGCTGTCACTTGTCACATAAGTGTACTTCATCAGTATAGAGTAGCTATGAACACGTGTCTTTTCATCTAAAATATTTTCCCTTTCTGATAAGGTATTTGGAAACTTTGCTACGGCAAGTCAGCAATGGTCACATAGCTTACTTTCCAGCCATGAAGGCATTTGTGAATTTACCTACAGAAAATGAATTGACATTTAATGCTGAGGAATACTCTGACATATCAGGTAAATTTTGATGTTTCTGCTGAATGTTTGTGAGGGATAGTTATCGTACGCTTGAATGACTGGAGTAAGAGCAACTCTTAGAGCATTCTATTACAGACAGCATTTGTTAACTTTCAGTAATATTTTTAAGTAGTTTTATTAGTGCTTCTTCTTTGCCTTGAGAGAGCTCGCTTTTCCTATTTTTGGTCAAAGCAGGGTTGTTGCGTTTGAGCTACAGAGATAGGAGTATGGTGTGTTGGTGACTGCTGCTTCAGTTCTATTGCAATACAAGTTTTCATACCTAAAATGCTGTTTTGTGGTAAAATATTTTTGCAATTAAAACGCTATTGCTAGATACATGATGGGCATCAAATAACTGAAGAAGGAATGTTTGAAGTAGAACAGTTTGTTTTATTTCTCAGAAATGAGAGCTCTTTCCGAACTTCTGGGACCATATGGCATGAAGTTCCTAAGTGAAAGTCTGATGTGGCACATTTCTTCACAGGTTGCTGAGCTTAAGGTAACCTTGGGGAAACTGGTGGGTGGGAAGGCGGGTTGTCTTCTGTTTAGGCTTCCTTTAGGATATTTAATAGCTATGCTTCTGCATGCCGTCTTTTTGAAATGACTGCATCAAAGTGATAAAGCTGTGAATTTTACTCTTGTTTTATAGTACGTTTGCACATGTAGTACGTGTGTATCCCACATTCTTCAATAGCTGAATGGGCAGGACTTTATGCAGGCTCTGTTGATTTCTTTGTTAGATGGCTTAAGCTAGTAGTGCAGTCTTTTTTTTATCATCAATGGGAAGAGAAATGTTTTTCAAGATCTCCAGGTGCTTGCGAAGCGCTGACCCAAGTCTGGCTCTCAAAATTTAGTATGAAAATCTCAAATGTATCTTGGTCATCTATAAGGACTTACTCTCTACCATGTGTGTTAGCATCTGTTGTTCAGTTTACATGGATGGGAGACTTCAGGCCTTTTTTCTTTTTCCTCATTTTGAGACATACCTTTCCCTCTAGCTGAACAGTATCCATTTATTATAAATGTCTGTATTCTCATAAATTAACCTGGTGCCTACAGCGACACAAGCAAACAATAAAGTTGGCGCCATGAAAAAAATTGGAAATATGGGCATGTCAAAGAAGGTAGTTGCATGTATATTCAAAACAGTGAATAATGACAGGGGAAGCACTTGGTGCCTATGTAATTAACTCTTTCTGAAAGAGGTTTTAATAAATTTTATAATGTGTACTACTTTACCAGGATAGTCATACTATTAAAATGCCACTAATTGGCATATATTTGCTTTTCATACGACTTACTCTTTTAGTGTTATTTCCAAATTTAATTCCAAGTTGTTACTACATCTCATCATCTTCAACTTATTTAACCACTAACTGCAATAAGGATTTTTTTTTTTTACCTATTCATGCATGCTGTGTTTCTAAAATTGCACATGAACACTTAAAGAGATCTAAGGAACTTTCCTTTTTTTCTTCTACAACTATTTTTTATTGTTAGCATACCACGCCTTTAAAAGTGTGTGTTTTTAATGTATTCCGTGTTACAGTTTCAGAGATACTGTTCTCCCTGTAAACATTGTGAGTTTTGGTGATGCTGAGTTGCTAGGATATATGTTGCCCTAAAAGATTTGAAGCCTTTTATTCAATGTCACAGCCTAAGGAGAGGGGCTGCTCGTGCTCTCCCAGCTGCCACGAGAGCATGCAGCCACCCTGACCTGAGTGACCAGCCAGACAGGGTAGTTGGTTCCTTATGCCCATTACCAACTTTTGAGTTTTAGAATGAGACTTTCCAGGTGAGAATGCTACGATTTTAAGGTTAAATTCTGTAACTCCTGGCTATGCACAAAGTGACATCTGTCATGTTTCAGGTAAAACACAAAGACATTGGGCAGATGTTTGTTGGTTGCTGCTGTCTTTGTCCACTTACTGTTGAGTTGTCACACTTCCTCAAAATCAGCATGATGGATATTGTAGCCCTGTGTATTTTTTTAACAAGCAACTTTTAAGTTGTCCCTGAGATTTGTTGTTTTCTGATATTGCTAAGGATAAGCAGAACATAATGTAGATCCACATGCACATGACCACATATTTGGAGGAAAAAAAAAGAGTAATAAATATTCATCTCTCTGGCTGAGATGCAGTTGGCTTAGCAAGAGAGCACTGAGAAACATCTGTGTTTGGGGGAAGGAAGCAATGAGAGGACAGAATGGGGAATTTATTAAGAGTAGGGTTCAATATGCTTGCTTTGCTTCCCGCAGTGGGACCAGGTGTTGGTTTTATATCTGAAGTTTAAGACTGGGGCAAGGAGGGGAAGTTTGCCTCATTTAAGTAACTATTTGAACTGTATTCCAGCCTGTTCCTTTTAAATCTTAAACTAATATGCTGGTTATTTTTTGTAAAGCTGAAAGCTTGACTCGATAACAATGTGCGTGGGCTATTGCCTTCAATCTTGCATTCTGGAGAGCTTTGAGGGTTTTAGATTAAAATGTCGCACATCTGCCAAGTTCTGACACATCAGTTGGTTTAAAATTGCCCATCTTGATTTCAGTGCAAACCAGTCTTGCTTTGGCTTTCAGCATAGAAGTACGTCTTGTGTTTCTATGTGTGTGCACATGTGCACACATTCTTGGAGGTGGTTAGTTTGCTGCATCTTGTATGCCTTATTTCTTTCCTTGCTTCTCGCTGAAGATAAGAACAATGAAAGTGGGAAGACTGTGTGGATTATGGATAGACTTGAGCTTATGAAGTAGCATGGCCATGACACAGTGTAATTGAATCTGAGAGGTCTAAGCTGTTGGACAGATCTGCTTTGCACAGGCTACTTGACTAGGAGGTGGGAGTAAACACAGACCACCATTTCTTTCATAGCAGCATTATAGTTTGTTGTGTTGGTTTTTTTCTCCTCCTATGGTCACAGGAATATCTACTCTGAAATTTAATTTCCCTGCTTGCCAGTTCCTGTGTTTTGCCCTGTTTTCAGTGTGGGTTGAAGCAAAATAAAATAAAACCGTTAAAGCAGTTAACAGAACTATCAAAGGTCAAATGTTCTCAGATCCTTAGCAGTAGGTTCCTGCAGGTATGTCTCATCTTAGATTTTATATGATATATCTTAAATTACATTCCAGGCTTATAATGGCCTATGTTTGATGAATAGTAGTTCTTCCTGCTCCCCGCTCATTGCTCCTTTTATTTGTGCTGTCTAGTAGTTAAGGTGGATTGGAATGCATCCACTTGAAAAATAAAACTATTACTAATCAGTTTGGAAGACCACTCCTAATCAAGAATATCTCGTTTTCTTCCTCCATCTTTCAGTTCTTTTCTACCTTGATATTATTTAGTATACAAAGCACTAAATTAAGTTGTCTTTAAAAGAAGGGAAATGTTTTCTTCATTTAATGTTCAGAAGTACACAAGATCTCTAAATTTTCTTAGCCTCTACCTAAAGAGAGATAATCATATTTTCCATTTCTGAAATAGGGTACTTTGCATTCAAACTGCAGAAATATTTTTTGTAAGACTGAAGTACCTATTTCTTCCTTGATGAGAGTTTAAAAATACTACTTTGTACAACATGAGTTCCACCGCTAGCAAGAAAACCCTTTTTGGATTTGACATTTTATAGATGTGATTATGCAATCTCTGTAATTTAAATTTAAATCTGATACATATTTGGAGAATGTTTGTAGGAAAGTTATTACATGCAACTTTTAGCATTAGGGTAAATATAAGGGAGCTGTTACAAATTAGACACACATTTTCTTTTCTTTTGGTCAAACTGTCATGACAATACTGAACTTGAGTTTAACTGTTTCAGGCTAAGGTGTTGGGACTTAAATTGATGTCTTTGTTTTTATTTTATATTGCAATGGAAGAAAATTCCAAGTAAACTGCACCAAGATTTAACAATCTGACTCTTAAACTCTTCATTCCATTTTTCAGATTTAGCCAATGTTAAACTTCTAATCCTTACAGCGTAACTAGTGAAAGGAGCAATTGAAAAGAATGAACTACTTTGTGGATCTGCATTTTTATTGATATATGTATACTTTTCTTATAAAAAGCTAACTTAGCATGAGGAGCTAATAGTTTGGTTTTACTAAGTTACATTCCCCTGTTTTAAGAAGTTGTACAAACTACTGAACATAAAAATCTTGTTCCAAGGGGTATCGCTTATTTTTGGGTAGAGTAGTACCTGATGATAATGCTGGTATTGTAGTCCCATTAAAAACATAATGGGTACATCTGTATTCCATGAGTTTAGTTGCCCCTCTGCCAGACTGAAATATCCTAAATCATGTATTTATCCCGTTAATATACTGAAATCTATAGTTGACCTGAATCCTTGCTTCTTTTTAGAAACTTGTGGTGGAGAACGTTGACGTTCTAACACAAATGAGGACCAGCTTTGATAAGCCCGACCAGATGGCAGCACTCTTTAAAAGATTATCATGTGGGTAACTAGCAAGATCCTACTAAAGATACAGAATTGTTTTTTTATCTTTGAAAAGAAAATAAGAAAAATTAATTTCTCCGTATTAAGTGTATAAAAGCAATAAAATGTATGTATGCTATATAAACTGATGCATCTTTTCAAAATTTCCCAGTCTTCTCATGTACAGACAAAATGAGATTTCAGTGTTAATTGGTGCACGGGCACTATAGTAGTGATGAGTTTTCAGTATTTTTTCTCTTCAGGGATGATTATGCATAGCTATAATTACTGGGTGCGTAGCCATAGAATAGAAAGCAGGCTTTTTTGACACACATTTCTGATCTGATTCCATCCCAATGTAAATTACATTCTTTGGAAGGATTTTTATGCGTAGTTATTTTTAACAAAAGTAATTTTAACAAAATTACTATTATAGAGACATTTTTGGCCTCAGGAAAACACAGAACTAATGTTAGCATCCAATATTGTCAACTGTGTTGTAACAGGGTTCATTCCATGAAGTGGTTAACAGGATATATCTTCTACTAGAAATCCCATTGTCAACTTGGCTATAAAAAACTGCTTAAGCACTGTTTATTTTGGCTCTTTTAAGGAATGCCATTGTTTCAGTACCTTGCGTTTTTCCAGTATTTTGTTAAATGTTTTCTTTCTCTTTTTTGAAGAATTGAGTTTGTAAATATCAACTTGTTTGCTATTGTTCTTTCTCTTCAGCTGTTGACAGTGTTCTGAAGAGAATGACGATTATTGGTGTTATCCTGTCTTTTCGGTCTTTGGCACAAGAAGCACTTAGAGATGTAAGAAATAACTGAATATGTTCCAAATAACTTTAATTGTATTTGATTTCATGGAATTATAAGATATTTGAAGCTTCACTATTTACAAATGCTACCTCTTAAAAGCTTGGCATGTTGGTAAAATGGCAATACTCGGTCATAACTGACCTGTGGATTGTGAGTTGGGTGGGGGGAAATCTACTTTTTGAGTACTGTTCAGCGAAATGGTACATTAAAACATGTAAGTTTTAGTTTGAGCATGCCTCTCAATGTTTTCTGTGTTTAGTACATTGTAAAAGCTTTCTTTTCACTTTGCAAACAGCTTGATTTTGAGTTTATTGGGCTTTAATGTCTTAAATCTGCAAACAAATTCATGTGCATAAAATAAAAAACTCATTTTAAAAAAAAATAATACGTCTAGAAAAATAATGGTAGTATCTAATTGATCATTAACATGAGAAGTATTTTCTTCTCATTCTGTATGTGTTTGTGTCTCTTAGGTCTTATCCTACCACATTCCTTTCCTTGTAAGTTCCATCGAGGACTTTAAAGATCACATTCCAAGAGAGACTGACATGAAGGTAATGTTTGGCCCAAAGGGTGCTGGAGTCATTTTGGGACCTTATTGAAAATATGTAAGGGGAAAGACTTTCATGCTTAGTGTGAAAAATCCAGAAACCAAGAACACNTTTTTTTTTTTTTTTTTTTCCCTGAAGAGCTAAGTAGTTGGGCATCTGCAGACTCCTAATGTTCTGGGGAAAAAAAAACAACCGACAGGATAAGCACAAGTCTTTAGCTGCCTGTGATCACATCTGAGAACTCTCATGGAAAGAATTGAGAATAAAATTTATCAAGTGTTTAAAACATGACTAAGCAATAAAGGGAGGAATACTGAGCTGCTTTGTGGTGTGAGCAGCAGAACTGGTAAAACTAAATGTCTCAAGGACTCTATGTACGTGGTTACATGTAATAGCTACAAGTGTGCTTTTGACCTTAAATTGAAAATTCTTGTGAACTTACCATCTGAAATGCTTAAAAATGTTAGCAGCTTAAATAAGGTGGCTTGCTTCTGAATGGTAGTATGTTTCCATCCAAAAACCTTTGTTGGTACATCAGGTACCTTCTGGACACATATGTACAGTATCTGCAGCCTGTCTGGTTTTTTAAGCTCTTACTGCAGCTTGGAGCCTATGAAGGCTTGCAAGCTTCTTAATGGTATTGTGGCAATTTGATTTGCAGAGAATGTGTAGTGGGATATGCATTGTGCAACTCTTCACTTTTACAGAAACAATTTTAAGAAATCTCTTGAGCAAAGTATGGTTTTTGAGGGCTGGAATATGTTGTTATTCCTGAACTTGAGGTTTACGTCTTGCTGTTTATTCTTGAGGAAAGAAACTTAAATTCTGTTGTGTATGAGAGTTCACTACATTAAAATATTGTCGTTTTTAAAAGTACATTACAAGAACAGTTGAGAGTCCATTATGGTGGGCCTCATGATTTCGGAAGACACAATTTAGCAGTCTGTCTGAAAATGAATCAGAGGTTGCATGAAGAATATGATATGTTACTGACATTTCACACATATGCTATTTCACTCAAAAATATAATCACATGCTCTTGGAAACTTGCAATGCTGATAAACCATCCATGAGTGTTTGATGTCCCAGAAAATGTTGAAATGCATACCAGAATAGAGGAATTCTGTGGAAACGCTATGGAAAATTAACTTCAAGGATACCGGCTCATGATAAAAATTATATCAAAATGACGCAAGTTGCCTTTGCACTTCTCAAGAAAAGCCTTTCTAAAATTCTTACCTATAGTTACAGAGAAAATCACCGATCACCAAAGCATTGTGTTCCATTATTGAACTTGAGGAATCAGCATGCAGAAGAGATGAGAAGGGAGGTTCACAGCTTGCTTTGCTTGATCTTTTCAGAAAGCATCTTAAACCCCCTGATATCAGAGGGGTGCTGAAAAATAGGGTGGGATAAAGGCTGCAAAAATAATCACTGAGGATAGTATTTTACCATTGATATTTTTAGGCTGATGAACACAGATCATTTTAAACATCTCAGTGGATCTCTAAAGACATCACTGGACTCATTTGTGTCAGCAGATATGAGAAAGCATAGTACTTGCTGCTTCTCTTCTGGAAGTCACTGGAGTAATTTGCGGTCACTGGAATAACTGGATGGCAAAAAAAAGCTATTTACTGCTAAATAAAACCATGCTGAGGACTGATCTCTGGCTTATGCCACGTAGCACCACATAATTGCCTCTGCTTCACATAATACTTGGCTGTTGGCCTTCTCTGGGCCTGCTGTAGTTCCACTGTTATTCTTAAATATACCTATTTTGTGCGTGTTTTTCTAGTTCAAAGTGTCTGAAATAAAATTTAAGTGCTGTGGTACAGTCCACCATGGTGCTGTTTGCATGATACCAGCTGTAGATGTCGCATCCTGTGGTATGGCGTGATGCCACGTAAGCTTGTTTGATGGCTTGGATGAATTTGGAGGACTGCGCATGGAGAAAGAGCCAAACCTGTGTAGGCTTGTCCATAGTGCCTACTGGGAATACTGGGAACTCTGACGTGTACTACCCAGCAACTCTGCCAGAGCTTTGTCTTGAAAACAGCTTGTTGGAAGGGCCAGAACTGTGCTATGAGCCTGCTAACAATTAAGCCCTGTGGACAATCAGCAGCTTATTGTCTGAGCTTTCTTCTGGCCTTGTCACATACAGCAGTTCAATTGTAGGCAACAAAGGCTTCTTTTGGGACAGTAAGGCAGACTTTTTCTTTTCTTTAAACGAAGGCACATCAACAGACAGATCTTTACAAGGCTTTGTACAATGGATTGGGACAATTGCCCAACTGGGTATATTTTAGGACATAATAACATAGTAATTTCCTATGTACTGAATTTACCAAGGAAAGCATAAATAGCTTTAAAGCTGTTGATGAAATAAATACTTGTTATGAAATGTTATTTTTATTTTAGTATCCCTGAAACTTACGATTTGGGGTGACTGGCAAAATGGGGATTTGTTCTCCTTATATTTGGTTATTTTTAATATTAAATTGTTCAGATGTCTTTACAGGCTTTTAGAAACAGGCTTGCATTGGTTCCACTGTTGTTTCTTAACCAGTTTGTTGTGAACCAGCTCTCATCCAGATCTCTGGAATTCTTTTAATGCAGGACTGTACTCAAGCTAATGTCATATGTCCTGCTGACAGCATAGCACTGTGCAAACAGCATTGTATGCTTTTCATATCAGAACTTGCCCTTGGGTGGCCAGGCTGGAGCACTTGAATAAGGATAGCCTGCACAATATCCCCTACATGGAGCTGACCAACTATACACGAGAATTTATGGGCAAAGTGTAAATCTTCTCAAATATTAATGGCAGTAAGACACATTGCTAGCGTTTCCCATAGTCCTTTGTATTTGGTATAAACCTGCTTTTGCAGAGAGTCGTCTGAACTATAGCTTAACATACTTTGTCCAAAATGTAAACTGGGGAAAGAGAGAACAACTGTGTTGAACATTTGTTAATGGCAATGAAAGATACGGCCTGGAAAATGAAATACATTTCAAGATGCTGTTAGTTCCTCCAAGTGTTAGGGCCACTTAGAGTCTAATTCTTGGCACTTGGAATCACTAGACACTGAATCTGTATCAAATTTGAATGCTGTAAGATTTCTGCCTTACTCTAATACTTCACCACATTGTGACTTTTGGCTTTTGTCTAAAAATGCTATACTTGCAGATGTTAGCTGATACTTTAGATCTGGTAGAGAAAATCTGCTAGTTTCTTTTGAACAGTGAAGAAAGATGTAGAAACAGCTAATTGGAAGTCAGGATATTTGCTTTGGAGGTAACGTAGAAAAGTATACAAGCTTTGTTTGGTTTGACAAAAAGAAATTAGAATTTAGCACACAAAGTACTGACCCAGCTGTTCAGTGTAGGTTAGAAACAAATAAAAATCTAGAGTCTCTTTATCTTGTTTTAGCCAAGTCTGAAATTTCTTAGTGCCTCAAACCCCAATATGAACATTTTAAACATGACAGCAAAACTGTGCTTCATCATGTTTACACAAAAAGCATTCAATGTTGTCTTTTTTTTGTAATTATCTTTCTTCTGGTCCACAGGTGGCAATGAATGTATATGAACTGTCATCAGCTGCTGGATTGCCTTGTGAGATTGATCCTGCCTTGGTTGTAGCACTGTCTTCCCAAAAATCAGGTAAGAAGTTACAACTTCAAAAATATAAGCCTAAAAAAAAAAAACCACACCAAAAAACAGGAAGAGCAAAAAAATACAGCCAGGCATGGTGGAAGTGTTTAAAGTGCTAGGAGGAGACTTTTGTATCTTGGATCCTCTGTATTCCTTTGAACTCCGTAAATGGTATAAGAACATGAATTATTTGTGCCTGCTGCCTACTGATGTGTTAGCTTGAGGATCTTTTCAACCACATATAACTTGTTGACTTAGAAAAGAATAATGAGTAGACGTTGAGGGAGTTTAATAGCTAATGGTGAAAAGTGCTGTAATTTAGAGACAATGAAAATAAGACTCTATTGTGAACAACTACAGGCATGATCAGTTTGGTTGTACGGATCTGTAACAAATCTGTGTCACGTAAGCAGGCATTAGGAGCCAGCTGAATGCACTTCATGAATTTCAGAACATTGTGTTATGGGTGTGTTATACAAGTGTTAACATGGAGTTTACAAGGAGAAACATGGTAAAATAAACATGTTAATGTTCTAACATGTATAGTGCTTCCTCTTATTTCCTTTAAAGCACCACTGTCTAAGCTTTTCAGTTTTGTTTACTCTGGCAGGTTGGAAGGCATGAAAACACTCTTAAGGGCTTTTTCAGTCTTCAGCTTTTTTCCCTATCTTCCTTATTGAGCACTTCATTGCTTTTTTCCCCTGTACTATTCTGCTCAGCGTATTAAAGTCTTAGTAACTAAATGGTCAGAAGTGATAGGGTGGCAGTGGTTTGCCTTCATTCTTGTAGATAACAAACTGGACATTTTGAATCTACACCCTTTGTCTTTTGGCGAGACTAACATCGTGTTCCTCTCTTCACAGTACAGACATTGAGTTTGTTGTTGGGTTTAAATTTCAGTTTGGTCAAACGTTTTATGTTCTAAACTATCTGCAGTTGAAAGGAAGTACTTCAAGATGACTTCTTTAATTAAAGAACTTTCGTTTTGTTTTTAGAAAACATTAGTCCAGAAGAAGAATATAAAATTGCTTGCCTTCTCATGGTCTTCGTGGCAGTCTCCTTGCCGACTTTGGCTAGTAACGTGATGTCTCAGTATAGCCCTGCCATTGAAGGTAATGTAGAGTTGGCTAAATATTTGCTATGAATGCTTTCTTCAATAGTCCTGGTGGTTTCTTGAATAATTTTGTTTCAAATATTTACTTACATTTTGTAGTGAACAAAATTTAAAAATCAGTGTAGCCCTAATCCAGGAAAGTTATTCTGAAAGTTACTTTAAAAAGTGTTTACTTAACTGTTGTTTGAGATAGCTTTCTATGAAAAATGAGTCTTCTACTTGAGATTTTAAGAACAGTTCAGATACTGTAGGGGGCAATCTTGTCCTAATTATGTGGAATTGCTAGAGCATACATTCTGCATTAATTAGTGTAAGACTTATTATATAATAGTATACATGTCTTAGTAATCTTTACATTGGCTTTGGGCCACTCGTACAAGGTGTCTTTTCTATATTTAATATGTTGTTCGTATTTCTAAGCATAAAATTTTGAAAACAGAATCTGGAAGGTGTAAGCTATGAACAGAATTATATCTACGCAGTAGTTTAACTTTCTTATTAAAAAAAAATAAAATAAAATCTTTGCCTTAAGGAAATTCTTCACATGTAATCCACAAAAAAAAGTTCCCTTTCAGACAAAATTAAGTTTTGAAAAAAAAACCCCAAACCTGACAAAACTGTTCCAACACACACAAAAGTCGCCTTTCAGCTGTTCAAGCTATTTCCTTTGTGATGTGTAGCATGGCTCACATAAAAGACCATGTTTATTCTGCATCCATTTACTGGGTACAGCGTGTTTTTTTCTATTCTTTGTTTTTTAAAGTTGCATTATTTTTAATCCAGTCAAAACTTAACTCACAAAGAATGTCTAAACTGACTTCTGAAAATTTAAAGTACTAGGAAAAGATCAAAAACTCTGAAAGCCTTATGTATCAATTAGTGTAGTATGCACATCACATTTTTTGAGAGACCCGAGATTTTGTTTTAAATTGGGTTAGTCAATGTTTTCTTCAATTTTGAGAGGTTAGGGATTTGTTAACTCTAGTTTCATTTTAAACAGATAGTGTAGCCTTTTGCTAGTTGTGAAGAAGTTGGATAAATCTCTGATGCAACAATTAGAACTTGATTTGAAAAGTTGGGAATTTTAAAGTTAACAGCTTTTTCTGATGAATAGGGAGAACAATCTAACCCGCAGAGCTGTTGTCTTGTCTGTACTTTCTACGGCTTTTTGCAAGCTTTTTCAAAGTCATGATACCTGAAGGAAAATCTCGGAATATAAGCAAGAGCAGGGAATATCATGTGATTGGTGAGGGGCACAAGTAGAAACTTGCTTGTTAAAGGACAGTCGGGTTGGTTCTTTTACTCAGTCCAAATGAATTTGCTTATGCATGTTTAAGACCACATCTCTTAAATATTACTTGTTTATAGTTTCGTAAAAGAAACCCTCTGGAAGCACTCTCTGCTACCGGTTTCTCCTTTGAAAGCATCCTACCTACTGTAGAGTCTCAAAACTTAAACTACTTGCCAGGGGGACAGTACTAAAAGTTTTTAACAGTGATTATATTTTCACGTTCGCCCCTCTGCAAATTTATTTCTAAGAACGTGAGACAGGCTAGCTGGAGGTTCTCCAGCAGGTTAGAGTGCATGCAGGTTTGCCTTCTTCAAATTTCCTTCTCTTCCAAGGACCCTCTTAGTCCTCAGGGTCTTAACGGGCTGAAACAGATAATTCTGTCTTCTGCCTGTTTTATGTCGTGTAGCTTAAATATTCCAGTTTCTGTGATTTCATTTACATTCAGTAACTCTTAACATGAAGTCAGACAAAGCCTGTTTCAAAGTGGGTTCTTAAAGTAACTGCAGTTAATAAGATCTCATAAAACTGTGACTGGAGAGAAGTTACATCTAGAACTGAAATAAGCCCGTATTAGGAGTTGCTACTGCTTTTATGATACGTGGCCTCTGTATTATGCAATTCTTTACTGAGTGGGCTCTTTTTTATTGAGAGGAAGAGTCTGGCAAAAGGAATACATAAAATATGTTCACTCTACAAAAATAACTGAACAAACAGAATAGACCTTGTCAGTCCTGCCTTCCTTGCATAATATTACTTTTTCTCGTGTTCTGCTCTTATTGTAGAACATCTGGCTTTAGACAGTTAATACAGATGCTATTTCCAGAATGAGAACTTAATAAAGGCTGCTTTTTATGAAGTACATTCCCTGGACAAATCCTGAATTTATCCATCAACAAGTCACAGATTTGAAGGAGTTTCAGCTTTCTAATCTGGCAAGACGTACCTCCCAAATACAGACAGTTCTTGGACAGCTTTAGCAATGTCTGTGTTCTCTCTGCCTACTTCAAGATCAAGCCTGTTTCTTCCACTAGCCCCAGATAAAGGCTCAGACTCTAACAGATCTTTACTTTTGTTCTCAGTAAGAAATCTGAACTGATAGTCAAATATCAGGCTAGAGGACTAATTTGTTGTCTAGAGGCTAGAATAGAGCACTAGTCTGCAAGAGAGAGACTTTTCTGAACACTTGAAACATGTCACAGGTTGGAAGACAACAATTCGTCAGCTGAATTCCCTTGCTGATGCTTTTTCTACAGTCTGAGACAAAAATGAAGTCACTTCAAAAAATCAAGCCACTTCAAAAACAAATATAAACTTAAATCAGCAGAACTAAGCAGAACAGATGTTCTTGACATGTTCAAGGAAAGTGGTGATCTGTTCTTTTTTTGGACTAGCATATTCATGCAGCAATGTTTACTTAAAAAATAGGAGACAGAGTAGTGGTATCAACTCTGAGGGGCCTGCTAGTGGAGATCCACAGGGATCTTTGCTGGGACCTACTAGTCAATGTATTCATAGACCACAGAAAGAGCGTGAAGAGCGAGGTGAGAAAATTTTCATATTGTGTGAAATTATGGACACTATTAGAAGAGTAAAGTGCTGCAGATAGATGACACTGAGTAAATTGTGCAATAAAATAACAGATAAAATTCATTTTAAGTAAGTATAGTGATAGGCGTGGGGAAAACAATTAATTTTTCTCGTGTGGAGTGATAGGGTCTAGCTGACCTCGCTATTCAGGCGTGATCTTGGAGTTACGATAAATGACTGAATGAAAAAAATGAGCTCAGTGCTCAGCAATAGTCAAAAAGAATTGGTCAGAATCAGTAGTGTTTGCATGCTTGTATGCTTTTTAACTCCTTCGAAGACCTCCTCCTGTCATTCTAGCACTTCCCCAAGATATTTGCCCAGGTGTCTATTAATTTTGGTTTGAAGTGGTAGATTTGCCTGGAAGAGATATCAGTCTTACTGAGGAGCAGTTCTGCTGTCTTTGAAAACTGGTGTCATTTAATCACCTTCCAGGCCTTTGAAGCCTGGGTGAATTTTAGGCAAGATGTTATGTACAGCAATTAGCAATTCGACAATTTCGTTCTTGAGTTCCTGTAGATCTCTCGGGTGAATGCTGTCTGGGCATGATAACTTCTTCATTTACACAGAGGGGAGAAAAATAGCCAATTAGCTTGAAAAAATCCTCCTTGCATGTGTCTTTTTAGCCAAGTCAAGTGGTAATACTCAAGTTTTGTAGAAGCCAAGTAAACTTCCAATATATTATTTTTCCTTATTTGTACAAGCCACAGGGATCTTAGTGAGGTTGTTGTCACCATTACAGCATTCAGAAGGGAGATCTGTACTTCTGGTGGCTTCCCTGATACCAAGTTCAAAGTACTGGTACTTTGCTGCCGTTGTGCAAGATGCTAAACGTTGATCTTTCGTTGTGACAAGTCTGTTTACCCTTTGGTGATACCTTCTGGAGAATACTGTCATTTTCAAATATGATGCTGAGATAATTTGTATATGTTTTTGTTTAGGGCATTGCAACAACATTCATTGCTTGGCAAAAGCTATCAACCAGATTGCTGCAGCTTTATTTACCATCCACAAGGGAAGCATTGAAGACCGTCTTAAAGAATTTTTGGCCGTATGTATAACTTCATTTATAGAGCTAGATCCTCTAAAAAGAGATGAACTCTCACCCTCTAATGCCCCTCAATCCATTTTTATACATAATCTAGCTTGCACAGTGCTGTCATTAAATTATCAATGTGTTTGTCATTGCAAGTGTTACCTTTACAGCAGCAGTCATCTGTGAGTAGTCTTAATTACAAGGGCCTACTATACAGATTTAGATTAGTATGGATCAGTACTGATTAACCAGCATTTAGTCCAATAGCAATATTGCTTCATAATGCTTGTAATGTTACTTATTTTCCTGTAGTTATAGACTGCAGAGAAACTAAAGTTATTGTAGAATACAGTGTTGATTTTGATTAAGAGAAAATCAGGTCTGGGTAAGTTACTCTTTGAAGTCTAGCAATAAGTTAAAATTCGTATCTTAACAAGAAAAACATCTATTGACTTTAGGAAGTATTTTCAAATTCAGGTGGAAAATGTAATATTAATTTGGAATACAGTGCAATTGATTTAATATAAATCTGGTTTTGGTGCGTAAGAGAGAAAAGCGTATTGTTAATGCAAGTCTATATGTAGCTTAAATATAGCAGTAGTCCTTTAGCAATAGTCAGCTCTGTGTGATGTTGGAAAGTAACAGTAGCAAATAAGTACAAGTGTCATAATTGGGGTTTTTTAGTATAATCTTTAGTATTTTAGCACATACCATCTCTTGCATTGTGTGGTACATGACAGGGAAAAGAAACATGCAATGCCTATAAAATCCAGATTTTGTCTAGCAGACTCTTTCCCATGATGTGTTGGACTCTTTAGTTTATTTTACTTTTTCAAAGAAGGTAACTCCAGAGTGCCTTTTGAGTTGTACCTTCTGACATGTCTGCCCTTCTTAAACAGTAACTGTCTGATAGTGGTATGTTACAGGGATATTTGGGGAGCAAAATTTTTATGCTTTAGAGGAGGCTGAAGATCAAAGCTTCTGAAATCCTTAGTGATGGTTAGAAAAAAATCAAAAGCCCTTAGGTGGTGGTGATGCATTTTAAGTACATTTTGGTGTGCTGCCTGAGTAGAAATAGAATTTTTGAAGTGGCTCTTAATTAGCCGATACTTGAAGGGAAACTAAAGGCTAAAACGGCAGCTTCACTTTAATTTTTAAAAATTACTACTGATTTTGAGTGATCCTTGTTTCTTGCTGTTTGGCCTTGAAAAAAAAAAAAAAAAATCTTGCCGCCCGCCCCCCCCCCCCACTTACGCACTTACTGGGGTAGGATAATGGTAACTTTCTGTAACTGGAAGTCCACAGAAACAATTTTTTTTTTTTTTTCCTTAAAAGGATCTTTCATTTCTGGAAGTTCCTTGCATTTGGTAAAACAGAAAAAACCTTTGGCCATTGACCTTGTCTAATGCAACTGCTGGCTGTAAAAGATGAAAGAGAAATGGTTGTGTCAAGTTGCATACATTTGACAAGTGAAGGAAACCAGTATAGTTTCATGTGATAAAAACACTTTTGGTATGAGGTTTGCATTTTTTCAGTGTTTACGAACTGGTTTCAGACCACTGCTTTTATTGCACAGACTATGACTTGATGGTTCAGATATTTTGATAATCTCTCTTTTCTAACACCTTTTATATATCACTTACTGTTAGGCTGAAAGAAAAACATTTCTATTAAGAAGAAAATGTAGTGCTGGGGATGATCTGCTTTCCTGTCAAAGTTAATTAAATACAGAAAAAAACTTACTAGATTATTTAATACTGATGAGTATATGCTAAGATTATTTTTGAAGTATGCGCATTCGCTTTATATTAAAAATTGATTAATGACAGAATTTGTTCAAGAAGAATCTTGATTTAAATTTTCAAGTTAACATTTTAAGTTAAAACTCATTTCTGGTAAATGTGTGGTTTAGGCACATTGCCATTGCTTGGTGCGAGGGCATGAATGATGACTGTACATCTGAAAGCTGAAAAGAGGCTTTTTCAAATTTCTGTAAGGCATGAAAACATGGTTTATCAGTGCATCTGCAGGTTAAGTATTTTACTGTATTCTGTCATCCTGAGCTTGTAAATACCTAAGTACATGATACAAGTTTCTAGGCTATCACTTAAAACTAGTATTGTAGGGATGCTCCTGATCTGATAGAGTATTATTCCTTTACATTTAGGATGAGATTTCTTCAATTAAAAATATAGTTTAGGAAGTAAAACTTAATTTGTCCTTCTGCTGCAAAATGGGTATAACTTCAAGCAATAAAAACTCCAATCACTCTAAATCTTACCAAAATGCAGTAAGTTTATATGTGTTTTGGGAGGGACAGAGAAAGTGAGATCTTGATCCCATGGAAGTTCTGTCATTAATTTCAGTAGACTTTATAATGGTCAACCAATGATAAAAAACAAAAATTCTTTGCAATAAATTAGTTCGCTTTTTGTATTAAAATAGCTCGTATTACTTATTAAGCACTGCTAGAAATAAACAAAAATGGCTCACTGAGACTAAAGCCCAGTGATGGTTCGTGTGTTCAGGATTACTTACTTTCCTTTGTAGTTATTAGTACACCGCAGTGTCTGACTAAGGTACTGATTTCTTCAGAGAGGTTTTGTGCGTTAATAGCAAAATAGCAGAAGTTGATCAATGCATTGTTTTACTTATTGCTTTGAAATACTCATTTTTATGTAGCTCGCATCGTCTAGTCTACTGAAGATTGGCCAGGAGACGGACAAAACTACTACAAGGAACAGAGAATCTGTTTACCTGCTACTAGACATGGTAAGCTTTTGTCTATTTTATGTGTTACTAGCTTAAGGAATAGGCTCCACCTTGTATCATTCAACAAGGGGGGGGGGTTGGGTGTCACTTCATGTGTTGTAGGTCATCAACCAGTGGAATTAATTTTTATGTCATTCTCCCTGGCATTCTTATGTTGGAAATTATTCTTTTCATTCCCCCAACATACACCCACATTTTTACCCACATTTTTACCCACATTTTTACCCACATTTTTACCCACATTTTTGCCATTGTCCTTTGTTGTCTAGAACATTGTATCACACTGTTCAGATCATTTTCATTGATCATGTAGTATGTACAATATTAAACTGAAATTTCACATTAAAAAAGCACTGTTCAGAGTGTGTGTGGGGAAAATCCTCTTGGCTCAGAGGTTTTCCTTTCAGTATTCTGTATCTTTTGGAAGCGGCAGGAGTGCTGTATGTCTATATGGGAAAGCTAAATGACTAGCTTTGGGAAGTGCTGTTTACAGCAATGTGTTTCTCCCCAACATTTAAACTTTGTATTATTTCTTTTTGCTCTGAAATATGTGAGTGGTGGTGTGGTGGTGCAGACCTGCAGTATCTCCATGAAATAAATTAGCAGCAGCAGGCAGTAGAAGGTGTTCTGCAAAACCGTGCGTTTCTGGTATCTTTCAGATTGTGCAGGAGTCTCCATTCCTGACAATGGATCTCTTGGAGTCTTGTTTCCCTTACGTCTTGCTGAGAAATGCATACCATGCTGTCTACAAACAAAGTGTCACATCCTCTGCCTAAGTATCTACTTACTGGAGATAAGACATAGCACGCATCTATGTGGCCTCAGTTTTATCTGTAAACTGTGGAGCTATTTTACTTTATGGCCTGATGAACAGTTTTGTGGATTATAAACTTTTTCCATAAAGTTGTATTTCTGATCAGTGGTTTCTTAATATGGTTGTACTACAATATAAGCTTGGTTTATTTTAGGTTGCACATTCATGGAAAATCTTTTCTCATTTCTTCCTTTTTTTTTATTTTAGAGCATCAGTTATGTTTAAAAAAATACTACTTCTGCTATATGTTTTTTGATATTGATCATGCAAAAGAAAAATTGCTTGTTTATTTCCCAAAAGAAAAATGTATTTAGTGATTATTTTAGATAGTGTAGCTTTCATCTGTGTGTAAATTATTTCATATAGGGAGAGTTATAATCTTGTACCTATTGTTCTTATTGAAAACAAATATTGGATGTGCATTTCTGTGAAGTAATTACAGCATTTCTAGTTTTATTTTGAAACATTCACCAATGTACGTACTATGACACTATCTAACATTAAAAATGTTATAGGACTGCTTATCTTTCAGACAGCGATCCTCTCCCGATACTCTTAAACAACAGCAAGTGGTGTTGTTTGTATAAAGCATAGTGGAAATTTTTTTTAAACTAACTTCTGTGGTGCCCTGTTGGCATTAACACTACCATTGTACCCTGCTGTATAATAAACATTCTTACACATTTATCACATGTTGATAAAATGTTAGCCCTTAACCACTTTTTATATGTTTTAAATTTTTGAAATTCAAGTGTACCTTCCATAACATACAATAAACACTAGACTGTATTATCTGTAGGTGAATTATTTTTAATATAAATGTTATCCTAGTATTTTAAGCTTAAACTGTGCTGTTGTGCATTGATTTACATCTCACAGTTCATTAAATATCAATCCTTAGAGCTTTTATGTGAAGACTTTTTAATCCTTCACCTTTTGGCTTCTGCGATAGTGGATCTTGTAAAAAGTTGGAAGAAGGAATTAAAAACAATGTAAAAAGTGTCAGTTTAGTGCCATTATCCTTTAAATCTTAATTTTACATAATATAGCGAGAAAAGCATTTATATGGTATGCAGCGATGCCAATTGTATGCATAGAAATAAGTGTATTGTTAAAGTATAAAACTTGAAATAATCATAAAACAGGGGAGAGTTGCTAAAACCGTAACATCAAGACATTACTGACACAGATGTATAATAGGCCTTTTTTTATCAATCGTGCAAATTGGCATGCGGGATACCGTTGGCTCATTTAGCCTGAAAGCTGACCAGATGGTTGTGCTCTTTAATCCCCAGCATATAAAAGCTGTGTGTTTCTCAACAGGCTCTGGACATTGTATAGAGCCCCTGTTCTTGATGCAACTTATGTGCATGCTGGTAACTTTTTCTATTATGAAAGAGCTGTTGTGTGCTCAGTTACAATAGCTTCCTCTGTCCAGAGGAAAAAAAAAAATTACTGGAATAAAATTGTTCTAAGGAAGTAAGACAGTACATCTATATTTTTCCTAATTATGCATTTTGTTATAACCATGGGACTGTTTTTAAATTGGTAATTTAGTACCATAAGAAATAAGTTTGTTCATAAAGAAGTTAGGTCGAATGCAAGACTTGAGTTCTGTTCTGTAATATTTATAATCTAATAAGTTCAAATGTCTTGATTTTAATTAAGATTTTGATTGTCATGTGGCCTTTTGTGGAAAAATTATGCCTGTTTTCAAGACTGACCCTTGAAAAACTCAAGTTTAAGAAATAATCTATGTTGTGTCTTTAATCTTTTTAACTATAAAGCAATTATATTTCGTTGTTTACCTCGGATCCCTGTCAGCTCTCCACTATCTGAGGTGTTACTGAATTAGGCCTAGGAAATGGGTAGTCTCTGACAAACAGATAACGAGTGCAGTATCTCTGCAAGAAGCTACTTCTGACGCAGTCAGATTAGATTTAGTCATGAACCTTTTAGCCTCAGTAGTTTCCGTAGGGCCCTTACATGGTCTTGCTGTAACTACCCTTCCTGCAAGAACTTGGAGCAAGCTCAGAACCAAACCAGAGAATGGGGAAATTGGGGACTCATCCATGTATCGGTTGTGTTCTGGAGTGGTTTTGAAGGGTTTCTGGGTGGGGGTGGGAGGGTGTACTTGCTTTGTTCTTGCTTGCTGTATTTCTATTATTTCTGGTTTCAGCTGAGCTACCACAAAGCTATTTAGGGTTCAGCCTGCTTGTGGAAGGCAGAGCACATCAAGCATAGTCCTCAAGGCAACCCGTGTCCATACACTACACAAACCATAATAAGCCTGTCAAACCAAGTTTGTTGGGGAAGAGGGTAGAGAAGATATTCTTTCTCTGGAGCCAACAACGCCATTGTCCGCAACTTAGTAAGTTCAAGTGTTGACATTGTATATTGAGTCATCTCAGGTGGCCTTTTGTGCGTTTCCAGAAGTGCTTGTAATTCCTGGAGCATGAAGCACAGACGGCTGAGTTGGTCCCATATGGAGCCAGTTTGGATCAAATGTCTAATTCGCGGGGGAGGGCTCTGCCTCATGCAAGAGAGAGCATGGAAGAAGAATGTCCTGTTGCTGCCCAGAAAACTATTTTTATAATTTAAAAAGATGCGTCCATCAGGACAAAAGATTGCCATTGAAAACAAGGGCTACTGTTAAACCTTTTCTGCTGTAGCAATTTGTTTTCTAGATAGGAAAAGGAATTGGTAACCAAACTTGACGCTTGGAGTACACTAGTTATGATGGACTGGATAATGGCATTCTCCCCAGAAAATGTTGCAATGAGGCCGGTGATTTGAGGAAAGATAGGAGCCTTCTTCAGCAGGTCATCATGGGCTTGTGTGACTTCAGAGCTTATTCATTCCAGATTCAAGAATTCTCGCCCACAAGTAAATATGCCTTGCCTCGAAACTGTATTTTTGCCAAAAGTTTCCCTGGTCCTGGGATTCAGCATTGTGATTCATATTAAAAAGTGAACTCTCAGTGACTTACCAGTAACGATTATAAATTCTGTAAGTTCGAATATGTCTGAACTAATGCTGTAACACTTCTTTGGTGAATCGCTCTGTCAAGCTGAACCAAACTCCAAGCTAGGTTTTGAGGTGTAGTCAATTATCCTGTTGAATTGACAGTTTTTTAGACATAGGCTTCAAATTGTGTTCATATTCAAATTTAAGCATCTTTTAACTCCATAATACACTTTGGATGCTCTAGGAGTAATTTGTTGTAGTTGTATTCCCTGCTAAACTTGGCTGACAAATTAAGCACTGAATGAAAACAGGGAAACTGCTTTCATTTCAATCCTTGTGGCTAGCCCTGAAACACTGACACGGCTGGCTGTGCAAAGCAAGGTAATTTAAGTGACAGCTGCACACATTTGATTTGGTTTCGTGGACGAGGACCACTGTTTTCAGTGTTGTCAAATAACCAGTTTTCACTAAAGTTCTGCCTGGTTTTTTTTTTCTCTTCAAGTACAATTTTTTGAATTGTTTTTATGATAAAGGTAAATCTTCCCCTGAAATGACAAAAGTTTTTTTTTTTCTTACTTGAATTGACCACTCCTTCGATGCTTTTGCTATTTGTCATGTTATAAAGTCTGTAAATATTTGTACTAACATAAAAAAAAAAATTGAAGTGGTCATCTGACCTGTGTCCAAAACCATATCTAATTTGCTATTAGTCATGCTTTTTCTAGTACTACTAGGTCAAACCGACCTGCTCCCTGGATATAGTGTCAGGGTGTCTTATGTCATTCAGTAATAGAGAATGTTGGTATAAAAATCAGTGAAAAGCATTATGTTGAGCTTGGCGTGAAGCAAGGGGATTTGAATAGTTTTTTGTGTAGACTTTCAGGCTCTTGCCTTGTTCATGATAATAGTAATCTTAAAAAGTGCCTTCTCACAAATAACGAAGGTAAATAATAAAGAATTATACTGACACCTGTGTGAGTCCAGATGCGAGCTGCAAAGCTGTTACAGCCGAATGTTTATACCCCTGATGCTAGTAAATCCAGTTCATTGTCCATTAACAACACAATTTTGTATCTTGTCAGTACTCGCTTCAGGTGGCGACTGGAAGATGGGGACGGCGTTATCACAGGTTACCTGCAAACTCCTCTGCTCTTGCCCTCCCTGCCCTTGTCATTGGCCTTTGAGTTTGGCTGAATTTGAGGTAAACTCCGTGGGCAGCCAGTGCAGAGAACAGAAGACTTGCATTTGGCAAGAGCAGTATTATTTCTAAATGCAAATTAAATGATAATCTTTTTAATAATAGCAAGGACACAATAGCAGCAACAATGAAACCATTCCTTGTATAGGCACACAAGGGAAAGAGAGAAGTAAAACTAAGAACGCGCTGTAAATTGATCTTACGCTAACTATGGTGATGCAAAAGAGGAGTGAAAAGAAGGGAGGTAAGAGGGGAGTAGAAAGTAGTGATCACAGAATGCTCAGAGAAGTTGGGAAAGTCGTGGCTCGGTGACTCTTGAGTCCATTTTGTAGCTCTGAAGTCTTATCTGACACTTCATGGATTAAATCTAGATTGTATCTGACAGACTTCAGAATTGCATTTAAAAATTTCAACTGAGGTGTCATCTGTTTTCTACTGTGTACATGAAGCACACTTGTCCAGCTCTAGGGTCATTTGTAAATAAAGGATGCTTGAAAGTGTAAAAGAGCATGTGTTTGCCAAGACCAAGTCAGCGGAACTGGATAAGAACATCTCTCTGTGTCTTTAGTGCCTCTCTCAGTGAGACAATAAAGATGGTCTGTGCTGTTTGGATTTAGTTCCATTTATGTCCCTAAAGTGGAAGATGTCAGGAGCGATGTTTAGTGTTACAATGAGATCAGGTAAGTGAAAGAGTTCATCTCAGCAGTTTATTATTTTGGATAACAAAGCACTTCAAAGGGCCAAAAAGCAGCTGAGAAAATGGGCTGAGCCTGTGATGCTCGCTGTAGAGATAACTTTATTAGGGGAATAATTGCAGTGCTATCTTCATAACGATTTTTGTTTCAATGCCAAGAAAGTACGTGAACTTTTATGTAGTAAAAGCTCAGAGGAAAACCATAGCAGCAAGCAATAATGCGTTTGAATTTTATCATATAAAACTAATTGTTTGCTGGCTAATCCATGGTGGCACAGGTGCCGGTTGAAGGTGGGCACAATCATTTGCTAAGGGGGTGTGTGGAATCAGAGTTCATTTGGGTTTAAATACGTCTCAAAATCCCAGTTACTGACGGAAGCTCCGAGCAGCGAGAAAGAGAAGTTGCGCATCAGTATTGTAACGTTGCAGGTAGGTGATGGGGACGGAGAACAGCGAGTAAGGACAGAGCCTCCGGTAGGTCTGGAGGTGCCTGGACCTCACCTTCTCCGTCTATGTGCTGCTAAGCTCTCGGTGACCCTCGTGCGAAGGGGGAGAATGAAATTAAAACCAGTGGTAACCACCGAGGACCGTTTTAAAACCACCATATGCGCTGTTTGAATCAAACAGGAGGCGGCTGCGGGAGCCTGGGTGGTTTGCAGAAGCACTGGAGCTGAGATGCAAAGCGGGTGAAGCCCCTGCTGCCTTCTCCCTGAGGAAAGCTACCAATAAAAAAAAAAATAAAAATCCCGTGGTATTGGAAAATGTGTTTTTCTAAACTTGCATTCTAATGATTCCAGCGTGGTGACTGACAGTCCTGCGAACAGAGGACGGGCTCATCAGGTATTTAATTAGTCCTTGGTGAGCAGTTAAAACACGCAAGCTTTTCTAAGTCACAGAATGTTGATCAAGTTTATTCCTGTCCGGTTAAACTGGCAAATATTTGTGCGTATGCTTGTGAGCTATGCTGCTAAAAAAGGATTTGTGTTTCCAATTTTAGTAAGCAAGCCTGTGGCTTTGGGGAGAGGAAGAAAGCGGCATTGTTGTATGAACAGTCTATAAATGGGGGGCGGGGGGGGGAAGCCCCCAAACCCCTAGCCTGGGAAAAGCTTGTTGGGAGGTTAGTTTTATGGATCTTATGAAAGAAATATTAGGGGAGGGATAGCGAAATGGCCACACTTAAAACCTATAAATATTTTCTGGAAAAATGCCACTAGCCTTTTCCCTTCGTATTAGTTGAGCTATGGAAGTTTGTTGGAGGAGTAAAGCAACTTTAAAACATTTAGTTATCAACACTCTCATCCTGTTGTTTAACTTTTTTTTTTTTTATTAGCTAAAAAAGCATTTTTGGTGTCATCAGGGAACTGGAGGATGATAAACATGTTAATAATTTCCTGGGCATGCTTTTTATTCTGCCACAACTAAAGTGTGTGTGGGATTAAGAACTATGATCTGAAAGTCCCAAAGTTCCCGAAATATCCCACAAATCACTTTTTTTTGGGGGGGGNTTTTTTTTGGGGGGGGGGGGTGGTGAGGGGAAGAGCTTTAGCATGACCTCGTGCAGACTTTGAAGTGACTATAAATCACTGGACATACTGAATGCTGTGGACTGCTGCAAAGGGCTAAAAGATCTGGTGCGCAAGGAAAAGGTTCTGCAGAAAAATAGGATTTTTTTTTTTTTTTTAAGGGACTGAGCACATTAGGCTGGGCTCTGGCTTATGTTATTGTGGAATGGCTTCACACTTAAAAAAAATCATGGTGGCATTTGTGCTTTTCCTTAATTTTGTGATTCTTTCTATACCTATTTTCGACTCTATTTTACTATCTCTCACAGAAGTAAAGTGGCAAAACTTGAACGCCCTCGCGAAGTCACAGCAGCGGCTGCAGCCTTGGCAACCGTGCCCAATTTTTAAGGCTTTGCAGTAGATCGGAAATGGGACAAGAAACTGAGTTTTGAAGTTAAAAAATAAGCATCGAGGAGGTACTCGTCTGGAAAGCCTCGTCAGCCGCGCGTGCCTACTGCTGCGAGGGGTGTGATGGAGCGAGGGTGCAGTGGAGGCGTACGCGTAAGGCAACTGGGAATCTTAACCTGGAAGAGTTAAAAACTTCTCTGCGCATGGGTTGACTTCTTAAAATGATTTTATTTTCTTTTTAACGGGATTAGAGTTCATAGTTTTCGGGTTTCTAGAGCATCTGCTGTTTGTGTGGCTCACAGGTGCGTTAGGAAAAGGCCAAGTTTCTCTTCCAAAGCTTGCTGAGGTTCCCACACAGAGCCCTTTGTGATCCCACCAGTAATGGCTAAAAACATGAGTAAAATACACACGAGCTGTGTTGGCTTCTATTTATAGGTAATACTTGATCCTAGGGCATGTCAACCCCAATCAGCTCCCGCTGAAATCAGCGGCGAGGCTGAGTTTCAGCACCCGGCGATATTGGGCTGTTACTGTAAAACTCGACTGTTTGTGCAGGGCTTATTTTTAGGCACGGGTGTGATTTGGTACTTAATACTGCTGGGCGCTGCTAATAAATCTGGGTAAGCGGGAGCAGAGGCAGGCTCGGGCGGTGCAACCGGAGAGGCTGTAAATCTGAAATAGTAAATTTATGGTTTAACAAAATTAAATTCTGAGTGGTTACGGCCTTTAGGCTTGGCATCTCAAATTATTTCTGCAGGGGCCAGACTAGAAATGCTGCGTAATGTATATGGTATTATAGAGCTTTGCAGGTTTTTTTGCCTTAAATGCTCCATCTGGAGGTGATTATAACTCAGAGAGGGTTCAGTGGATTCTGTTGTCTCTGGTATGGCCCACAGTGGGAGGGAAGGATGTATTTTTCATTATCTGCATGGTCATCGTAATAGCATACAGCAATTTGCCGCATTGGAATAATGAACTGAATGCGTATTTAAATTGAACATCTGTACATAACACTACCACGGAGGCTATCTCGCATTCATAAATACTTGAGCAATTGTTTAAAAAAAAGTAAAATTGTGTGTCGGGAAGCAAAGCAGCCAGTGCAGCAGCAGGTCCCCACCACCGCAGCAAGAACTGCCTTCAGGACACTAATTACATTTCAATTAGTACAGTTAAGTGAGTGTAGATCGCTGGACTTCATCTTTGCACTGGAGAATTACTGTATTAAGACAGACCAATGAGGAACAGTGGAATTAAATGAAAATGGAGCTGCTTTGCTTTGAAATGCAGGTGAATGCTTTCCCCATCGTAAGTCCACAAGCTCGAGTTCTGCCCAACCAACTGGGCTTTGGGGGTGTGAGCAGCTCAGCTCCCTTTTGCTGTTTTCTTAATATTTTCCACAACATAAATTGATCTACAAGTATTTAGACAAACATGGTAGTCTTACAGCACTCACAAGATTGTTACCTGAAGGGGGACCTCCGTGGAACTGGGGACAAAGTTTCTGTTCTCAACGCCTCTGAAAAACAGGTTCTTCTCACATTTTCTTAGTTCTAAGTACCTGCCTGAGGCTTTTGCCTTATTTTCCTATACTTTTGGTGATAAACTTGCATGACTGTTAAAATATCCAAGTATCTTCCTATGAATTTTTCACTGGGAACAGAGAGCTGGATGTATGGTGACACATCAGAAAAAGTGCTTCTGCTGTTCTGTATTTTGAAATGGGAAAACGTTCTGAACGTGATCACAGGCTTTAGGCAGTTTACTTACAAAGAAGAGAGGTTTGCAGTGGACATGATATTTAGATGATTTTAAAGATTCGGAACAATAAAAAGTTCCCTGGCATTGATTTTTGAATTTTGTGCAATGGTCACAAATTTGAGCAGCTACAGATTAGAGATAGAAACCATTAGTTGCCTCTGAATATAAGATGTGGTCTCCCAAAGGAAAAGATGGAAGTTCCATCCATTGCTTTACTCAAATGTGCACTTAATGCATGCTAAACCAAGGGATGGGGAAAGTTGTGGACATCATAATCCCATCTAACCAAGAAACAGGAGCATTTCTTTTTCCCCTGAGATCTCTTGTGCTCAGATTTGCACAATCCATCCAGTATTGCGCTTAAAATGAGCTGGGAGGTTGGTCAGAGGGGGATTGCAAAGACGCATCAGGACGTTCGGGTTCTTGTCTTCTGCTGGAAGTCCACCTTCAGCGTGGCTGGGTGCTTTGAGAAGCACATACCTCTTGCAATAAATCTGGCTGTGCTTTTCGGCAGGAACGCTGATGCAAGTTACAATGTCCAGGTGGAAAACCAGCATTGCAGGTATCGAGAAGCTGTCAGCCCTGACACGACCGCAAAAATCTGGGCAAGTCCCAAGCAGCAAAGAAATCCACCATGCAAAATAAGACTTCTATAGGAGACGTATACCAGTGTGTGTCTATGTCCATAGACTGAAAGCCTACAACAGGCAATATTAAACAGAATTGCCACTGGCATCATTTTGTCTTTGAAATGCATGTTAGTTGGCTTCTTGGTGTTTAAAGATAAAGCAGCATATTTTCCTAGCTGTACTGTTAATTTTACCAGTAGCATAGGATGCAGAGCACTGGGTGAATAGTTTTTTTGGGGTTTGTTTTTTTTTTTTTTCTGGGACTTCAAGAAGACAAGTAATGTGACCAGATACTAATATGAAAAATTTGATTCTAGGAGGCATGCGGATCCCAAGGGTACGGGACAGTTAATAATGAGCTATCTAATAAAAACAGCCCCCAAAATTAGGAGTCTGAAAGAGACTGCATTTAAAGAACCTTTTCTTCTTCCTTGCTGCTTCCAAGTCATCCATGTAGAGGCTTGAAAGATGATTAAAATAAGTTAATAGTCCCTTGTGTTTTGTCTACCTGAGGGAGCTGAAACAAGACCCCGGCTGGAACAGGAAATGTACAATAAATCCCATTTTTATGACTCTCTAAGTCAATGATTTCATGGTTTTAGTAACAGACATGTAAGAAGTATTTTAGGTTTTTGGTTTTGGTAAGTTTCTTGGTTGTTTTTGATTTGTGGTTTTGTGCTTGTTTTTTTTTTTTAAGGCAGTGTATATAAGCAAATTAAATTGCATGTAATCCTGAGATTGCTATAGAAAGGTTTAGGAAAGCGAAAACCTGGTCTGAAGAAGTATTTTTATCTCAGCTAGTTTTCTTCTTAGGTACAGCCTGAATAGATACGGTCATGCTTGCACTTTTTTTTCAGCTGGAATGGGCAGGAGCAGACCATAAAACGTAGTAGATGGTTTATCAACAGCAGCCCACTGGGCACGTGGGCAGCTTGAACCAGTAAGACGATGGGGAAGCCCACCAAGCATAGGATGAGCTTGCGTCTTCTCCAAATACTGTCACGGGCTGCTGGTCTGAAGGGTCTGGCTGAACATGCAATCTTAAAGGGAAAAGGTGACTTGTAATAACATCACCTAGGGCTTACATCCTAACGCAAGCTGTTCCCTGCGGTGCCAAGGGGGTTTATGGTACCTAAAATATGAATGTGCTGCGCAATGTGGGCCCTTCATCAGGGTAGATGTTAGACCAGGAAAAATGACACGCTTGTTCTGCATTTTTTCCTGATCTTTTGCTCTAATTTTCCCTCTCTGAATTTCACCTCTTCCTTGTTCCTTTCAGACACGTATTCATTTCTCAACAGGTCTTAACAGACTATGGAGTCATATGCATCCACAGTGTCTACTTAATATCATTCCTCTTAGAAATTTAAATACAGATTTGTTGATGTGCTGAACTCTGCCCCAAGCCAGAATAGATGCTACCTGGTTTGAGCTGGGCTCTTGTCCTCCCTGTGCCTCCTCTGGCCTATAAGCACCCCCTGCCTCATAGAGGTGAGCTGCTGGGATGTATATATGGGGATGTTTCATATACCTAAAGGGAGAGACTATAGTACTTGAGGAGAGAACTGATGCTGTAACAAATGCACTCAGGATTGCCTTGGCTAACGCTCGTTCGTCTTGGCCAAACCCATATGCGTTTCTTACTGTTGCAAAGAAGGCTTCAAATTTCAATTTTATTTTTAATAAGGTAATTTTTCTATTCAGTAATGTAGTTCTTCCAGCTGAAAATTAGAATACATGCATTTCTATATTTTAAGCCATGAAGTTTTGCTCATGTACCGTTCTAACAGCTGAGCTGGACATCAGAGCATCTCGGAAAGCCAGCTCTTGCTTCTAAAGCCTGTTGCTGTTTATCTAACTCCCATGCGAGAAAAACAAGCAGAAAGGGGGGGAAAATACACACTATGTAAGGAAAAAACCAACAAAGGAATAAATTAATGCCAGCTGTCTGGAAGCAGTTCCTTACTCAGCTTCCTTCTGGGGAAGGGGGCAAGAACAAAGCCCTCAATCCCTTTTCATGTTCTCTGCAGCCCTCCTCGTGCTGCCACATTTCTGCACCCAAACACAGTCACTCGGCCATCCCCGGAGCTGTGAGGGTTATCCAGCCACCTCCCACTGAAATCCATCCTCGCGGCACCACAGGGCCACTGAGTTGTTGTTGGGGGTTTTTTTATTTTTATTTTTATTTTTTTAATGGGGTTATAAATGAGTAACTGAGGGCAGTTTGGCCCTGGGCTGCGTTCTGCATTGTTGTGGGTTACTGTGATTCTTGTAGGGTGTAATAACAATAATAAACTTTTTTTTCCTGTAATTTTCGTATGAGCTACTCCAGGGGCAAATCCTCGCCTTAGGCCTCAGCCCCACCGATGACTTGTTTATTCTAGGAAATGACTTTGTGTGATACTGTGGGCTGTGGTATTATTCTTTAAATTTCTAGATCTGTACCAAACCCTCAAAGCCCATCAGGAAACTCGTCGGCAGGCAGCGCTGATCCCACATGGCTGCCTGGGCATGCTTTTATTAAGAAATTCCTGCTAGTCATACACGACATTGAGCTGATGTAATGATAATACAATAATTTGACTAACCCCTTTTGGAGTTGTACAAGATTAGGAATCTGATTACTGTCACCACCCACCCTTGAAGGTTTAACATTGCCCTTGTTGATGCAAGCTGCAGAAAGAGATTTTTGTTTTCTTCCTAAGGAGGTGGCAGGAGGGAAGGGGATGAAATTCCCAACAGCGGTGTGGTGTCACCCAGAGTAAAAGCGATTTTCCTGCCGAAGCGTTTTGACCGTGTATGAGCTTTGGGCGAAAATCCGCACATCATTTGTGCGGTCATCTGGAAAACGAGCACCCTCGGGGCCCCCTGGTGCAAGCACAGACAGCCCGGGGAGGGGTGAGCAAATCTCTTCCCCTCTCCCAGCACAGTCCTCCCTCTGCAAAATGAGGGTGGCGGTTTTGACCTCTCTTACGCAGCGTTTTGAGACTGGTGGCAAATTCTAGATACCACAGCACGCGCTTTGCTCGGCTAACTTATGAACTTCACATTCCTCATTTTAAGTATGTTCGTGTATTTTAGTTTCAATTAGCAGCTTCAGTGTTTTGCAGCAACTGCACGTGAAGACAGAGAGCAGGTTGTTACTTTGCTCTTTTCCTCCAGCCATTTCATTTTCCCTCTAGCGTAACCTCTCCATGTGCAAGGTAAAGCACTGCAACCGCACTTCTATAGCATGAAACCCCAGCCCTCCTCTTTGCTGTCTCTTTTCCTCCTTTAGCAGTCTCCCCACCTGTTTAAAAAGGTGTTGAGAGTGGCTATAGTGCTTCTGTATAACAGAAAATAACTCAACAGACATCGCGGTTTAGGTATTTGATAAAAATGTATGGTAAAAAAATGTTTCGGGTCGGTAACCAGGTTGCCTTTGCCAAGTTTCAGCCAGACCTGAGGGTTTGGGGGTTTTTTTTGCCACCAGGTATAAGCTGATTTATACTGGAAACGTGAAGAGGTAATTAAGAGCCCTGTCGGCCAGCAGCCCATCCATCCCGCCGGCAGCCGGTCCTCGCCTGGGCGCTGGCACCGGCTGCCTCCCCCAGTGCAACAGCACGAGGGGCTGCAGCGGAGCGGGGCGGTGGGTGATGCTCTGCCAGCTGAATGCATAGGAGCTGCCTTCACACCGACCCTGGGAGATCACAAGCCAGGTCTCGTGGGAATGTATGTTAGTGCTTGTGAGTCTCTGGGGTTGTCAGCATTTGCTGTACTGAGAAAGTATTTGCAGTATTTTTAGTGTTTAAAAAAAGAAGCGCAAGGTCATCTCCTGTAGGTCATGACTTGGGGTAAAAAATTGAACTTATTTAATTGATGATAACCTTATAGCACGCATAGGAATATTCACTATATTGATGCCTTTTCCTACAAAGCACAGGAAATGTTTTTAAAGCTGTTCTGTGTAATTATCAATTCTAAAACAGATTGGAGGTGATCTGAAAAATTGTTCCCAGAAATAAAATACAGAGATGAGAAAACTTCACATTGAAGGGGAAGAATGTGAACTAGAGTTTATTCATGTCACTGGGTCCTTTGCATCGCTCTGGCCTATCTCGTTCAACTCAGATACCCCGGGATGCGCCACTCCCACATCCATCATCGCTGCCAGGTTAGGTCCCGCAGAGAAAGCCAGCGTATTCAGTTCCTAACCAGCTGGGTAAGGTTTTTATTACACTGCATATTTTTTAAACACATATTTTACACAACAAGAGGAAATTCAAGCCCCAGACCTCGCTGTGACTAAATTTGAGGAGCTGAGAGGGTGAGCCAAACCAGATCTCTTTTTAATTCCCCCTGCAGACGAACGAGCTCGCCTTTGCCTCCCCTCATGGCTGTTCTGCACGCCCGGGTGCAGGCTCTGGGGCAGGGGCAGCCCGACTGATGGCTCCTGAGGCTGTCACACGCATACACGTGTGTGGACATTTCTACTCATCTCTGAGGCCCCAAGTTTCTTCTGGGAGTGCGGGGAAACAATTCAGTCCTGGAACTTAGCACCTGCCTGCGGGGATGGACAAATAGGAGCCCAAATACTTGTGCAGAGATGCTGAAACATGCACATGGTACCTCCACTCCACTGGCCTTATTACAACTCCCTGTTTGCTTGACATGTGCCTTCGCTGGAGCCAACAGCGCTTTTGCAGCTGAGTTAAAAGGATCAAGGTTTGATCTGCAGTGATAAAGTTAAAAAATGCAAAAAAGCCATTCCAGGCTTAGGACCCTGCGTTTCTGAGTCTGTATCCATGGTTGCTCTCACAGCCCATGCACATTTTTGGTCCGGTTTCTGAGCACTAGCTTCTGGTAGGTGTGTTTCTACACATGGGTTTGATTTAATGGCAGAAACTGAAATAATAAACCGGCTAATACCACAGTAAAACCAAACCAAACACATGATCAAGAGGTTGCTTGATAAATCTTTGTTAAGTAGGAAGAATTTATTCAGTGAATAAATGTTAGTTCGTTTATATCAAGGCTCTTTCCGCATCAGGTTGGGCTACCCTTTGTTGTGCCATTGCTCTGCAACCTGCTTAAACATCTACAACTACCTGAAAGGAGGTTGTAGCGAGGTGGGGGTTGGTCTCTTCTCCCAAGTAACAAACAATAGGACAAAGAGGAAATGGCCTCAAGTTGCACCAGGGGAGGTTTACATTGGATAGCGGGAAAAATTTCTTCACCAAAAGGGTTATCAAACATTGGAACAGGCTGCACAGGGAAGTAGTGGACTCGCTGTTCCTGGAGGTATTTAAAAGATGGGTAGATGTGGTGCTTGGGGACATGGTTTAGTGGTGGTTTTGGCAGTGTTAGATTGATGGTTGGACTCAATCTTCAAGGTCCCTTCCAACCTAGACAATTCTATGATTCTGTCATAATGTGGCCCTTTTTTTTTTTTTTTTTTAAATCTTCTGAAAAGCGAGCACCCCCAGCAGCCCCACTGAATCTGCCTCTTCTTCAAGCCTCTCAACACTGTTACGGGATCTCCTCTAAAAACCGTCACCCATCAACATTTCAAGGTGACTTCTAACATGTTCTCCTTCTCCATGCACACGCCCTTCTCAAGCGTTGCACCGTGCAGAGCAGCACATGCAAAGATAGGCATTTCCTAAGTAATATCTGACTGTATCTCCAGGTGCTTGATCTGAAATCATAGAATGGTTTAGGTGTGAAGGGACCTTGAAGATCATCGAGTTCCAACCCTCTCTGCTATGGGTCAACTAGACCAGGTTGCTCAAAGCCCCATCCAGCCTGGCCTTGGACACCTCCAGGGATGGAGCTTCCACAGCTTCTCTGGGCAACCTGTGCCAGTGCCTCACCACCCTCACAGTGAAAAATTTCTTCCTAATATCGAATCTAAATTTACCTTCCTCCAGTTTGAACCCATTCTCCTATCACTACGTGCCCTTGTAAAAAGTCCCTCCCCAGCTCTCCTGTAGGCCCCCTTTAGGTACTGGAAGGCTGCAGTAAGGTCTCCCCAGAGCCTTCTCTTCTCCAGACTGAACAACCCCAACTCTCTCAGCCTGTCATGCCGTCGTGTCTATGTTCACAGCAAGGTTGTTAATTTCTTCCCCAAGAAAACCCTTCGCCTTTCCGAGAGGGCGGAAAGAATTTATTTCTTGTTTTTTTTTTTTTT
>RSEF01000007.1:4150927-4242004 GCA_003993805.1 Himantopus leucocephalus | reverse complement strand
GTTTTTTTTTGGTTTTTTTTTTTTTTTTTTAATTTCAGCATGTTAAGTTCTCTCCTAGAAACCTTTGAGGTCTCACCGACAGTTCCACAACATCTTCCAGCAGAGCACACCAGGAACGCCCTGTGGTTTTTAGTATTTAACTTGCCTGTAATAAACAACTCAATTCCGTGAAATCCTCGTTAGGTGTGAGCTTGAGGTTTCGGGGAGATTGTCACTGAACATAATGCTCTTTTCTTTCTAAACAAAACTTACTCTTTTTGTAGAGCGCTGCAAATGCAAGCCTATAAAAGCGACCCAGAAGACCTATCTACGCAACAATTATAACTACGGTAAGGACAGCTGCGTGGCCAGCTCCCAGCGTTTTTAAAGGCTACAGTAAGGGGAAAATTTTCATTAAAAAAGCCCGTGGGCCCAATTACTGGTGGTTAATCCATTAGTACTTACTACAGAAGGAAGACGTGGCCTGCAACATTTCTGAATTCAAAACCGAGGGTGCTTGTAGAAGGATGGAGAGGATTAGCTTCATATGTTAGTACAAGAGTTTCTGTGTTGACGTTGAGTGTTATTTCAGTGTCACCACAGGCATCTGGGGTCCGTGCACTTCTTTAGTGTGAAAAGTAATGCGAGAAGAATGACATTGTGGGCTCTTATGCCTGAACTGCCTCTTTGATTACCAGCTCTGATATGCTCTGCTTTTGCAAGAAATGATGTTTTTACTAACTTTCATGCCTACAAACACACCATGGGATCTAACAGGCATACTAGGTTTATTCCTTCTCATGTATCGAAGCCAACAGTGAGCATCTTGCCAGCTGTGTTATGCTGTCAATAACACCTGTAAAAGTGCATGGTGTCCATATATTGTCTTCTTTTGTCCAGATTGTCTTGGTATTCAGGCAAATCACAGGTCCAGGCTGCTACTTTTCTTCATACTGTTTGTTTTAAGCAAATTATGCTGATGAAGCCAGTGAATACATATCACTTTTTCCCATTAATCACGTGAATAGCCTTAGGCTCACTGCACTTAAATATGTCAATTAAATGGTAGTGATCGTATAATATTTATTAATATTATGCATTTATACAACTATTTCCAGATAAGCTTCTTTTAAAAATAAATTCGATTAAAAGCTAAAAAATTATAATTGTATTCAGTTTAACATAGTTGGGGTTTTTTTTTATAGGTGACTAGGCAGTTTTATGTTGTTTTGGTGGATTTGTTTGGAAAATCTTTACAGAGCGACTGTTCTCTAGTGGGTACCACATCTGTGCGTGATAGAGAGTCGCTGAGCATGCTACTGCCTATCTTTTCAAGCTTTTGAAATTAGAGAGGTTTCAAAATGCGTTTGAAAGAACTGCAAACTAAAGCAAGATTTTGTTTTGAAATCTTAAAAGAGGTTTTAAGGAAGTGGATCACTTGGGATAAATTGTGTGTGTTAAATGCGCAAGTTATTAATTGTTGGCAGCTGTATGTAATGTGGCTGCAAAACATGGTGGCTTTATGGGCAATGCATGTGAAGAGAGGAGAAGTGTAAGTCCATGGTTTTCTTTCCTCCATATTGCCTTTTTCACATAGGTTAAAAGAAATTGGGAATCTGGGTAATCTGCTATCTGTAATGGAAAGGGAACTCTTGTTTGCAAGTTGTGAAAGATGTGGCATTCTCTAGAGCATGACCTCTGGATCGGCTTTGCGTTTGCATGTGGTATCAGTTCACTGGTCACCATGAGAGAAATGAAAAGCGTTGCCTTTGAAAAGCAACTTTTCCTCCTATGCAACTTAAGGAAAAAAGAAAGGGTGAGGGAGGAAACAATTAAACAGGTCACCAGGTCAAGATCAGGAGCATTTGGAGTTCATAAAGAGCAGAGCAGATTGGTGCTGGGTCAGTGGAGAGAGAATAAAAAAGGTAAGGGCCTGTCATGCAGCAGAAGTAGCGATACAAGAAGTTTTAATGCACATTCACGTTTCGTGAAAGGTTGAGAGTGACAAATTAAGTTCAGTCATCTGTACTGCAAGTAGTCAAAGAGGGAGCAGTTGCAGCTCGAGGGGGAAGGAGGGCATAAAAGGATTGAATCAAATACATAAAGTGGAAAGGGTGAAGAAGAAAGGATGCTAAAAATTAAGCTGAACTTAAATAGGACACAAAACCAATTGGTACATAACTCCTGCTTGTGACCATACTATTAGGAGATACACTGAGCTACCTGGACCCTCTTGGTGGAGGATGAAGTAATGACATGAAGAGATGGGGGCAGGGACATGGCTAGAGTTCAGCTAAGCTTTTGATAATGGACCATGCAAAAGACTAATCCCAGAGGTCACCAAGAGCGGCTTGGGGGTGACCTGCATTATCTGCTGCTGCTAACTACACTCTTTGTGACTTTTTCCCAGTGATTCGGGCTAAAGTGAAGGAGGTGAAGACTAAATGTCACGACGTCACTGCAGTAGTGGAAGTAAAGGAGATCCTAAAATCTTCCCTGGTGAACATCCCAAAGGACACTGTAAACCTTCACACAAACTCCGGCTGCTTATGTCCACCGCTTAGCGCCAATGAAGAGTACATCATTATGGGCTACGAAGACGAGGAGCGTTCCAGGTAACTCTTTCTGCATTGTCCTCGGGGCATATTTGTTGTTATTTGTTCCCCTGCCTGTAAGGCTGAACTTCAGAGCCACCACCTAAGGAGAACTTGGTGTGACTCTCTGGACATCTCCTTAATGGTATTCAGGGGGGGACAAGGCACTCTGCAGGCACAGAGATACCAGTCTTGCATGTGTTGGGTTGTATAGCTTATGCATGCCTGTTGGTGGAGTAACCGGTTGTCTCCATTGTGTAGGTTACTCTTGGTGGAAGGCTCCATAGCTGAGAAATGGAAGGATCGTCTCGGTAAAAAAGTGAAGGTAAGAAAATACCTCACCAAAAGTCAAATGTTGCAGATACCATGAAATGTCTGCCTAATACACACGCTGACCCCAGTTAATTAATATCAAATATCAAAAATTAGCTTGGTGTGTTATTTGCTATATTACTTAAAAATGCACGCTGGAAAAAACTAAAGGGATACATTGAGTTACCCCGAAGTACACCAGTGTAGCAGCAATCAAAATCTCTGTCTCAAAAAAGCACACAGTAGGAGTATTTTAACTCTGTAGGCAAACTGTGCGCTCTGCAACACACGCCTGCTTAATTGGGATTGTGATACTAATTAAAAAAAAAGAGGGCTTTACAAATGTTTTCCAGTCTAGGTCAGAATTATACTTTTCAGATTTAATATTCTTTAAATACAGCTCTTTTACCAAATTGTGTGGATTAGCGAGTATTTTAAATTTACCTTCCTGGCTTAGATGAGGGAGGTATATGATAAGGAAGTCACGTCATAGCAAATTAGAAGCAAGGAGTTCAAATGCAAGCAATATATGAAAATATACTTTAATATTTTCTAATTTAAATTTATTCTAATGCCTTACAAGTTCTGGAAGGATTGTCTTTTTATGTTTTGATGCATGGCAAAGTATCAGTGATTTCAGCATTGTTAGGAATGTCATTTTACACAGAATATTCTTATTTTGACACAATTTCTCAGCGATTGATTTGACATAATGGTTGTGCTTCTGCAAACCAGTCTTCTCTTCCACTCGACACTTTCTTCAACAGCCTTAATGGTGACTGGCAGGAAAATACTGTTCTGATTACAAATGCAAGTTTTTCTGTGCACATTTGTCACATCCACAGAGATTACAAGAGTGAAAAGATTTGGGGATCTTATTCCAAGTTGTTGTTTGATTTGGCAGAATGTTACGAAACCCAGTGCCACAGAGCAAATACCATGTTACCGCTGTGGGCTGACTTCTACTTAGTTCCAGTTCTCGGGTGGCAGTATCATTTGTTGGGGTTTTTTTGGGAACTGACTTATTTTCTCACTTATTTCCCTGTGGCTTGCGACCCGCTGCCTCTGCCCTCACGCCCGTCCTGGGGCTGCTGAGGACCACGCCATGTCGCCACCCACGTCTCATCGCAGTCTCCTTTTCCAAGAGCATCATCAGTTGTACCAACTATATTTATTATGTCTTTTTGTACTGCGGTTGCTATTACCGGGAAAAGTAAAAATAAATAAATAATAATAATAATAATAATTTAATAAAAATCACTTGACTGTTTTTTCATCCTGCTTCCCCCAGAGATTGCACAGATAGCTTCATTTACATGTTATTATTTAGAAGGTGAGATGCTTTTCTGCTGAAGCCATTATGCCCTGTACCAGCCCCTTCTTTCACAGAGGCTACAAGAAAGCTAGGAGATGTTTTTTCCATTTAAAGTGACTTTTACCGATAACCTCACATTTCCACTATTTGAGGCCAATGCAGAGTAACATGGTGGAAACAGCGACCGCTTTTATTTTTTTTTGCTGCTGTTTGTAAACACATGCAGTTGTTTTACATATGACACATATCTTTTTCTGTAATCTCTTTTGTAATTTCCTTGCCTTTTGATACGCAGCGCTGGGATCAGAAACTCCGCCACCTTGGGAAGGCGAAGGGAGAGCCTGGACACAGCGACTCAGCTCCAAAGCCCGGCAAGCCCAGCAGTGCCCGACAAGCACGTAGTTAGATGTGGGACACCATACGTTGACATGCAGTGGACTATCTACCAAGACTTCATTGTTGAAGCAGCAAAGGAGAAATTGCACTATTGCACGTTATATTCTATTGTTTACTACAAAATAATGTTTTAGCTTATATTAGTTTTTATTCTCCCTCTTGTTCTCTGCCTTTTTTTTTTTTTCGGATGTGTGCAAGCTCTGGAAATATATATATTTTTTTCTGTTACTGAGAACTGTAGAAAACTGCCCTTATGAGATGGGGAAAGAGAAGGACATGCTGAATTTACCATTTTATCTCCTGTATCTTCTTAGGGAGAAAATTCTGATGCAAGAAGGGATGAGATCTGGCAAAGACCATCACTTAAAGTCATGACTCACACTGGCTTCCCCCTTTCACTTTTCTTGGTCAAAGTTTGCTGAAACTTGTTGTGTTGGGGGGAGGTTGTTGATCTGCTTTTAAGTGGGTATATTTTTATTCTGAAATATAGAAAGAAATGATGTTAAGAGAACTGTTTTACTCAGTACACCTTTGTTAAGTTTTCTTATTCGTAAATAAACCACTTGTGTAAGCCAAAGTCTAACTTAAAATGTTTCCTGCGACAAACACAGTGTGCTTGTACACAGGGGACCTGGGTTTTCCAGTGCTTTGGATCTTGCAGGAAGGGTTGTATAGCTCTGTTACCGCAGGATGTAATTTATAATATACTTCTTCTCTTATAACGGCAGTTTTTTCCCCTTTTCTGCCTTTTCTCTGCTGAGTTGTAGGAGTAGACTGACATACCAGGCCTGCTTCTCAGTACAGGTCTGCACTTTATCCTTTTGATTTTGTGGTGTTATTCTTAAATCTGTGCCTCATAAACAAGTGTTCAATGCTCAGCAAAATAAGTCCAATAAAAGAATTGTAGTTGTCAAGACAGACTTTATCTGACTTTTGAATCAACATCATATTTTTTATATTAATGTTCAAAATAGAAAAAAAGCGCTCATTTTTGTGCTTTTATAGAATTCTTCGCAGATAGTGCCAACGTATTTGAAATTATCTTCTGTTCTCCTATTCTGTCATGCTCAAAAGAAATTAAAATGGGGTAAATAAAAGAAAGTCCTCTTCACTGTAGTCTACAGAGGGGAACCCACTCAAAATGCAAACAGCTGTTGTGTTCTAAGCTGTCAATTTTGTCTGAAGTGTGTTAGGGCTGCCTTGCATTAAGAAAACAGTGGTGCAGCTGTTGGGTATTTTGAAAATACGATGATAATAAGTAAAGGCAGAAAGATTTGGGAATATTTATAACAATGCTCTTTTAAGATTTCAGTTAATAGCCAGAGGTCTTGGGGTAGGTTTGCCATTAGGCTGGATACTAAGCAAGTTGAGACATAGAACTGTTTCCTGCAACACTCAGAATCTTTTTTTTNTTTTTTTTTTTTTTTTTTTAATGAAAATAAAGGGATAATTTAGGGGAAAGGATGGCTCTGAAGGCTAGCAGTGGAATATTAAAGCTCCAGCTAGTTCAGCGTTTGCTCAGGGTACCGCATGGGCGGGCTTAGACGCTGTGGACAGACCGTCGAAGAGGAAGATGAATTAGAAGAATAAGAATCGTTTAAACAACAACAAAGCTATTCCCATTTGATAACATTGTTCTGGTGTATTTTGGACATTGTAGTTTGCTGCTTCCGTTTTCCTCTACTCTGTTGCCTGGTTCCTGTGTTTTCCAGCCATGCTACCAGCGAGCAGGTCTCTGCCTGTGGTGGTCACAGTAGGTACAGCAAGGTGAACTTCATCAGTGAAGCAGCAAGTACTGTGAAGCCCATGGTCAATCATATTTAATTATTGGACTTTGGACTTCTAATTTTTTTTTTAAGCAATCAGTGAATAGCAGGGATTTAGAAGGAAAATCTGCTGCACAAAATGCTGAGAAAACCAAACTTCTGAGTAATCTTGTTTACTACTGTCCTCCTGTCCCCATTCTCAGAGCTTTCTGAAGAAAGCAAAGAAGTTTGTTGGTTTACATCTTGCTTAATTAGGTCTCAGTTCGAGACCCACCTAGCCTCTCATGTAATTTAGAATTAGAGTGTATGGTGTGAAAACACGTTTTTTGTCTTCCCCAAGTTGTGTTGAGCTTTGCCTTGTGCTTCCCCCTCGCTGTCACCCCAGTTCTGCACTCAAAGCAGGTCAGTGTCTGCCAACAGGTAGTGTTTTACTCAGTTAAATTGTTTGTTATGGTCCTCCTTCCAATCCGGATATTCTTCCTTCATCTTTTAATCCCCCTAACTAGGGTCAAAGGAAAAGTAATGCTCTCTGGGGACAAGGAAAGAAATAGATACACTTCATTAATTGTTGAGAACTGGTTTCTAATCATCAAGTCCTTTGTGTTCTATTTGTGAGGCTGAAACTCTTGCCCATTCTTCATGTGATCAACAAGCTGATGACCAGAAAGTTAGGCAGCTGGCTTTGGTGTCGTTAACTGCTGCTGTTTAGCACTTTTCCAGTGAGGAGAGGAGGGTGCGGTGGCTTCCTCTGAAGGACAGCAGAGGTGCTAGTGGTGGGTTTTGCTCTCCTCTCCACCACACCAGCCAGGAGGAATCTTCCCGTTCTACCTGCAGTGAAACTACTTGAGGGTCATGATCAATCTATTACAAAAACCTTTGTAGCTGTGGAAATAATGATTAAAAGTATTTACTTGTTTCACTTGCAAATGCAAGTGCTTTCTTTTTTTAGAACTCGTTTGTTTGGGGGCAGCACTAAAATCCTATAAAAGGAGCGCAAACAAGACCACGTGTGACAGCCAGCTTATTAACTGTGTACAATGTGGTTATTTTACTGGGCGATGCACATACCTACGCGGGCACATGTGATCAAGTGTCATGGGAGGTATAGAAGGACTGATTAAAACCATGCCTTTCCCACATCTGGGTTGTATTAGTCCAGAGAGAAAATATGCAGCTTAAAATCTCTGCAGATAATTAGCCTGACATGTTGCTTATCAGAAGGCACCCTTTCCTAGTGCAGCTCAGCAGATGAGAAGGCAGGAGGAATAAACACCGAAGTTGCTTATTCGCAAGCAATGTCTCTAGTTTCTAGCAGGGGGTTGACTCATGGTTTTAATAAATCTGCTCTGGACATGTTAGCAATGGCATGAAAATAACAGAGCTTAATTTCAGCCGGGGTATTATTATTTCACTGTACAATTCCTTCCGCTGAAGGCAATAATAAGCAGAGTCTATATGGTGAGAACAGCTTTCACGTTAATGCTAATGAGAGTAGCATAGTTCAGTTGAACTGGGTTGTAGGGAGAGCCAGTGCTGGTAGCAGTAGGCAGCCGGAGGGCCTCCTGCTTTCAGAAAGCCTTTGTTCAGAGAAAAATGCAACATTAGGATCCTCGGGGGGTGCGGTGGTGGTGGTGGTGGTGGGGCAAGCGGAAGGGGGAGATGTCGGCATTTTTAAAAGGAGGATAAGATACCAGACTATAGAATAGGACTCAACTGAAATAAATTTTTTTTTTCTTTTTATAAGATTCTAGTGTATCGAGCCTGAGAAAAGCATCAGTCGAGTGTAATATCGATGATGGGCTGAAATATGTCTACTCTGAGTTACACCCTGGGCGAATCCAGTGTCTGCTGGGAAGAGGAAGAGGTAGGCTGCGAGGGTCCCCGGCTTTGGGGGGCTGCCAGTGCCATTTTTTAATTCCCCTGCACATTGCTGATATTCTGTAAGATGCCAAAATCCATACCTTTAACAGTCTGTGTATTACAAATTAGGCAAGTAATTCAATGAGATAGTAAAAATGAATGAACTGTATTCGCTGGAGAAGTAATACAGCTGGGGATGCTTAAATCCAGCTGTGTGGGAGAGATTTACTGGCTACTATTGTTTCCCTTCCCTCACATGAAATAACCCAAACCCCATACCAGCTGGTGATGCCTGCTCATGCCACGGTCCCCTTAAGTCTGCGGAGTGCGTGGAGTCGGGACCCCTGGCTTGCCTCGCCGCTCTCTGGCAGCGCTGCTGTGTGACTTAAAAAGCAAAAAAGTCCTTTGCTTCATCTATAGGACAGTGCAACAGCTCTCTGTCCTGCAGCAGAGAGCTTAGTAAGTCATTCTGCCATCCTTGGAGGGGGGATTTTCATTCCCTCCATAACATGGTACAGGTTATTTGGTTATTACTCACTTCAGGCAGCAGTGTTGGAGCACGGGTAGGTGCAGACTCTGATGATTGCTGTCTTGCTGCACGTGAGGCATGGCTAGGGTTTTCTTTGCACTTCGGTGCTTTGCAAGCCTTCAGCAGTAAAATAAATGAACAGAGTAACGAGAACAAAATGTAACCGTCCGTGCAATGCAGTTGCCCTTTCCTGACAATAAACAACTAAGCCCTATGCATAAGATGCATTCCTGAATGGTCACTGCACCACAGTGTTAACGACGACGACACCAAAAAGCAACGTGTCCAGAAAGTTGTCTGTAGCTGCGTCACCCGCAACGTCACTGACCAGGCACCGCTAGTGCCGAGATCAGCAGCAAAACTGCTTGGGCTGCACCTTCTTTGTCAAAATGTTCTTGTTCTCTGTCTTTTGGGGGAAAAGAAAAAAAAAAAAAAGCAGCTTTGTTCCATGTAGGGTTCTTGGGAGAGATGTATTCGCCCACCCCTCTGACCTGTCACCCTGGGGATTGCAAGCCCCCTTCCCTGAGCACTGGGTTAATTAGTGCCTGGTTCTTCCCACACTTCCTAACCACTGGAGAGCATCGGCCCATGCTCCAAATTTGGAGCTGCCTTGCACAAGGCTTCCCAGATGTGCAGTAAACCTCAATTTTTCAGCTCATGCTGGAGAAATGTGTATAGATGCAGAATTGTCTAAGCCACGGTAGGAGCAGCAGCTGTTTTGGTGGGCAGCTTCTGTACGGTTATGAAGTGGTGTAGGAAATCCTGAGGCTGAATTACTCCCTCAGTAATTCCCTACGTATGAGCCCACATTATGCAGTGAAACCCGGGGGAAAGACCCCATGTCAGCACTGACAGAGCCCGCTGTTGTGATCCTAGCTTGGGCATAGAAAACTGTGTAACCACTTCGTTCACAGAGCAGCTCTAAGTGCCTACACTAGGCCAAATAAGCCTTGTCACGCAAGAGAGATTATTAGCTTAGAAGTAATCCCACGTTGGCAGCTATGGCGCTTTGGGCCAGCCAGCTGCCATCTCACCCACTGCAGGGCCTGAAAGCTTTAACGAGCGATAATGAACGGAGACATTCATGAAGGGGGAGTGATGGAAGAGGGGTGTGAGGATGAAGGCAGAAGAAGGTACTTGTGGCGCTGCTCTTGTGCACCTTTCCCAAGTGATGCGCTGTGGAAAGCAAGTGATACATCACGTTCTCCGTTCCTGGGGCCAGGTGGACGCCTGGACAGCAGATACCACGTACTTGCAAGCATAAATGAGGAACCCTCCACCTCCTATGTATGAAATGCAGTAAAAACGTGAGACTCTAAAACATCCCATCTCAAGGTGGGACCCTGCAGCTAGTGGGTATTTCTGGTGGGTTCAGTTTAGCTTTCTGGCTGTAAAATGAGGGTGATGACAATTTCTCATGGAAGACAAAGCTGTTCATTCCTGTGAGTACTTGTGGCAGTGACAACGCAACTGAAATGCTGTGCAACAGGTGGCTCTTCAGCAGCTTCGGGAGGTGCCAAGTAGTTAAAAAATTCAGGATCCCTCAGGTGAAATAACATGTTACTGCCTAACTAAAGGCAGCATCATACCATCACAGGTCAATAGTGGGGCTGGATGCATGTGTCATCAATAGCTCTAATATTAGGACTTCCTAAAAGTTGAATGCTTAACATAGCAAATCTGATCTTCACGTAATAAAGATTTGTGTGCAGTTATCTAGGGTTTGAAATAGACCTGAAGAGAGTTTGATCAAATGATCCTGTATGGTCCATTGGGAAGACTGAACCTCTTTGTCCTCCATACGGACCTGTTTCTGTCCCAGGTGGTGTGTCTTCTTATGGCCCTCTCTTTGCATTGCTGAGACAGGGAAATCTGCGCCACTGTTGGTTTGGTTTTGTTTTTTTTTTGTACCAGGCTGAGTATCCATAAGTGGACATTGGTCACATCCATAATCCCAGCTTGTTCCAGCTTTTCCTTCTGGGAGGTTGTGTCTGAGTGTCCACTCCTCCCCACAACATGGCATAACCAGGCTTCTCCATCCCATGCTCCATTCTCCATCACCCCAGGAACTTCACAGAGAGGCTCCTAGTCCCTCCACTCCTCCTTGCCAGTGTTGTTTTCCTGCTCCCCTGGGCCTCACGGAGTCTTTATCCCGCTGCCCTTGCTCTGACATCCCATCTGACGTTTCCTGAGGGCTTCCTTTCTGATAGGAGCTTCCCTCCTGTTCGCCACTGGATGCTGGTCTCGCTTTTCCCCTTGCAGCTCTCCCTTTCTGCTTTCTTGCAGCTTTCTGCCCCAATCTCCCCGGACTGTTTCCTGGCTGCTTATCTCCCTTCCTTCCGCCCATTGTCTCCCATTCCCACAGCTGGAGTCAAGCCTCCCACCGCCGGCTACTGGGTACCAGGGACCTCCCATTGCCTCGTGTCCCCCTTCAAGGCATTCTGTGGGTACCAGTTACAGGGAAATTTGCCCAGTCTTTGGAGAATTTAAACTGACATGCACAAGAGCTTTTGGTACATTGCTGACCCTGTGACAGCCCTCACGATTTAATGTAAAATTTCTCCCCCCACCCCAGATTGCCAAGAAATGGAAGTGCTGGAGCTGCTGAGACAGAGGATTGGCTTCTTTTCGCCTGCGTGGGTGGATGAAGTACTCTTCTCTAGCCTTGCCCCTGGAAATGACTCTGTCTGAAAGCAGATCAAAACAAAACAACCCCAGCCCCGAAACAGCTGATATTTAATATTTCAGGCTGTGCAACTATTCAGTTGCTAAGTATTTCAGCTCAGGGCTTACAGCTTGGCAATGGAGAGCTGGGTGTTATTAGAAGTATTGAGCAGCCTTAAATACCATGGTGTGAGAAGCCCTTCGGCTGGTATCTGAATAACCCATTGCCCAGTGTGGCCAGTTTCTTCTTGAGTGCAAAACAGCACAGCGTATTCTTAACATACTACTTAAGGCGGGGGGAAAAAAAGATAAAAAGATGTTAGCGTTTGCCAGTTGAATTTCAGTCCGTGGTTTTAGCACATTCATCCTTGTTTAAAGTCACCGTGCGTCTGCAGCTGGCAGGAGGGCTGGCTCTGGACAGGGCTGGGGAGGTTCTTCAGGCTACAAGTTCTGCTGCAAAGATGTTCCCATCCATCCAGCATGCGGCTGCTGTGACAACTGTTTGGTATCACCTGGAGCCCAAAATATTCTCATGCCTTCCAGGTATTTCTGGGAGTGGTCCAGAAAGCCAAGAAGTGCAGTTTTACCTTAAGTGGCCCTGAAGATCAGTCAGGCTTTTGGTCCTTCCCCTACTTAAAATCACATAGTAAATGGGAAGCAAATGCTGATGCCCACATTCCTGTCATCATTATCCTGAGAACAGGTTAACTCAAAGCTCTTTAATCCTTGAATTTTCATGCTGAATCCCTGGTAACCCTCTCTTATCCGTTGTAAAGTCTCTGTTAATTCCCAGAAGACTGCTTGGCTCCCTTCAGCTAAAATTCTTTTTTGCTTTTGATGTCCTTCCCCATGATTTGCATCTCCATCTTTTTGAGAATTTATATGTCGCTGGGGCTTGATTTACATTTGTAACTAAGGCTTTGTGAGGGCTCCCGGGCAACATGCGTGATGAATCCAATGGTGAATAGGTTTCACAGGGCTGTGCCAGCCCATGTGCTTGGAGATAGGGGCTTTCTTGCCATTCCCTGTCCCTCTGGGACCAGCCAGATGTTTGGCTGCAGAGAGTTCATTTGTCTTCCTCAGGCACTGCTTGTCAGAGAGGGGGAAGCTTCTCCAGCTCTGTGAATGGGATGAATAGAAATAACGGGAAGTCTCCGAGCATCAGTTACACAAGACTGATGGGGATCCTGTGTGCTTTCAGGCATTTAATTTACAAGAAATAAAGGCTGGACTTTGTTGCTCGTCCCAAACACCACTTGGGCATGTCAGTAAATCACCCTCTACTCTAGAGGAAAGCCACCTTCCCCTACTGCTGTATAATAGTTTACAAGTGATACTAAGTCCTGTGGTAATCTGTATAATCAGCAAATAACTTTGAAGAACTGCCTCATTTCAAAAATCAAACTTGATATGCACCCTAACGTCTGTCTGAAGCTCTTTTTCTGCTCCTGCTGACTGACCTGAATATATCTGAAATTCAATGTGTTTTTTAAAGGTTGCAGTCTCAGCAAGGAAGGAGTTAACCTTTTCTGCCTGGGAGCAAGGAAATTCTTAGTTTTAGTGCAGGCATTTTTGCAGGGTTAGAGGGTTGGATCAATCATGGGGAATTAATTCATACCCTCCATGAGCTAGAAGAAGGATACACATCGTTGCTAACAAATTTGCCAAAGACGGTTTCCAAAGGAGCCAGGAGACATATCTTTGCATTCAGCTGGATTTCAGAGTATTTTGTTCCTGGAAGGCTGAGAGGAAAAGGTAAATGTCAGGATATTTCTTTCTTTGCCAGCACGTTCATGGAGAACCTATTTAACAAACAGTATTCCCCTTCACTGCTCTCAGTCCATGCTCCCTCCCCAGCCAAAGACCTCATTCAGCCCCTCAGGGCTCGCTTAATGCATCGTCCACCAAAGACTCTCTAGTGACCATGCAGGCTCTGAAACACAGTTTTCCCCCTCCTTTTTTACCATCCCTACCTTCCACCAACACTGCATATCTCTCCCCTTAGTTCCACGTGCTCCACTGCATTTTTTGGCAACGCATCTTCCATATTGCACCACTTGTCCTCTCCTGGGCATTTCTCTCTGTGGTTATTCCGTGGCCACGCAGGAATCCTCCTCTGCCCTGCACAGCTGGAAGCCACAGCTGGCGCTCAGTTTCTGCTCCTCTGCGCAGGTCACAGTTGCATCGTGGCATTAACAGCCCCACGAATAATACCCACCAGCACAGCAGGTTCCCGGGGTGCGTCTGCAGGCCAGGGTGAAGGAGGATATGGTGGGGAGGGGACGGAAGACTGGCATGTGCTAGTAAAGCTGGGGACTAGAAATAGAAGCCCATTCATACTGTGTGATGTCCTGTCTTTCCAAGGCTGTTCAGCCCAGTAAATGCTGTGCTGAATGGAGCTGGGAGCAGGAGCGGGCATGTGCGCAGGCTAGAAAAATCAACGGTGGCTCAGAGGAAAGGCCTGGCAGCGTCCTCTCTCTTCTAGAAGAGCTGAAGTGCATAATACCTTCGCCTTTAACTTGGCTAAGAGTTTTGTGTGTGTTGCCATTAAGAAGATGGAAAAATATTTCCTTTTACTGTTCTGATTAGGAAAAAAAATCATCCCACAATGCACATTTTGCACAGGCATCAAAGGAATTATCTCATTGCACGTCAGATCCCATAGATGAGATCATCATTGCTGCTATGTTCCTAATCATCTTAAACTAGTTTATTAAAAATATTTTTGCCTCCTAGGTGTTTCTAAGTCTCTTTCTCTTGTGATATCTGAGACGTGCAGGGTGTGCCTATAAAAGATAATCAGTTCATCTAGTATCCACAGATATCTTCAAATATCGCATTGCTGCTCATGAAAAAGAATCTACCTTATCTTTCTGTAGGAAGTGAAACATGCATCATTGTCAAAGACATGCTTTTACCAGGTATTGTGGCATCTGATTCAGCAAAATGCTGGAGGTCCTTTTGGGTCGGCTGGCACGCTTGCAGTAGGCTTTCTGTGCTGACGCATCCTGTTGAATCTGATGTATGTTTTACGTCTGATTCCTGCCTGACGGCTTTTTTTCCTACTTGCATTCTACTTTTAAAAGTAGCCACTCCAGTATCTATTAAAATGACAGATCTCCCTTGATAGCACTTTATAAAACCCTTTTGGATGTCTATTACACTTTTTAAAAGCATTTTGCTAAACTATTTGAGAGCAGGAAACAGTCCAAGGAAGTTGCTGATCCTACACTAAGACCTGCCCTGTGTTCAGCTCTTCTGGAAGAGAAGCCTGATTTCCATCTGATGTCAGTGTTTGATGACTTCCACATGCCCCGTATTTTAAACAACTTAATCTGATCATATTCTAAGAGTGTTTGTTTGGACTGCGACTGATTCTGAAACTGGTTTGTATCAGGAGTTATTTGATATGCTTTGGTGGTATGTGGAAGATGGGTGTAGGACACTTCCACCTATAAACTAAACTGATGTATATTTGTTTCACGCTGTTGTAAATTACATGGTTTGGGTTAATCTCCCCTTAAATTCCGTACTTTTGATGATAGACTTTAGCTTTTTACAAACAAATTTTATGTAAACTTTGAAAGACCATCTTTTGCAGTCAGTTGAAGAATATACTCTGAATCACTCGATAAAAGAAATGTCCTTGATTGCCTAAGTACATTAGCCATAGAGCTTTGAGAGTCAAGCACGCTTTTCAGATTAAGAGTCCATTAATTCTGGAATATATGCTTTTTTTTTGGAGATAGGAGAAAATTTTGATGTGGCTTGAAATGCTGTAGTCCAATCTGAAACCGGAGGAAGGAATTATATACTGATATATTATTCCAGGGATGCGTGAAACTGCAGCAAACACAAATTCAGACCTGTAAGAGAATTTTGACTTTTGCCAATCCATTACTTGAACTGATGTGGTCTTTTTAAAAAAGAGAAAACCTCAGAAAGTAAAGATTTCTTCTTCACCACCAGTAACAATAAGTGAGTTTCTGCATTGAAGCAGGTCTGAAACCAGCCACAGCGCTGCTGCATGTCAGGTATGATTTGCAAGGACTTTCACATGCAGTAAAGTTGTTGGGTTTTATGTTGTTTTGTGGAAAGGGCTGGGCTTAGCACAGCTCTCCTAGACTTTAAGCTGTGTACAAGCTAAGGGCTGGGGGACTAAGAGAGGTTGGAGAGGAGGTGGACATGTATTTTAAGGGGTGGAATCACCCAGGCTGAGTTATGCACTATGCAGACAACTTGAAGATAAATGGCAGCCAGCTACGGGTGGGATGAAAGCTCAGGGTTGGAGCATAATAAAGTATGGATGTGTTACATCAGTGTGTCAGTATAGCTTGCTCCTTTCCAGTAAGGCAAACAGTAAATCAACCTAATCAACACTGGCACGACAGCCAAACCTTGCTGCCTCAGACTTTGCTTAGGATCTGCAAGGAGTGTCGCCAGAAGGTCTAATATCCTCAATAAACCACACAGGAATATCCTCCGTATTGCTGCGACATTGAGCTCTGCCCACAGTGGTCACAGGCAGGAGAGACTGGCAGGCGTCTGAGGAGCACCGGTGCTTCCATAGGAAAGTGGCAGGAGCGTGAGCACAGCCACTGCTGGGAGGAGAAGGAAATAATCTCCGTATTTCCAGATTATTTTACTATGAACCGTTTGTCTTTCTACAATGTTCAGGTGCCAAATCAATATAGAGAAGAACTGAATTTAACAAACCTCTTACTCATGTTGCAGTGGACCTCAGACAACATCCCATAGTACCAGCCGTGGTTAAAGAGACACCTCCAGCCTCAAAGACTTTACAGCCTAATAGCAGCCTACATTTAAATTTAGTTGTAGTAGTTACAGTTTTATAGGAAACTAATGGAACAACCCAAAAAAGTGTGTGCTAACCTATCTTGTTTAAATAGGTAAGCTAGTTTAGACCATTTTAAATAGCAGATCTTAATGAATTCTAGTTGAGTTTTTGACTGGTGCATCCACCTGATGCTGAGGTGGGGCTTGTCTTGCACAATGAGCTCTTCCATGGACAGAGCTGGATCTAAAGAAGGACACGATGTTTAGTGGGACCCCACAATACTTCTTAAAAATATCTGAAGTATCCTTTTCTTGGAGTTGACTCTCTAATGGTAAGACAGGGTACCAAATCTCAAATGATGTTTCTTGGTGATTTTTATAAATCAGTACTGCAGTCAAGGTATACAAACCACAGGAATGGCATAAAAATGCCTGTAAGTGCACATTAAGCTGGACATAAATAAAATGAATTTGGAAATGGAGTTCCTGCTTCATGTCCTAGGCTTCATGTCTTAAACCTTGCTCTCTGGATATGTTATTCTGCCACTCTGAGTTCTCCCTTCCATGGTTGTTTCTTTAAAATGGCACCTGTACATGAGAAGAGGCGGTGCTGCTACTACAAGCAAACACACAAACAGAAATTCATCGAAGCAGCCAGTACCTGGTAAGCATCCTCACTTCCAACTGCCTTAGAGGTGCAACTGAAGCTTGTAACGCCTGTTCCAGCCAGGTCCTTTTCTTTCCCATTATTTTATTTTTAAGGAATACAACGAATGATAAAAATGACTTCTCTGTTGTTTTCTATTTTTAGTTTAGTTAGTCCTATCTATATGGCACCCCTGCTCCTTACTGCTAAGCCATTTCCATCCTGCAGGCTTCCTGTGGGTGGCTGTTGCGCAGGCAGCTCTAACCGAAGCAAAGCAGACACCTAAAACTACCCCCTTAAGCCACACAAACTTAGTTGGAGAGTACCTGCTGTTTCTCCCAAGGATGCCAGAGAATTGGTTAGGAAAATGCCTTCATAACCCCGCAGGCAGCAAAATCCAGGGAAAACCGAGCTTGTGAACCATCAAAAGACACACAACATCTTTGCAAAGCTTCTGTGGAGAAATCCCAGCGTTATTCCAGTAACAATGACTGGCGCCAGGAATGGAAAATCACTTGTTGGAGAGTTAAACTGTTTCCTTGCCTTCTGCTGCATGAACTGATGGCTCATCTCAGGCATCTCATCTCCGACTGCTTGCTTAACGAAGGCAGGAAGCTCACAGGGGTTACCATTACTGTGCCAGGTATTAAAAATGTATATGTTAAGTCAATACATATGTCTTTGCGGTATTGCTTACCTGGGTAAGTGAAAAAGGTTATTACATTCCCACACGATGTGTTACAGGCTGGTAAAGCTGCTCTGGGTTGTATGTTACCTGCAAGTACAACGGTTCATTTCATAGCTAAAAGGTTGGATAAATTAAAACTCTAAAAAACCTTTTCTTGATACAAGTGTCACTGATTTTCTTTGGCCTCCTTTGAGTTTTCTGGATGCTAATCTGAATGAAAGCAAATACAAAATTGGAGTAACAGGGATCAAGCTCTAAGCTATATACGTGTGGATTTAGAGATATATCTGTAAAGTTTGCAGTGTTGGCAAGTGAAGAGTTTCTGTTTTCAGTGGAAAAGTTAACAAATATTAGCTCAATGCCACTTTAAATAAAGATGGGAGATGTAAGGCAATTCAAAGATGGTATTTAGAAGTGTAAAGCAGATGAACTCTGATGAAGACTATGTCACATGCAGCAGACATACTGCAACAAAAATGTAATTTTTTTCAATTGATTTCTTTTGCAATGATATAGTATGACAAGAAACAGCTACCATGAAAAGCTACTAGCCTCAAAAGGAGGCAGTGCTGATTCAAAAGCCAGTAATATCACTTTACCGGGCATCCAAAGTGAAAAAATAGAAGCTGAAGCTAATTGTATTATTAGATATTAATGCCAGCTCATCAGCAATGGAGCTGCCTGCATTTGAGGAAGCCATATGGTCACAAATCTCCCTATAAAAAGAATTTTTTAAAAATTCCGTTTTTACAATATTTACAACCATTTTTAGTGAAAATTTGGACTAAAAGGAAGTGTGTCCAAGCACTAAACTTTTCCCAGGCTACAATGAGCTATTACGAGGGAAGATTGTCTCAAAATAAAGTATAATTGGATAATGAGACAGCATTATATTGAAATGCCAGTAAACTGGATACTTTTTCTGGGTGGAGGTTAGTTTTCTGGTAGGCAAACTTAACCGATGTTCTCCCAGACGGACTGGCAGCCTGGAAATAGGTATTTCAGATGGTGGCTTCCCAGGTGTCAATTTAGGAACCTCACTGTTCGGTGCTATTTATTAATTAACAGTGTTCTTTACAAAGAAAAGTTTCCTTTTTTTAGCTTAAATGTATTAAAACCACAAGGACACCGGTTTGCTAAAATATTTATGTTAATTTTTGATTACAATCTGGATTTTAGGAGGTATGCCAGCTTGTGCCAACGTTGTGCTGTTAACCTGTGGCTCCCAGCAGCTGTCCATAAAACACAGAACAGCTAATTCATTCTGAAGAGTTCCATTTATCATACCACGCATGGGGCTTTGTAACCTCAGTGTAGGCAGTGGTGTTTTCTGCTCCGTCCACAAAAGCCAGAGCAATAACAAGGTTTTCCTGTACACTGGTATATTTAGTCACAGAAGGATGTGTCCTCAGAGATGGCAGTCACAGTCAGCTCTCTTAGGTTGTAATATCTTGAGCCTACTTTAAATTCTCAGTTAAGTAGCAAATTGTTTTGAATGGCGAGGATTATTCAATGTGGGAAGCGCTTTCCATACCTCTGCAATGATAACAGAGCCATTGAAATGCTATTTTGCAGTATTTCCAGGCTGTCTTAACAATTACTAGCACTTTTTTTTCATTTAAATTGATGTTTTGCCTGTGGGTTTAGGTGGCTGGTATTGTACATTTCCCCATTTTGCAAACCTGTAAAACAGAGGAATATGGAAAACTCCTACTCTGGATTTAAATTCTGGACCTCCAGGCTTGTGTCCTACAGTGTCTTACTGGTTGCACTATTCCTCAAGGAAGGGACAAGCCCCAGTGACCTTACTGGGGATATTTGCCTGCGTAACATTGTACGATGATGAGCAGCAAAAGTTGAGCCTTCTCACCAGTAACCTACAAACTCTTTGCACAAACTCCTGCGCCATAAGAATTCTTGCAAACATACATATTAAAAATCAGAATTGTCCTAAGATGTAGGCCATCTTTAGATTACCTGTCTATCCTTTTTAATACAGCAACTTTAATATTCACATCCCTTTTCACAGTGAGAGACAGAATACACCTGTCAATAATTCTTTTTAAAAAAAAAAAAGAGAGAGAAATCAACTTTAAGCTGTAATTACACCCGAAGTATCACAGCTAATTAAAGCTGTGCCCAAAGTGAAGCCAGGGCTGCAGCTGCTGGGAGCAGTGTAACATTAAATGCCACCAGCTGTGGCCCATTACTGGCCCTCCCGGTAGTCAGGGAAAGAAAATGAGTAATTAGAGCAGTTCGGTAAAACATTGCTGGTTATGGTATGGCTGGTTTTTACCTACTGCAATAATATGTAAGGTATCGTCTTACCTTGGAATGGAATATTTTGATTAGTTTCCATTTGTTTACTTTTCAATGGTGTGTTTGGACTGTGTGCTTTAATAACTTTAATCAGTGGTAAAATTCTGTAGGAATGAGAATCCTCTGCTAGAGGAATTGTAAACATTTTATCAAGCTCGCAAATGTCATTCCTGAAAGCTACCCAGAAATAAATGCCAGTTCTAGCCTTGTAAGAAGGCAGCAGCTTTGGCTATGTAACTTCTTGATTTTTTTTTTTTTTTAATTTATTTTTGTAATTCTCACTTTCTGGGGTGAGAGCTGTATTCAGTGTTAAAGGGTCTACGTATGAGCACCAGAGCCAGGCAACATTAGCAGGGTGAATTTAAGATTTCGCTCTAATTTCATGATGATGTTTGTTTTTGTGACTGTGGCTATGAAGTTCTGAATATGCTGAATTTGCACTTGGAAATCAGTACTTCTGCCTTTTTCAGGGCCAAATCTCCGCTTGGGTAGGGGTCTGCAGGTTGGTAATGCAAGCAGAAGTTCTGGTTGGAGCACAAGATAGTTCCTAGGAGACACAGATCTTCCTGATTACCCTCAACTTCAGAGCACAGAAGAGCAGTTTCCTTCTGGCTTTTTAAGAACAGCTTCTCTATCTGCACTTCTCCAAGTGCAAATACTGATTTTTTTCAGCGAATGCCACACGAAACTGTAAGGTGTATGCTTAGCAGCTTTCAAACCCAGCTCTGCATTAAACATGCCAACAAAATCACAGTGCATTCCTCGTTTTAAGTTTACACTGATCACTGGGGTGTTTTAGCTGTTGTTGGGACAGTGGATCCTTGTTTCCATATGGTTTTTGAGTGGGAATCTTAGGGATAATGTAAAGCTTTTTCATGGGAATGTGTTGATAGTAGAGAATTATGCTAGAGGTTTTCATGTAGGAGTTTGCTGATAGTAGAATACTTTTGTGGAGATCTTCATGCAGGAATTTGTTGGTTGTGTAGTCTTATTGTAAGAGGGATGATGAGTTTTAAGGTACAGGATGGAAAGAAGGATGCTAATTTAGTGTGAATTGGTGAAAACTGGACGCATTGTAAGGTGCAGTGTGGAGGGAAATATTGAGCTTGGCTGTGCAGTGAAACTGGTGCGGAATGTTAATGCAAAGTGGGCCAAGGAGGACTGTGCCTAACTGATGTGTTTCTCAGCATCTCAGACTGTTACAAGCTTGAACTTCAAAAAAAATTGAAGACAATGAGAAATAATTGTAGAAAAATCTGGTCTTGAGCCATAGCTTCTATTAAACAATAGCAAATTCTTTTCTGTCTCCAGAGAAAACTTGAGTAAAAGTGGATCAACAGGGATAGATAGTATTGAAATTGGTTAACTACTGTGAGGGTTTATTATGGGAAATGATGGGCATCAACTTCTCTAACATGGCTGGTATTGTACCACTATAACTGCTACCAACACTGTGCTCCAGAGGATGCAGTTTAAGGCTCTTATTACTCAGGGGGCTTTCAGATCAGGGCCTAAAGGAACTAAATAAATGCCAGGAGCTCTTATTATAATCATAGCTTAATTTATAATTGCTTCCTATTTAATTTTGTAGTGGTACATCCTAATGTTACGATAAATACAGTGACAGCACTGTGGTAAAATATATTCATTTGTTGGAAAAAGTAAGGTTGTGGGTAAGGAGCCGTGCAAAAGTCAACTTCAGATAACAACTATCTTTGGTAAAATTAGAAAACTTTCCTCTTAGTTCACAATTGTGTCTATAAAGGAGAAAAAGAAGGTCCAATAGGCCCTTCAAAATTCAGAGCAGAGTGGGAAATGGTAATGCGAGGAAGTTAAGAATGCCTTATCTGTTTCATGGGGGAGTCTTGGCGCCTAGCACTGAGAATTTGGTTTATCATCTGTTTAATACAAAGTATCAGTAATAACATTCATTATTTGGTGAAAATGAGGGGATAACACCAGTTTTATCCAGCAGCACCTTGTTCACTTTTCTCAGGAGGCCAAATGCCTCTGTTACAGGCACTCTTCAGATGATGAGCTACAAGGTGAATAATTTTCATATGATCCGTGTAAAAGACATTTCTGTTAATATACATTCTTTCTCCATCTTTTTGATTACCATTGCCACTTGTTGACATTCTTGATATTCTTGGAATAGTGGGGTTGAGTTTTCCAGTATGCTTTTCCCAGTACCTTTTTTTTCATGCTCTGCCCCATTTGTGTTTTGTCTTGTTTTTTAAATAATTAAAGTTAGCCATAATGGGGGTATTCAGACTCTCAGATAACAGAAAGGATGCAGGTTTCTCCTTTCATAACTCCCAGAAACATTCATGAATTCTGCCAACTCAAAATTTGGTGCCAGGATACATAATAGAAATGCAACTTTTGAAACAAATTGAGTAATATATTGGTTAGGAATGCATAAAACCATTTCTTTTGTGTTGTAATCTCTTCAGAGGAGATATAAGCACATAAAACAGAAGTGCCTCACACTTTCCCAAGGCTTATGGGATGCTGTTTATCTTGCTTCTTTTAATGATATTTTGAAAGATGTAACGTGTGTAGAGAGTCTCCCTGACTCAATGTGGTTTTAAAAATAGGTCAGTCATTGTGGCTATAACATGTCAGGTTGATGAGAGAGCACTCATTACAAAAACAAATCTACTTTTAGGCATACAGATTAAAAAATATGCTAACTATGCATTCCCAAATGACCTCATTAAAAGTTCTGCCCTTTAGATATGAGGGGAGGACTGTGGGTTCCACTACAAATTAAAGACTCTAGTTCGGAGGCAAATTTCTCTTTTTCCCAGAACTTTCAAGGAGAATCCCTAGCTTTGTGTCTTTGTTTACACGTCTGAATAACTGCCTGTTCCTACACGTGTGATTCGTTCTCCAGAGAAGACTTCAGAGACTTATTACTTGACTAACTCAACAGGAGTACAGATCATCTCACTTCAGTCATCCAAACAGTGACGCTTCATTGGGCAGACAGACCTCTGGTGTGCAACTTGTAGTGCTTGAAAGAGGTAGGGAAGGGAGAAGAAAAACACAAGTTGAATGCTCTCCCCACCCCATATGCCCTGCTGGCACTCTGCTAGGAGCAGTGGTTCAGGGAGTTTTTCTCCTGTCTTTGATGTTTGTCATGGGGAAAAAAAAGTCACAATAGGGTTTTGTTGAACATGGTAAGGAGGAATTTTTGTCATCTTGAAGAAATTTATTGGCTGACAGAAGTGTTTCCTATCAAGCTCTAGCATTGTAACATTACTGATGGAGACGGAACAAACCACGAAATATCCCTTCTGAAGCAAATTATGAGTCCAGTAGCGTGGATCAGTGTCTCAGAACAACACTATGAAAATGTAGTTTGGTGCCTTTTTCAATTTGAACTTTGTTTTTTAATTATTTTTTGTTGTTGTTGTTACCTTTGTGTTGGAAATGAGTTAACTTTTTAAATTTTACTTTCTTGGTTTTACCACAAGAGCAGGAGTTGACTGGAAGCCAAGGATTTCTGAGCAGCCCCATGAATTGGGAAATTCTAAACCCAAAAAGCTTCTCATTCCTAATTCCCTTCATTCTTTCAAAAATAATGCAGATATGTTCCAACTGGCAGCTTGTTCACAGTACAGAAAACCTACGCTTGAGTACCCAAATAGGATGACTTTAGAAACTTGGAGACACCTTGCTGCACAAAGCATCTTTTTTTCTTCCAATGTGTTCTACTAGGTAGGCTCAGGAAGCTATCCGAAATAGCAGTTTGGACATCTCTTATGTTTAATTATCTGCTTAGCTTAGCAAGAGTGTTTAGGTGATGGTCTGCAAACAGAAATGCAGGAAGTAGCCTTGCAGGGACATGAGAAGTTCTAGGATGATTTTGGCTTGCTTACCTGCAGGAGGTGGGGTACACAAGGGACTAAGTGCCAGCACTTAGTTAATCTTCCAAGGGAGTGGAGCCTGCAAGAAACTAAGTGCCATCACATATTTTGGCTTTTTCACACTCTCAGGTGCTTAATGACTCCATCAGTTGTTGCAGCCTTACCACAGCTGAGTAGTACAGAAACCTAACAGGGAAACAAATTTTTGGCTAACCAGGACAATAGGGATTTTATGAATTACTTTCTGGAAGAAGAGGCCTCTTGCTTGTTGTGTAATGCTTCCATCAGAAGTGGTACAGTTCTACAGATGTGGCTGCAGCAGCTGCTTTGAAGCTGCTGGTGCTGGTGGTCTGCAGCCTGTGGATCACTGGTGGGACAGACTATAACAGCTCTGCCCCTTCTGTCAGAGCAACCCTATTAGGACCCCTTAATCAGCAGGTGTTGGACACCATGGGAAGGCTCTTCTAAGGGTGACATGTCAGTCATGCCATTGTGTATTTTCGGTATTGAAAAGTATTCTGCATACGGCACAATGTTGTGTACGGTCCAATAACCTTGTGTAGAGCTTCACCTCTTCAAAACCTGACCTAACAGGTGATGGGTTAAGAATTTACCAGCTGTTTGCAATGAGCTAATCCTTTGTGAAACTTTCTCTTATGGTTTTTGAGAATGCCTACCAATGTCTGAAATGAATAAGAATGTAGAATAATTCAGGTTTGAAGGAACCACTGGAAGTCGTCTAAGTCTGGTTAGGTCAGGCTGCTCAGGAGCTTGTCCACTGGATTTTTACACATCTCCAAAGATGGAGATTCCGTAATCTGCTACTGTGTTTGATCACCCTCATGGTGAAAGTGGTTTTCCTTATATCTATTTTATATGTTATTATCTGTGGTCTTCTAAGGCCGGCCAAAGGCTATGTCTCATCTTAATGCTGCAGTTTAACTGGATCTGTAACAGACAGTGAATCTAAAATACATTTGTGAATACCTTTGTATAACAAGTGAAGTTGAAAGAAATACTTTCTTCCAGAGTCACACAGAAAAAGTTTTCCTTGTGTTTCTGATGTTACTCGCAAACCTTGAAGCTCCCCTCACCCCTGAAAAAACAAAGCAAACATAAAACTGGGTTGATCTTCTAAAGCAGGGGGGCGATGGGGTCCATCGCTATGATTCCATGTAAGCGATTACTTTCAATGCACTAGAGCTGTAAAAGCAGCACGTGTGTCCCTCCTCCTGCTTTATCCTAAAATGCAGCCTGAGATAAGGGTGTGATGGCTCAAGGGCAAGAGCAGTTAATGGAGCTTTATTGTACGTTTCCCTTAGCACTGAGAAATGACACGCGGCAGGAGGAGTTTGACACTACGCAGTTGCTGAAGATATACAGCTTTCCTTATTTATCCAGGCAAGAAAGTGGCATTTTTTGATATGACCATAGTTTGGAATTCCAGCTATTTAAAATAGAGATAGAAGATACAATGGGCTTATTAATACTTTTAAGATAACTTAAATTACAGTGCAACTGTGCAGGCAAAAAACAGGAACTAAAGAGGAAGAGGGGGAAGATAATACTTGCAATCTTCGGCTTCCCTCCAGCATTTCCCAGATGAATTCTGTATTAGGCTGCTGGAACAGCTTCACCCCTGAAGCAGGATACAGATACATGGGGAAAAAAAAGAAATATACTGAGCACAGGCTATTCAGAAGTTTGCCTGAAATAGTTACTCCTAAAAATCTGGTGTTAACGTTACAAATTTCCTTTACTTATTTACCTGTTGCTACATCTACAATTTAAGATGATGGATATAAATGAAGAGACATAGGTATGAATACGTTACAATATTTAATTATTGAGTTTGTAGTAGCTTCAAATGTGAATATTTCCTGGACCTCCACCAACCCAACTCTCTCTCAAGTACTCTGTCTGCACGGGTGTGCTAATGCTCCAAACTTCCTTATTTATGGTTCTTCTAAATGTGGGAAAACAGACCTTCAGTTCCTGCCTGCTAATAAAGTCAGAGCACTACAGCTTTACAGCTATTTCGTCCCCTTCCGAGATGCCCCCACTCTCTTTGTAGTGGGCTGTGGATCCCTTTCCTTGATGTTATTCTCACAGCCCAGGAAATGTCCCCGCTTTCCTCTTCAAGCTTACGATTTCCTGTTGCCCAAAAACATGATGTAGGGAAACTTCCAGCCCCGCTGTAGTTTATCTATAGCCAACAGATGCTGGGTCTGTGGGTATGAATGGTAATTTTCTTGTTTGTTCCAGTGCAAGATTATTTCCTTAACTTGAAATAGCAGATACTTGCTCTAGTTTCATTGAAATATTGGAAAAAATTATTTCTGGGGATTTGGTTTGTTTGTTGTTTTTTTTGGGGGTAAAGTTTGTATTAGTCTGGTAAAATTTTTGAAAACCTTCATTTACTCTTCACTCTTCCGTCTTTGTTCTAATACTCAAACACTGGGTGTCTTTTAGTCCTTGATATTATCGTGGTTTTTTTTTTTTTTTTTTTTACATGAATTATATTTCCCCCAGCCTTTCAAGTCAACAGAACTGGATACATTACCCAAAACGAGAATAGCGGGCTACTAGCTGAGAAGTTCCAGGGCTTACACGGGGAACTTTTTGGGAAAGGATAGATACATGCAGTAATGGGATATATATAACTGCGACCTGTAATCTCCCAGGTTGAATACGTGAGCCTAAAAAGGCTGTAAGGGGTCCATGATGTTTGCATGATTCATGGTGAGTTGTGCAGATTCATGAAGTGACGATGAGACATTGCATGCCTTTGTCTTGGTTTCTCTGCTCCTTGCTTGTAAAAAAAAAAAAAAAAACAAAACCAAAAAAAACCCCCCAAAAAAACCTCACTGCTTTTTCCCGTGGAGGTGGGGAAAGGGAGTGAGAATGGCACTATTTGCAAGGGACACGACACCAGCATTAGCTCAGGGTGGAGCTCATGGATGTCGGCTTGTAGAAAGGGTGCAGAGGTGGAGGACGGTGCAAAAGGGGACTGAAATGATCAGGGGACATGGAGGTGGCAGGGTCTATCACCAAGTGAGGTTCACAGCCTGACTATAAATGACCCCTGCACATCTCTGGCTTAGCAGATAGCCACAATTCTCACTGCTAAAATGTGTCCATCTCTCAACCAACTACTCTGAAAGATTTTCTGACTTCTCTAATAGCAGAGACTCAATAAGCCATGTAACTGCCCCACTTTGTCTGCACAAAGGCAGTTGGAGGCCATGTTGGATGCATTAATCTCCATGGGAGGGAAGAAATAGCTGAAGCACTGACCTGAACAGAGTTGCTTTTCTTCATCAAGTGCTTTGTGATCTCTGTTCCTTGGGAACTGGAAGCTGGCTGTCAGTGACAGCAGACCTGCAGAAGAGGAGCCTTGAACTATGGGCGAGCCCTTGCCTTTTTCCTGCTCTTTTGCTATTGAAGTTGGAAGGACTGGTTCAAAGTGCCATCATACATCAACAGCACCGGAGACTCCAGAGGGTGGATGTATATCTCTTCTTGACGTGACTCTCTGGGTTTAATTCCTGCACTGTGAAGGATGGCAGGAACTGGAACTGAGGGAGATGCAGCTCACAGCTGTGCATCACCCCCACGTGAGCGTCATCCCGTGGGGGATGCATGGCTGTGAGCTCCATCTCCTGAAGTATTTCACCACTTACCAGGCAAGATTTACACAATTGCACAAAAGGGAATCTCCAGGCCTCTTCCCTCCCTCCACATGTCTTGACTGCCGTTGCCAGCTAGGGTGCTCACAGCCACTTCATGAGCAATTGCTGTCATCACTACTGTTAAGTAACTTGATTATTTGTTTCCCCCCTATGACTTTAAATGTGACTTTTCTAAAAGATTTCTCAGAACTCCTTCACACTTCTCAAAGCCTCTTCAGAACTAAAAAAGTAAGCTTTGGGAAGTGTTTTTTCCTCCCCAACAGAGTTAGCATTTCTACCCACTTTAGTCTCCCCCCCCGCCCCGGCTTACTGAGTTTTAGGAAGTATCAAACTCCTTTTAGAGGACAGGACAACAGATTTTATTTGACCTGCGAACTTAAATGAGGAAATGCAGAGCAGCTCAGGAAGCTTCCCTGGGTGTTTCTTAAATTTTCTAATTACTGCTTAGCCCATACAAACCTCACAGCTAGAGTGCAAATATTTTGAGGGTTAAAAGCTGATAGTGAGAGATTAACTGCCTCTGCTTAGAACAAGTGTGTTATTAAACATGGTTCAGATCTTGCAGATTTAATAATGCAGTTAATGTCATCCATAAAGATGATCCCCGCTTCAGTTCTGCCAAAAAAATTCTCTAGATGATCCCCGCTTCACTTCTGCAAAAAAAAATTCTCTAGGAGCTCTCTCACTTCACTGTTGAACGCTGTGAGGAGGTGGGGATGGAGGTTTATAGAGAGGAGGAGGAGGAGGAGTGGAAGTTTGGAGGGCCCAGCTGGCAGATGGGGCTCCACCAGCTGTCGCTGCATGATGCTGATCCCAAGGGAAAGCTTGGAGGGAAGCTCTGGGAGCCAACCAGAACAATGTGTGTGTGAGTCCAGCGAGAAGAGGTACAGGGTGACACCGGCTGTTTCTTTGGCCAGAGCATGACCTCCCAAGGCAATTACAGTGCTGGTGTATGTGGAGCAGCCAACTGACATCTCTTTGGCACACGTAAGGGCTGCACCTGTGCTGATGTGGCGGCAGTGCAAAGGGAGAGGCAGTGGGTGCTGAGGACCTGACCTCGTGCTGTGCGTGTCTTCTGGGCTTTACTCTGGACTACCTCTGGTCTGCTCCTGCATCCTAAGCTCACCTTGGTGACAGGAGCAGACCAGCCGGTTTAGTTTCATCCCGGAGCAGATGGGTCTGGATGCCTTGAGGCTGCTCTGCAGTGTGAATCAAAGTGCAGGAGTTGGGGACAACCAGAGGGTTTGCTTGAAAAGTGGGAGCAAGGCAGGTGGTTGCTCTGTGAACCGCTCTTGTCATTGCTGCTCTGTCTCTTCTGGGTTTTTTAGCCTTATGTGCTGAGCTTCCCTGCTCTTCAAGCTGTCTCTGTGTGCTACCATTTTCCTAAATCGCCAGTGGAGAAAAGATGTTTGTGTTGGTTTCATCCACGCATGTGGAGGATGAAGCAAACCTCTCATGCTCACAGTATGAAGGACTATATTTTACAAAATCTTTTGGCTTAGTTTTTAATGTTCTTTTCTCAACCCTGGTGCTCCCTTGTTTCCCTTTGCTCCTGAGCAGGCATTTTCACCACTTAAACATTACCACAGTGCGCTTTCTAAAGGACTCCCAAATGTGAAGCTGGTCCAGCAGGTCAAAGGTTGGTTTCAGGAAATCCCTGATCTTACTAGTACTAACATGAAAAAGATAAGGTAAATTCATGTTCCTGATCACATTTGCTCTTCAAGTATCTGGTCTATGAGTGTAGGTGTGTGCAGAGAACATTGTTATGAGTCAGTAGGAACTTTTTTTTGTACCGATTAAGAATGAAGATGATGACACTTGTTAAAAGAAAACGGTGAGCTTCTTGTTACTGTTGCTCTATACATTTCACATTATCATGGGTGTCTGCAAATTTAACTCCTCAATGTGCTTGCTGATGTGATGTGCTTTGGATGCCCTTCTCATTCTATGCACTTCACTATTTATGTGGTTTTCCCCCTTCTCCCTGTGGTTTGAGGATGTCTCCTCCAGCAGGCTGCCTTGCCAGCTGACCACCACCAGCCAGGACTGGAGCGGTGTTTAGGTCAAATAGAAATGTTCTTCTGCTGTTATTGCACTTACCAGTGCTGTTTAAATATTTTATTCCAGCAGCTTTACTATTAGAAATAGCACATTCTGCCAGTGCTATTTTGGGACCTAGGAAATTAGAAATTAACTGCCTTCAGTGTGTTACCTGCAACCACCTCCTCTTGCTCCCACTCTTCAGCTCTTGGCTAAGGGGTGACAGTTGCAACTGTGTCCGAGTTTTTTGCTGAGAGTTGAATCACAGAGAATATTCCCTTTTCTGTCTTGCGACATCTCAATAAATCGTCTTCCTGATTTTTATTTCTAATACATTATTTATGCGTGTGTAAGAAATAACTAAAATACTGACACTGCTCAGGTGCACTTCGTGTGTAAGGAAATGTAATATTGAATATTTAATGATGTTATTTAAGAACCAAATTCATGTTCATGTAGCGCCATCTATCGCCGAGCCTTTGTAGCTGCACACGACAATGGTGCATTTTATTTTTAGAGAACTAACATAACTCTTGGCAGCACTTAAAAGCACTTCTTCTTTAGGGGAAGAAAAAAAAAAGGTTGCATAGCTCATATTTTGCAGGGTGTTTGGCAATACTCATCCATGTGTTTACACAGCAAGTCAGTTAGTTTGGTGAAGCTTATCTGTGTACGTACGTGGAGACCAGACTCGCTATGGGGGCTCAGCAAAGAAATCAGAGACTTATTTTGACTTGTCAGGGAGTGGAAACTCTCCACCTTTTCTTACCAATCTCAGGTTAGAGGTGGATGGAGCTGAGAAATACATACTGAGCTGTGCTCCTGATTTCAGCATAGTGCCATTGACCCCTGTATCCACAGAATAAAATAAAAAAAAAAAAGACAATTTCGTATGAGTGCAACAAAGAGTTTCCTGCTCCTTGTACCTTTTTGACTTACATGTTCAGTCCCAGCCTTGGGTTTGTTCTTATTTTTCCAAACTTTTATCCCAGTTGACTGCTGGGGTCTGAGCACGTGTCTGATGTTTCCAGGGGAGGCGGCCTCGTGTGAGAGCACAGCATGTACGGTTCACAGTACAGCGCTTGCCTGCTGGGGATGTGCCTCCTGCATTTCAGGAGGCTCAGACTTATTCCCAATAACCTTCCAGAGGTGTTTTCCAAGCTGCTACCAGGGAGGCTTGTACTCTGCCAGGCATTCATCATTGCATGCTTAGTAAATGACTGGCATGCAGAAGTCATGGGTGATGTATTAACTCTCTGGTGTTAATAATTTGGTGAATAGAACTACCAGTGCCAAATATTCATATCCCATGACACTACTGTTGGACATTTTGAGGAAATCCTCTGCAATGGAAAAATGTACTAATATTTTTTTCCAAAGTCTTCAGATAAATTTTGCCTACTTCATCATTATCTGCCAGAAGCCATGTGAAATCACAGTTGGATTGGCTTGAACTCAAAGTTGAATCAAAACGGGTGATTTTATTTTTTTGTTTACCATGAACTTAGAGGCAAAGAATTAGACGAATCTAAGCAAAATGAAACGGTGGGCTGAAACCCCCATTCACAATAAGAAAGGTAAAAGGTGGGTTGCAGAAACTGCTGGAGGGTGACCCCATAATCAAGAGCACAGTCTCAGTCATGTGTGCGTGATTGCAGATTGATGAGACCCTAACATCACTGAGAGCATTTTCTTCTCTTCTCCTGCAATAAAGCCCCAGGTACGTGAGAGCAGAGCAGCTCTGCTGGGGGGCAGGACATGGGGCTTGACACAGAGCGTGCCTGGAAGAACTGCACCTCACACGTTTTTATCTGCCAGACACTTTCATGCTGTAAGCTTTGCCTGTGACAAAGTTAGTAAGTTTGGCCTTAAGAACTTTATTTTGATTTTTTGAGTAATTGTGGAAGGCCAGGAGAAGAAAGGGGCATCAATATTTGCTTAACAGCTGTTTGCTTATCAAGACTGTGCATATTTGTGTATGCATGCACGCAGGCTGGGAAGCAGGGAGGTTTTTGAATATTCCCCGCTGTGACCTGGTGGTGGTTGTGTTGCTTAACTCATCTCCATGCAGCAAAAGGAGTTCAGAACAGGATGGAGCAGTAGCACGGTTTTTTAGCCTTATTGCAGCATCCCCACTGGCAGATCTGTCCGCACTGAATGAAGATAGCCCCTTGCATCATCTTTAGAGCTAATTCCCTCTGGTAGAGTGCTTGGGGAAGTGCGAGAGGACGCGTGAGCTGCCTGACGCAGCTCCTCCATGGAGCCAGCTCCAGAAATGGGCAACATGACTCAGAGTTACTCTCTGTAACTGCATCGCTCTGCTGCATAAAGCCAAGCTGTTTCTTTCCCCCCATTTCTTCTCACCCTTTCCCCCACTGCAGTAGAGGACCATCCCTTTGCAGTTAGGAGATGGGCAGCCTGGGGCAGAGCCACCTGCTTTGCCTGTGCAGGGCACAGAGGTATCCAAATTGCTGGGAACAGCCCTCTCCAGCAAAGGCAAAGCCCGTCCCAGGTGTGGGCAGGGAAGGGTCACGTTGTGAGAAAAGGCAGCAAAGCTTTTAAAACCCATCTGTATGAGGTAGGTGCTAAATATGTCACACATCTCCTGGCCGAGCAATGCTTTTAAACACATGCTGACTTTAAGCAGGTTAATGACACGCTCCCCGATGTGTGTGGCAGAGTAGAAATGCACTTCCTTGCATAAATATAATTAAGCCTGCCCTTGAGTGCTTCTCTCAGACAGTCCTTTATATATCACTGGAAGGCCCACAGGTAGCATGATGTTATTGGCAGACAAGAACTAGAACCAAAAAATGGCTTACAAAGCAATAATAATGACAGTTATTCCCGGCAGTGAATAAATAATGTGAGGTTTACTACCACGGGCTCCCTTTTCTCCTGTCCAGCTGACTGCACCGTTAAATGCAATAATGAATATTTAGCTTTGCTGGTGAGGGATGGTCCTGATGGATGGCCGGAGGCTCTTGCAGTGATTTGGGCATGAGCTGTGGTCCTGCCCATCGGCAGAGGCCAGCACAGACCTGCGAGCTGCCCGGCCGCCGGCTGGCAGCTGCTCACTGGTTTCAGGCTCCCTTCCCAGAGCAGTAGAGGAGGCTGTGATTTCTTTATCTCTGGAAAAGGGCTTTTGAACATGTGAGGACAGAACAATTATCCAGGCATCCATAGTTTAAAAGAAAAAAATAAATCCTCACATCACCAAAAAAGTGTACCATTCTGGGTTTATTGATGACTTCTCTTCCCCCTCCCCCCTCAAAGTGGATGCTATACAGTTTAAATTATGTATGGTCTTATTACAGAATAATCAGTGCTAAGTACATATGCATACACAGAGCACAATAAATTATGTATCTTCCTTTAATATTTCATGAATAAGAGGCATGACATGTATTGATTTCATTTAGACCTGAGTTCAAGAGAGCATTTAAACATATTTCTATTTTTAAGTCCATGAATCATCATAATGGGACTGTTCAGGTGCTTTCTGTTAGATATATACTTAACAACCTTGCTGAATTTGAGCCATAATGATAATCAGATTAATATTTTGAACCTGTGCCCAAGGAAGCCAATGGGAGCCATTTCATCAATTTTACTAGGCTCTTGGAGTAGGATTAATTTTTTAATATAGAATATATGTGTGTGTGCATATATATATATTTAATGAAGGAAAAGTCAAGGTAGAGCTCTACTGAGAAATCAGAATCTGCCTGAGCCTGGAGTCACCTTATATTGTTATGGATTTCACTAGCAATCTGAGAAATGAAAGCAAGCTATCCCAAAATGCCACCAGCAGCTGATTAGTCATTCCTCTCTTGCCCAGGGTATGCCACGTTGAAGGCTGGACTTCATGTGTGAGGCAGCATCCTTCGGGTAACAGGAACCCATTTTTACTTAATGAAGTTATAAGGATTTTCTTCTGTCCTGCAAGATACGGGGAAAATAAGTTTTTATAGGACAAAATGTTCAGAAGCACTTCCATGACACAAGGACTTAAATCTCACGGACAGTCCAAAAGACTCAGGGCTCTGACTGAACAAAGGGGATGCCTTAGCCTTGGACCAGCTGCTAAGATTAGGACTTCTAGCTGTTTCCCTGTGCAGATGTCCAGGCTGCTAGTGAATGAGCTCAAGGACTGTAACAGTTTGCATTTTGGCCATTTTTCTTATCCTTAACCTGCAGGTTTCAACTACATGTTTTGTCTTCTCTAAGACAACTGTTGAGATACATCTATGTCTTTAATTGAGAGGTCAGAAAGGATCAGTAAGCCTGATCAAGAAAGCAGTTGCATTAAATAGGTCATTTAATTTGATCCTAATTGTAACACTAAGGAAGCTGTACTTTCTAGAATGAATCTGCCATACAAACATTAGCACAAACCTTTTTTTTTTTTTCTTTTTCTTTTTGGTAGAAAAAATTCAGGTCACAACACTTGTGACCCTGCTTTGAGTCTTGCATTTCTTCCCCAGCGTGTATCCAAAATTCCATTCTGGAGAATGTGGCTGCAGTAATATCACCTACAGGAAACCATAAAAGAAAGCCCAGGCTGCAGAAGGCTGCTGCTCCGCACAGAGCCCTCGGCGCAGCCAAAGAGGCGTCTCGAGCCAGGTGCTCCTTGCAGGGAGGACACGGCTCTTCCTCGCGTGCTGTGCACAAACATTCATCGTTTGGCACAGGGAAGGACCAACCAGGGAACATACAGGCATAACCTAAAAGCCCAGTGGACTGATTTACACTAAATAACCTTTTCTTTTCTTGCCCTTTTTTTCGCTCTCTCTCCAGGACATAGGCAAAGCTGGTGGTTTTATCTTTAATATTTGCAAACTACAGTATGGCCGTGTATTTCTCTTGAGCTTTTCCTGTGCAAGTAATAATAATGGTTAATGTTTCCCTCTGAAAGCATCCTATGTGAACTGGCTCTTATGAAAGTAAATTAAATAGCCTGGGTTTTATTGTTTTATTGTTATTACCATTATTTATTAATAGAAAGCTGTATTTGGCTTTTGTTTATTTTTAAAACCCAGTGCTTATAGTTGAGTCTGTATGTTGGCTTACACGTTAACATGGATGCAAATGTTGAGCCATTCTGGGTAAAACATCACCTCTAATGGATCTTTAATATTGTTGTGCTTTGCTTCCACAAGGTGTTTTTGCACTGAACTGAGAAAATCAGTCCAGACCTTATCTACAGTGCTAAAGTTTCGGAGTTGATTGTTTTTTCTCGCTGCTGTAAGAACCAGGTTATACTGGGGTGGTTTGTTGTGTGTTAGGAAAGAAGCAATTTTCAAATTGTGGCCATCAAATTCTGAATGTCTGATGGGTCCCAAGCCCTCTGCCTCAAAAACTCTGCCTTTGTGTTGCTCAGCTATAACTTCTGAGATCCAAAAATAATCAGTCTACTCAGACTAAATGTTTTTTAGTTGGATGGGTCGCATTAATGTGATTTAAATGATGATATGGCAATGTTTAATCTATTCATCTTCTCTATTCTTTTTATTTCCTCAGAAAACCCAGAGAGTGCTATTTATCGTCTCATTCGGAAATGGAAGAAAGCTTAAGTTAATTATTTTTCACTTACCTGGAAGGGTTTAGAATTTGGGGAGTTCACTGAGTAGCAAACATTTAGTAGGTCCCCATATCAAACCACAACTTTCTTTACTTCATTTCTGTAGATTAAAATTTTTTTGTTTCGATTTTATGGTTTTATTTCATATGTCAATAGCTGTTAAACATCCTGCAAGGAGAAAATCTTAGATGATGTCTGTTTGTAGATACAGTCCTTTTTATGTGGGGCAAAATACAAAGGCCTGTAAGCAAGACAATACTTGATTGTATGATCTAATGGCATCAAAATGTAGTTACAGCTCCCTTTAATAAAATAAATTTCAAGTTTTATATGATAATTCTAAAGTTAGATCACACCACACCTTACGGCTGTCAGTCACTTTGTGAGATGAGTCAAGAGCCTTGCATATTTACTGCAGAAATGCCCTTTTATTTCTGCTCTGAGGTTATTAGTTGAAAAGGTTTTTTGAGAAATGGCTAAACTTGATACATTGTTTAAATCACATTTTTTTTTACCATTTCCCTTCTAATAAAAGAATTGCTGTGGCTGTTTCAGACCAGCAGATAGGCAGTGTAATGGAAAGTCCGGAATGCTTAGGGAAAGAGTACAAGAAGCAGAGAGACCTTATAGAGGTCCTGCTCGTGGTACCCCCGTTCAGCAGCTGCCTGCTCAGAGGTGCCTGGGGGTGAGGTACCTGACCCCAGGCCTTCAGTAGCTGCCCATGGACCAATCCCCCATGAATTTGTCTATACCTTCTTTGAACCCATGTAGGTTTTTCACCTTCATGGAGTCCTCTGTCAGTGAGTTCTGCAAATCAGCTGCATCTGTCCCCATAAAGATGTCTCCTGCTAGGCAGAGAATAGCCTGAGGGTAATGTCCCTGGTAGAGCCTGTGTAAATCCTGATGGAAAGCAGGGACAGCTGCTCAGTCATTGATGATAACGTCAGTTCCTAAATTTGGGCTTAAGACTCGAGCTTTAGGCACAGATAATGGGAAGCTTTTGTGATTTCCACAGCAAGAATTAACGAAGAATTTCATGTCTGAGAAGGTGTGAGGGACAAAAATTAATTCTAATGAGTGGTAAAATATGGCCGGGTTGGAAACCTCTCTGGTTCTGCACCTGCTACCAAGTTTCTGTGCAACCTTGACATGCCCACCCATCTCCGTCTGAGAAGGAGATAGAAATGCTACTATTGACCTACAAATGACAGATCTCCCAGCAGGTGGGCGGAGGCTACCTGGCACACTGATGTCTCTGTCCTCGCAGCAGCTTTGGAGGACGAGATGGTGGCTTGGTGACCCGCGCTTCCAGCCTGGCATGTTAACTACTGAGCTGCTGTGTCTCTCTGGCCAGCCCTTTCATAGAGCACAAGTGTGGTGTGAGGCTTAATTCATAAATGCCTGTAAATGTTTTAAGAAAAGCAGAGTGAAGGTGATGTTAGAAGAGGAGCGCATTAGCCTGTTGGGCAGCAGCAGCTGGAATATCTCAATGCTGCAGTTATATTTGATGGTGCATGTACTTTGCTTCAGGAATGCTGCCAAATGGCACTTTATTCCTACCTCAGAGCTCTATGTAGATGAAAAATGTTAATTTCCATGCTTTTTTAGCCAAAAAGTGCCTGCAGGTCTTTATGCAGCTTGACCAGGCTGTGACTAAGGCCTGACTTGGAGCAAAAAGCACTGTTGGGGCTGATGTTCATGCTCAGAGTCAGGGCTTTAACAAGTGGCTCTGACAAGAGTGAAGGTAGAAGTGGTGCTTCCCCAGCCAACTCCCCCAGGACTAAATGACAGAATTTCAGTCTGATCCCCCACCTCATGGCCGCAGGAAGGGGCAGCTTTCTCTTAAATGCTTGTTTATGTTAACAGAGGTGGGTTTTTTTTTTAACTCTTCATCATGATTCCTTTTTAGTCTCCGTGTCAGGTGTGGTAGTTCTAAGACCAGCTGTGGTTGGATCAGGATTTTCTCCTAGTTTGAGTGTTAGGAAAACTTTCCCATCTGTATTTTTTTAACCTTGCTGATGCTCTTCCACTTTTTTCTTTTCCCAGCAAATGGAAGGCCCTGAATTCCCAGCCCTGCAGATCATTTTTCTAGGTTTGTTTCTCAGTCACAGTGAGCGTAGACCTGCTGTCCTAATCTCACCTGCTGATTCTCATTTCTTTTGGGGTTGATCTGAAGGCAGTAGAGGTTTTCCCAGGATGGTTAACACACCCAGCTTCAAAGTATTACCTTCCTCCTGAATTGCTTCCGCATACACCACCTGCCACCAGACAATCCTGCCACATCCTTATCCATGCACAGGTAGGCTTATTTTTCCCCTCCCTGTGTCACCAGCCCTCTCTTCTGCACCACCCATAGTGTTTGCAGACAGCCCTGCCTGGTCATTGCCTTGTTTCCCATCTCTTTTCAGTCCGAATTCCTTTAGCCAAGTACGCGCTAAGAGATGTGGTCAACAGTAAGGATTAGCTGGTACCAGCAGTCCGGACCTGGTTGAGAAGACAGGTTTCCTGCAGGATAACTTGCCCTTGCCACATCATTCGGGCTGCCCAGCTGAGGTTACTGTTGCTTAGCTACAAGACCTTATAATAAGAGCCTGAGGCATAGCAGAGCGGGCACTGAAGCATTTTAAATACAACAAGACCCAAAGGATGCTCATCAATGTACGTGCAGGAATATTACAGATCCTGAATGCTGAGTTTTTAGCAACCATGACTGTTAGCTTTTAGCTTACACGGCTCTGGTTGTCACTAGCTTGGCTTTTTCTGGAGCTGGGTTGTTTGCAGACCGTGGCCAGAGACACTGATTTTAAGGAATGTGTGTGTTTGGGGGGAAAATATTGAATCAAGGCCCTTGAAAGAGGGAAATGAGGTCAGAGAGGAGGTCCTTGGGGGTTTCGGTCAGGAAAAACTCTGATTGCCAGAGTTAAGCCCTGGTTACTGGAGTCAGGTTACACGATGCATTATCAATGTGAATTGTAGAACCGGCCATACGCATTGTGTAAGTATTGATCTGTGTCTGCAACGGCGATGCCTTTCAGCTCTTCCCTGCCAACTTGCATAGGTGACTTGTTTTATACCTCTACAGACTGTGATTGCATTTTTGCAGCATCACGAAAATGAACGCCATTGATTGCCCAGGACACGTCTTTCATTCCCAGAGCAGTTACATGTGAAAGACAACAGCGCTGTGTTTCCAGCAACATTAATTAATAGTCTGGAGGTGAATACTCAGCTCGACAGCTGAATTTAATAGCAGTTCATCTGAACACAGGGGAAGGTTTCTCTGAACCTCCAGCAGAATCTGGTAGGGACTCATGCTTCATCTCTCTGAGGTGATTGTGGCCGTGGTTTGTGTGGAAAGGTAGCCTGGGGAAAGCTTTTCTTGAGTTTCAGCTGCCTTTAGTGTGAGTCAGCAATGGGAAACAAAGAAAAGAGCCAGCAGCTTGACAGTGCTGGACGGTCCCCAGAATGAGGCCATGAGGAGAGGCTGGAATGGCTTCCTGCTTAAGCAGCTTCCTTGGAGTAACTGGCTGCATTGGTCCATAGCTGGAAAGCAACCAGATCCTGAACTGCGTCTCCGGCATGATGCCAGACCAAGGGGATCTACAGGAGGGGCATAGATTGCAGTTTTGGCTTTCTGTTTATCTTCTGCATCTCCAAAGATTTCTCTTGGTTCTTGTGTTACAGATGTGAACCCGGGAAGACACCACAGTTCACCACAGAATGTGTCAACTCCGTTTTCTCTGTTTTATGGCAGGGAAAAAACATGAATGAAACCTGAATGGTTAAGAAGAGAGGAGTTCGCTATAAAATGTTGTGCACTGGATTTCTGCTTCATATATAGTGACACAGCCCTACTGAGAAAAGGTACACCGAGGGTGACCTCACATAGTTATTTCTTGTCGTTAATAGCTATTTAACATAAGCATCTATGTAAGCAGTGAGGAACAACCCTGCCCTGTGAAAGTTTTAGTGCTTTTTGACCCCTCAACTCAAAAGCAAGGAAAGCACTTCATGGAACACATGATGTCCCTAATCTCAATAGATCTCCCTCTACAACAAGGCAAACGCCAAAAATTCATGATCAAGTGGGACAGACCTGTGTTGTTGCCTAATAAAATACTGCATTAATGTATGGGAATTCAGCTCACCAACGAAAAAGGCAAAATTTGAAAATAGCCTGGATCACTGCCTGGGTTTTTACTTGATTTCCTGTGTATTCACTTGCCAGTCACTTCTAAACCTGTTTTGCCTCTCACTTAGCAGTGAAGTTCTGCCCAGGTAAAGGTCACGTATACTAAATATTAGTTTTATAATGCAAATCCATTGCTTGGTTCCAGGGTATCGCTCAAAGCAAGTTACTCTTCCGTGTTATGTTGTCTATTGATCACTCCTTTTTGGCTTTTATCCTTGTTGTTGTTGTTCATTTTCCTGGCTCTTGCAGAAAGTGATGCCAGGCCATTAGGAAACTGAATTATTAAACCTTCATATTGATTTTTCTGGACCATATAACTGACGTTAGCATGTAAGGACCCTTGCCTTGAGCTATGCGGAGGGGGTTTTGATAAGCACTTGACAGCTCTCTTCGCTCCTTTGCTTCATTACCATCCCTCTCTTTACTACCCCATCATTTCCAAGAGGAGGAGATTCTGAAAACCATTATGTGCAGTCATTTCGTTTCACTGTCAAGCTCCCTTTGCTAGCAGCCACACAAATGACGGGATTTTTCTTTCTTTTCGCTCTGGAGGTACACAAACAGATCAGCCCATTTGCTAACTGCCTCAGCGCTGACACCACGGTATCCATGGCAACGCACCAGCCTGCGCAAGCATCCACACATGCTTTGAAAACCAGAAATACTGAGTGATGACAAGGAGTCGCTTGAGACAATGGATGTTTATAGGTGTCACAACCACCTGAAATACTTCTCTCTCCACCCATCAGCTCCTTGATTATAATGTGCTTAACGTTTATCTTGCAGGTCCTTTGTCGGAATACACGATCCAAGGCAGAATTAATCCCTGTTTTGATTCCCCCCCCCCCCCCCCNTTTCCCCCCCCCCCCCCCTTCAAATCACTGGCTGAGGTAACTTATGGGAATAAGCACCCCAGGCTCCACTGTTGACTTTCCTCTTTGAACTGGGTTGAAGTACAGGTTCTTCAAATGATAAAATCCAAAGTTGTAATTGAAAAAGAAGGAGCCTATGTCAACCCAGCTAACACATGTAGCTGTGTGACCGCAAGGCTGAGTGGTGATTTGCCCCATCACTTTGCATGAACTACTGCTTTCCTGTAGTGACAATAGATTTCATAAGATGCGATCAACCATTTTTGGGGGATATTTTTACATAACTTCATCTACCTGCTGGCATGGCAGAGACTATGCTAGTGTGTTTACAGCTGCTAGTCTTCACCAGTCCCGTGGGTTCTTCAGATCTGCTTTCAGGAGATAACATTCAGGCGCTCAGGCTGCATTTCCAAAGCTGGTTGCAGCAAGCCTGTCAGTTCATTAAACCAGGTGTTTACATGCTAAAACATCTGTAATTCAGATTGGGTAACTGCACGTGGACTACTGATTTGTCCAGCTAGATAACTGTGGGCAAATATATAGGCATAAGCTAGCATGAATTTACAGATGGGACATATGTGCTACCCCTCAGGACTCCACCCTTCATCTTTCATGTACAAAGCAGACCGTTAGAGTCACGTGCTGATGACTGACCCTGGATGAGGAGCAGTTTTATAACATAATGAAGGGAAAGTATTTCTGCCACACTAAGATGTGATGGGAGTGCTCATTGATCCAGCCATTCTCTAACCTAGACTGGACCGCTGCATTTGTTGTTTGCACAAAAGCTGAGTATGAGGCTGAGTTTGAAGCTTGGTCATGAAAGAGCCTGAGTACATTGATGCTCAACTTCAAGCCATGGTTTTGGTAAGAAAATAGGCCCTCATTCTATCTGCAACGTCTCCCGTCTCTTAAGAAGTAACATCAGTGGTTTATTCATAGAAAGGCGAAAAGAAATACAAAGCCCAAACCCAAGATGAACTACATTACCCCATATTGTGGTGTTAACTTGATTAGGATAATCTGCTTTCAGCTGATAATTTAAGCTTTAGGCTTGGAAAATGCAGTAACATTTACATGTTTGAATATAACAAGAGGAGCATATTAAAAAGCCTTATCAAAATTCCACATTAATAAAACAAGCTATCAGTGCATCAGAGAACTGAAGAGCTTCCATGTGCAAGCATGCAAGCATAGTAATAGATTCCTTCTAAGGTCTTGAATCCTCAGTGACTACTGTTGGAAAAATTCAGATTTTCCTCTAGAACAGGAAATTAAATCTCAAAAATAGTATATCCCTCACGTTCTGACCAGTTTGACTGTTCAGTAACTTATACATTGTATTTATTTTGAAAAGCAACTTTTTCATATAGTTTTGCTACAGATGCAATGTGTAAAGAGATTTCACTACTTAAACCTTCATGTGTGTTCTGTTCGTGTTCTATTTGATCTTGTAGGTAGGCAGTGGATGGTTTCATTTTGTGGGTTTTTTTGGTTTTCTTTTTTTTTTTTATTTCATTAGAAGACCTAGTAAGACTCAATGGTGCAGTAGTCTTATTCCCACAGCTTTTAGGATGGATAAAGAAGGCAGTGCTCTGTACTAGTGTGAAGCTAGAGATGGCAAAACAAACAACCCAAGCTCAAACTTGCATTTATTATTTCCAGGCAGTCATTATTCCCTGTTATAACTAGAAAATATTAAAGCAACAAATCTTATTTTCCTAGAGAGTTTGTTTTTTTTTTTTCTTCTTGTGGAGATGGAGACTTAATAGCCTAACTGTTCCTCTGCACCCCAGAAAATGGGTTAAAGGAGTGAAAATTGATTTAGGTTAAGAACTTTCTACAGCTGAATCCTGTGGGGATCAGTACTCCCCTTGCTTCCTTTCAAATACGTTTACAAAACATCCTTTGAGATGTCTCTAACATGACAAGTCTGACATCCAGATTTTTCCTCTTCAGCAAAGGAACCAGCCCCATAACCAAGATGTCACAAAGCCTCAGGAGCTGAGAGGAAAAAGCGGCCGGGTTAGGTAAATGACAGGGGAAGAAAGAAGCTCTGCACATAACCACACACTGTAAGAGACCTCTACCGTCCGCCTTTCACGTTGGCATGTTATCTGGGCACCATTTGCTTTCAATCACAGCAGTGAGAAATGGAGCCGTCTGCTGGAGTGCGTTCTCTAGTGCAATTCCTTCCTCTGCGCTCCCAAGAGCAGGTGGCACCAGTATTTTGTACCCTCTCTTTGCTTTCAAATTATTCTATTTCTCATGCAGAGACTGACTTTTGACATCAAAAGCATTTAGTAAATTAGAGTGTAGCTCCCTGAAGCTAATTCTTCCATCATAATTCATGTGGGCACCTACAGTCCCTTGGACAAAAAGACCAAAGATAACTACAAAGGCAGCGTTGCTCTAGTACAAGTCATTCCACTGTGGCTAGATCTCACCTTTGCTTCAAGCTTTCCTGTAGCAACCTGAGGCATAAATTTACAAACAGGTAATATCTCCAAATAATCTTTAGAAGGTAAATGTTAGCAAATGGGAGACAGGTAGAAAAAGGAGGGCTTTTACACAGAAATGTTACTATACGACCTGATGAGACACCGTTGAGTTTCTTGTCCAAAACAGACACAAATTGAACATAGTTTGTTATGCAAAGCCAGGGATAAGTACATACAATTTTCAGTGGAAGCTTTAATTTTGCTTAGTGGCTGATAATCAGCTGAAGGAGATTTTCAGTTCGCCTTTCTTCCTCGTTGCCTCCGTTGGGCACTAGAGGGACCCTGGACTTTTTCAACCGGTAGAAACATCTCGGCAACACCGGGGCAGGAGCGCTGCCTTTCCCGGTCACCTTACCCTGGGTGTTTCCGAGGGGAAAGGGGGCAAAAAACCTGCTCAATCGGTTGTTGAACATGCCCAGAGACTGCAAATACGTCCCTGGGGAAAGTGCGTCAAGGGGCCATAGCCACACTTTCCATTGCTTCATCATCCTCCTTGGTGCTCGCAGCTCTTCCCACCGTGAATAAATAAGAGCTGGCTTTGCCTTGACCGCTCTGTTCGCTCAGCGAATGCTGTGACATTGGCACCGAGGTTTGAGTGACACTGCGTTTTTGAGAAATTAAATGTTTCCTTCTCCCATCTGAAGTGAAGCCAAATACCGAAGTTACCAACAATTGCACCTCGATTAACTGTCAGAGGAGTAGCAGTGGTTTGTTATTGTAGCTATGTAATAAAAGAAGAATATGTATTAACACAAGTCCCTTTTCAAACGGCATTTCCCAGCCACAGTTTCAAATGAATCTGTTCTAAAAAGGGCTATAGATGATGTCATTCCTTTTTCTTTTAGCAGGCAGGCAAAAATCCTCTGTATTTGACTTACCGGACCTCCATATAGAGATCCATAATTTAGCATGTCACAGCTTTACTATAAAGCTCATCGTTAGTGAGGTTATGTAAAAATCTATTTTTCCTTTGTAAAAAAAATCTTTCCCCACTATGTCTTAGAGAGATGATGCTTTTTGATCTCTGCATGAATATTTCTAATAAAAATATGTGCATGCATTTTAATATCTCTAACATAAATTATAAGAATTTTTCCTGTCTTAAAACGTCTAGTGTCACCACTGTTGCTGAATATTTAATGTAAAGTATAATGTAATTTGACTAGGTAATTATCTCAGGGAAAATGGCGAATGCCATGTTGTTTTTCTCTGTGTTTATTTTGCATCATCTTTGATGATTGTTTAAAGGAGAGCTGCAAGTGAATGACTAACTTCCAAGATTCACCTTCCCTCTCTCTCTGCAGGCTGCTGCTGAAAAGAGACAGGCTGCTACCATACTGCATTTGAGATAGAGGCACTGATTCCTCCATGGCACATGGAATATTCTGAGCGTTTCTCCGGTTAGTTATAGTTATATCACCTCTCTGATCCCTAAGAATGTTTATGGACAGTGCACAGTCTATTTATTGTATGTGGTGTCTTTCCGTTAAGCCATCTCTTCCACAATACCCATCATGGTATGTTTCCAACAAAAGTATAAGCTGTCCTTTCCTTTCCTTTTTTTTTTCCCCCAATATTGTAAGCTTTAAATAAATCTAATTTCCATTTGGATGAAGTGTAACTGTTTCTCCTTGATCAAATCAACTGCTTATTCCCTCTCAGGGCTCCTTCTGATTAGGCTTTATGTAAGCCTGCATTCCTGTTATCTAGGTGGTGAAAGGAAGGGCAAAGTCCTTGTGCTTGGAGGGAGAGCTCCATCAAGGGCTTTGCATGGTGGCATGGGCCTCCAAGGGGAGGCAGGGAAGAAGACAGCAGGGGCAAGGTTCTGCTGATGCGTGGGATGCTGGGGACGCTGGTGCACATGCCTTGTGCACTAAATGGGTGTCTTTGCTCCTGGCAGTCTGGGAGAAACACTGCCTGCAGCAAATCCATTTCCTCTGGAAGCATCTCCTCTGGATGGATACACATCACCGACAGTGAGTAACCAGAGGGGAACATGACAGCTTTGTCCCCTTGGCAAGATCCTGCTCCCTTTGTGTGCCACTGATTTACAGATGAAATGCTAGAAGAAGGAAGCAGCGGTGATAGAAAGTTCTCCCAAACCACCTGAGGAGGGCTTGGGAAAGGGACTGGAAGGAAGATGTCTGTAGCCTCGACTCACAGACTCGGACCTTTAACAGAAAAGAAAATTTCCTGATTTACAAATACATAAAGATGCGTAACAAAATAATTTTGCATCCCCAAGTCACTTTATTGACAATATCATGGGACGGGAATATAATCCAATGTAGCAGTTGTTGAGGGATGGCCATCTCCATATCACAGCTGAAGAAAGAGAAGCAATGGTGGGGCCTAGGCTTTTCTCAACCTGCGTTTTGACCACCCAGTCTAAGACTTGCCTGGCCCAAATTATAGGTATGAAACATTGTAGACCACCTGCTAAAGTCCACAGAGTGCTCAGTACTCCTGAAAATCATGCTTGAAATCAAGCACCTAAAATCAAGGTACCTAAAATGAGTGAGGCTTTGGAAAAAAAATATAGGTGGAGTACTGGCTCAGAGTGGTGCAGCAAAACGAAACAAAACTGAAATTAGCATTTAAAATTTTTGCACTGCAATATGGGCTACAGTTCGTGTGTATTCTGGGCACCCAAATATAAAGAAGAATAGCAATATTTATCTTTACTGGACCAAAACACAGTACCTGTTTCAAAAACATTTACCAGGCTAATACATACATGAAGTACTCAGAACTGCTGGTTAAGATTCCGACAGACTGGCTTTTGCACATTCATTTTTTACAAAGGCATTAGACTAATTTGTTTAGGAAATGGAAAAGGTAAGAATCACGTTTTAGTCTTTCACCTCCAGCAAAGAGAACTGAAACGAAGCAATTCTGAGTAGAAAGGGTGAGATGAGCCGATGCTGCAGCTCCACCACCTCAGTGGCATTGCGTGAGGGATGACTTTGCCCTTGCCTGCTTTACTTTCACCAAAGGAATATGGAAATGGTAGTTGACGTCCTGAGGGGTTGAGGAGGACAGTTCAGTCTGAGAAGCTGGGAAGTGACAAAGTAATAGCGTATCTTTTATTGCCCGATTCCGGGAAATGGCGGGAGAGCTTGGCTCTACACGAGCACAATTCCTAAGTCAGCAGCAGTGCAGTTTCTGAGGTGCTGTAAAAGCAGTTTTTTAAACCTATATCTCAGCATTGTTCGTTTTATTTTTTCCAGCAGGAAAAGGAGAAATTAGACTGAGCGGAGACTTGCATCGTTGGAAGACCCAAATGGAATCAGGTGGGGGAGGTTCGGGATGCTTTTCCACGACGGCGGGGACGATCGACCGCGGGCGGGGCGACACCGGTTCGGCGGAGGGCTGGGTACAGTGCGGGGGGGGGCCGGGGCCGGGGCCGGCTGTCACGGAGCACCTCAGCGCCGGTGCACGAACGTCGCCACGTAAACACCTAACACAGCGCCCCGCCGGACGGCACTGCGCGCCCCGCGGCTCTCGGGAACGGGGCGGCCCCGCACACCTACCGGGGCGGCCGCGGGGCCCCTCCGCAATGCAGGGGCCGCTGCGGGCAGGGCGCGGGGCGGGGCGGCGGCGAGGGGCCGGCCGCCGCTACCGCCGCCGCGGGGGCCCTGCGGGAGCGGCGCCGGGGCCGGGGCGGGGCCGGGGGCGGAGGAGGGGGGCGGGTCCCGGGGGCTCGGCGGCGCGCAGGCGGCCGCGTCCCGGCGACAGCCCCGACAGCGGCGGGGCGGGCTGAGGCGGGCACGGCGGCGGCGGCGGCGCGCCCTCTCTCTGCCCCTCGGCGCGGCAGTGCGTCCCGGTGCCGGCAGCCGCCGCGGCGCTCAGGTAAGGACTCCCGCCGAGTCCCCCCCGCCGCCCCGCTGCGGGCGGGCGTTACCGGGCGGGCGAGGGGCAGCGGCGGCTCCGCAGCCCGGGGCGGGGGGTGCCCGTCGGAAGAAGAGCAGAANGAAGGACCGGGGGGGGGGGGGGGGTGTCGCGTCGCGCGCCGCCCGCCTCGCGGCCGTTGGGAGCCGTCGGGGGCGCGGGGCTGGGTCGCGCCGCGCCGCCGCGGGCCCGCGCGTGCTCCCTCAGCCGGGCGCGGGCTGTGACAGAAGGCGGACCCGGGCCGAAGTTTGCAGCGGGTCGCCCCTGCGGACCTCCCGGAGCGGCGGCCGGAGGTAAAGGGAGGGGGCGACTCCCCGATAACGCCTGTTTTATCTTCGTGGGGGCAGCCGACTTCTGCCAACTGCCTTTGAGGGTTTTGAGCATCTGTAAAACCCTCCAAAGGATGTAACCTTCTGTCCTCTCCTGCCCCCACCCCTAAGCTCCTCTAAAGGGATCTGTAAGGCTGAACAAAGAACATTGTGTCAGACGAGGGGGTGCGATGGTTGTAAGCGCTTTTAATTTGCATCGGGGAGGGGTNGGGGGGGGGGGGGGAAATAATAAAACCATTCCCTGTATTGAATGGATCAGCCGCGGAAAGGAAACAACTGTGCACGGGGAGGCTGGTAACCGCAGTGAGGCGGTGGAGAACAAAGCCTTTTTATGTAAGAGAAAATTATGCAAAATGTGCCTCGCTTGAACTGCTGCAGGTACAAGCCGTGAGCATATGCAGCTCTGCGGTGCCGTAATGTTGCGCCGAATGGGATCTACCAAATAAAGACTGCTTGCCTCAATTTGTTGCGTATATGTTTGAGACGCTAATTGCGACCTGCCATTTGAATAAGATGTGCTTTATGAAACACCTTTGGGAAAAGAAGGGGGTGTGCCACATGCCGGAAGAGTTGCTTTCTGTATGTAAGATACCGACATCATTTATTTCCCCGTGCTAAGCATGAACTTTCAGTTTTTCTCTGAATAAAGACACTCTCCGATTCATTGGTGGGTTTTCATGTAGGCTTCTTCCTGATATAAAATAGCTGTTTTTCACATTTAAGTGGTCATTAACATAAAATCACGAAGCAGAATGGGATGTATATGCATGTATTTTGTAAGTCTTACTTATTCTAGGTCTCTATCATCCATCCCTTTTCATAATTTGTCATGTCTTTGTGGTTGTGTCAATAAACCTTTCTCTGTCCTTTCTCAAAAAAAAAATCATTTGCTGTCCAGCATTTGCACTGCTCACAGTTCAGAAAACCTGTCCTTTTGTTTTCAGAAGGGTTCTTCCTTACAAGATTGAAGCACATATCCTTTCTGTCCTGGTTTTTTTTTTTTCCCATTTCCTCCCCAAACCTTTGGTTTTTGCCTGTGAAAGAACCTGTTTCATTTCACCTGTGCTGGTTTAGATTTGCAGGGATGTCTAGACTACCTGTCTCATAGCCAATGCACCCAAGAAGAGGTTCAGCTGCAGGATGTATTTATTTTCTGTTGCTTCTCTTGCTTCCTTTCCAACTGGATGACGTGATCACAGCATCTCAGCCGTTGCTGGGAAGACAGAGATAATGTGCTGAGAGAGCATTACCTAGTGAAGTTGCCTCTGCCATTACTTCATAGATCACTAAGAAGTGATTCACCAACAATGAGAGTACGGGCACCTTCCCTGCGTGTGCTAAAAACTCTTGTCAGTTAGCATAGAGACAGTCCAGTTAAGTTTGTGGATGGGTGTGTATTTCTGCTGCTAATGTTCTGAAAGTATGATATGTAATATGAAGACCAAACTCACCGTTGTAGCACCTAGGTCTAGGAACTGCGGCATTCCTCGCTGTGTATTTCATTGCACCTAGTTGCAAAACACTGATGATGTGCTCAGCAGTGGGCAGGACCCCAATCTTAATGTGGTACCAGCCTCTTGGAGCTCGGGCATTTACAGGTGAGCTAAACTAACACACTGAAAATAACCCCAGTGGCTAAGTGAGACTGTTCAGTGTCGAAATGAAACACGCAAGTGAGCTCTAGAACAGCAGGGCCCTGGGAATAGGGGTGATATCAGCGCTGAGGTGGAGTGGCATCAAGTTCTATCTCTTCTTCTCATCTTCTACCCAATGGACAGGATTTGGTTAATGGAACTTTACAATTTGTTGCACCCATATTGCGCATTGCCTGTGGGTGTTTGAGAGAAGCCAAAGAACTGTCATCCTGAGAATAAAAAGTTGCTGTTCTTCTGTGGAGAATTTTAGCACGCTTGGAGCATGGAGGGCAGTTCATTGTGCTTATAATGCAGTTTGTTACATAAAGTGGCATTTGCACCCTTGATTTAGAGATCTGATGTAATTGTTACGGTATGTTATGTCAGTACTCACTTAGCTGTGGTCTTTAACTACATTCTGACAATAAAGAAAAAGTCATCATTTAATGACCCCTGAGGTACTGTGCCTAGGCGTGAGTGATCTGATCACAGTAGTCCCTAAATGAATTGCTGCAGTCTGGGTTAAGCATTCCCTTGTTGCCAGATGTTTTTCCAGAAGCATACCTTTCCTTTCAGCCTGCGTCATGCTGCTTTCTGTATGAGTTACTGTTTGCTAAATGGTATACCTGGATTCATAGGAGGAAACATTTGCTATGTGTACTGACACTAGAGCAGGCTGTGGCCCCTCTAGCTCTGGTCCTGTGCTCACTTAATAGTTGTCTGAGCTGTGGAAATCACTAGAAATACCTAAACACAGAAATGCGTGGGTAAGGCCTATTACAGACTCTGCTGGACTATTTCAGCTATCACTCCCAAATGTGGCATGTCATACACATGTGTTAGAGACAGGTTTGTTTTATTAAAGGGGTGAGAAGAGGGAGAAGTCAAAAAGAATTTAGGTTGTGAGGACTTTATGATGATGGCTTTCAGAAAGTTACCTCTCTCTTTCTACAAGCTCTACAAAGTCACAAGGTACTGACAGAACTTGTAATGCAGCTACAGCATCCGAGAGATCTGAAATCTGATGTGCCATGATGCGACAAATGACAATGAGCTTAAGAAAGGTGGTAGTGGGGCGGGGAAAAAAGCTCCGATAGTAGTGCTTCTCTATAAATGGTGGGTCCAAAGGCCTGAGTTCCTTACAGATCTTTCTCCTATAGCACAGGCAGTGACTGTGCTGAGAGCTGATCTCGTGTAACCTCTGACTCAAAGCAAAAGAAAAAACACACCACCCCTTGGGTTTATTGGGGTTCCCTGGGGCACTCCTGCCTGCAGGACATTTGTTTCTGAACTGAAGCCTTACCTAGAAAGGGATCAGAGCGTGTTACAGTTAATGTGCACGTGAGTAAGTAACAGCCATAAATTTGGAAAGGTGTAATATCCTGGGGTCCTAGGACTGGGTGACTTCCCAAGGTCCCTTCTAAACTGAATTATCTGATGATCTGGATATTTTGTTTGTATGCTACCTTAAAGTCCATGTGCATACTTGATGAAGAAATAAAACTGAGCATGGGCAGATAGGTAGAATTGTTTCCTAAGACTCAAAGATGCTTGTTTAATAAATCCAGTCCATCTGGATTTGTTCAGTTGTTTAACCACATGCTTAATTGCCCTTGAAAGTGAGCCTTAAGCGTGCTTAAGAGTTAAGCATGTTTTTAACTGAAAAGGGAATGTTTTTGCTGAAAAGGGAAAGAGTGTAAATTCAGGGTATGTGGGCTCAGTGGTGGAAAACCCTTGATGATGTTTGGTGGTGCTGAGTACCTCCAGAGAAAGCATAGAAATGAACAACGTTCCGTGAATGCATTGCTTATCCCTCCCCAAACACATATGCATGCAGTAAGGGAGAATATGGGTGGGTCTTGGCATGTTTAGGACTGGTGCTTTTTCTTCTGTTGTTTTGCTTCGTGTACAGGTGTGCTGAGTAGCAGCAGTTCTGTAGTGCATCTCAACTAGTAAGAAAAAACAGCATGAGACTGATTTCCATAGGGTGGAGGTAATTTACAGGATTGGTGCTGGAAACAGAGGTGGTTTCTTAAGCTGTCTGCCTTGAGGAGGAAAAAGCTTTTATTTCATGGGTAGGTTTAATCACAGGTTATGCTACTAAGCTATAGGAGGGTGTTTTAGAAGGAGATTCAATGTGACATTTGTAATTGCTTTCTAGGTATTGGAGGAAAAGGACTCATGTATCCATGGGGTTAATTTGGATTGCTGTGGCCACATGGGTTGACTATGCTAGCTGTTAAGAAGATTTGAGGTCTTGATTGACCCATTTTACTTTAACGCTAATTGTTTGCTGCTGTATTAAGGAGAAAAGATGAGCTAATGCTGTTGCTCCTTATGGTTTTACACTCACTGCTGTTTTTTCCCTACCGCAGTCTCACAGATGAAACTGATCTTTGTTCTTTTGTCTTGGAGGTGGGGGGGAGCCCATCACAATCATTCAAAATGATAATGAGACAACAGTTTCAGAGTGTCAGTGTTTGTACTCAGTATCTTGCATCTTTATTAGGGTGCTAGTTTGAAAGGAATTACAGTGAAAAGGTGAGACTTGGGCAACCTCAGTAATATAGATTTATTAAATCTCTTTGTTTTCTGTAATCTGTGAGACAGCTTAGTGCTGGTTGATAGTCTTATGTTATAATGTTAGTCAATGTTATAATATACTGTTTCTCTTTTAGACTTTTTTAAATGGGTTGTTTTTCTAACTTTCTGTGGTGTAATACGTATTTGTTTATTTTAGCACGTGGTGTCCATCTTCCAGATAAATATGTGTATCTGCATGTTCATATAGTACAAGGAAGACAATGGCCGTATAAAAAGCAAGAATGTTAAGTGGAGAAAATCAATAAAACTGTGTTGAATTCACTGAATCTGCACCTGACCCGCTCCATCTGGAAAAAGACAATGCCCCTTTCAGCTCTGTTTTCTCATTATTGAAAATCTGGGGTACTTTTCCCCTTCAGGGAAATAATCAGTTTATACCTGTGAATTCTTAAGTTAAGGATTTCTAGGTAGAATTCAGCCCCTCTGGCAAATTGTGCTCTTTCATTTACAACTGGCACTCATGGTTGTGGGAATCTGAGGAATATTTATTGTCTCATGTTGGTCAAGCCCCAGCAAGAATCAGGAAGAGTTTTCTGTTAGTGCTTCTACTAGCTGCAATGCAGTTAGATCACAGTAGCTTCCAATGAGTTGAGTCTATGAAAACTTACTTTTCTGTTTGTGAAACTTGTCATTTTTGTCCCCTGAGGGAGATTTAAACTAAATTTCAATAGCTCTTTGCAAAATTAGCTGTATATAAGAGGTACACAACCTCTGGATTTAACAACATTAAAAAAAACCCAACCAAACAAATCAGCAGTCCAATCATGTCAGCTAATTTGGCACATTTAATTATAAGACTATTGATTCAATTAACCCTATGTTTTCACTTTATTTTCTGGAGAGAATGATAGGAGCTGGTTTCTGGTTTAAAACTAGGAGCTGTCAGTTCTATTTTGAGGAACATACATTATCTGTTAGAAGAGCTGCTTTGCCGTGCAAAACTTGCCACTTTTCCTGAGGTTCTGATCTTGGATGAACAAAGTTAGAAAATATCTCAAAATGAGGACATAGGGTAGGAATATTGTAAAGGTTCAGAACAGTGTTAGGGTTATGCTTTTGAAAACTCCAGCCTTGGTCCAAATTTGATCCGGAGATGAACAGTAGAAAGTGCCGTGGACCTTCAAAAGTGATCTGGGTGCTTTACTGCTGGGCCAGAGTCCCAGACCTGCTGGCTGTGAGTGAAGATCTGCATTGATTGGCTTCCTTCCCTGCATAGCTCAACCATGGTGCTGTCCAGGCTGTGCCTGGGGGAACCCCATCTGGGTTTGAGGTAGAGCTAAGTCTCTCTTGCTTTCTCGTTCTCTGTAGAAGGTATCTGTATGACTTGTTAAGCCAGTGCAGGCAATTGCAAGGTGCCAGACCTCAAGTGCAAGGAGCCCCTTAACCTCTGGGAAAGCTCAGAGGCTGAGGGGGACTGTGAGGAAAGCCTCTTTTCTGTGTTTACTGTAAAATGGGCTGAAAGTGCGTGTTCAAAGTCCTTTGACTTTAAGGAGGATTCAGGTCTGGATCTGAATTCTGGTTAGGTGGAAAGCTGGTTAGCTTGTTCTAGCTAACCAGCTCTTTTTGTGCCAAGTTATTCTGTTTTCTCCAGTAGCCGTTCTGTGACCGCCAGGTCTGAGCAGAAAGATCTGATCCCCTCATGGGGAATTTGTCTGGACTCTGGACCCGAGGCTGTGTGCTGCAATGTAATCACTCCCAGTGCCGACATCCAACACTTGCTAATGTTAACGTGATTCCACTGTCCCCTGGCTGATTGCGGGACAAAGAGACCCCACAATCTTTTGAAGCTCCTGTAGTGTTCTTGCAGCTGCTTCCACGTGATCCAGTGAGGTATGCTTGGGCACCCATTCCTGTTCTGGCCATGTGGTATCACTCAGAAAGCAGAGCTGCTACCTTTGTTGGAGCTACTGTGACTCTGGCTTGATTAACCACAGCTGTATGTTCACGTGCAGGGTGCCTCTTGCTGACAAATCCCTGTCTGCTGGTGCCTGACATGCTTTTCAGGTGTCTCAAGCTGGTGTTTGGTGGTTGTGTCGCAGGGCGTGGTGGGCAGGCAGGCTGCCGCTCCTGTTTGCAGCAAGACTGTGTTCAGGCAGTTAGGCATTTGCCTGCTTCCCTTGAGTCATGATGAAATCAATACTAGCTTTTATTTCCCTCAGCAATTAGAAAATGTTCAAGAAGGCTGAGGAAAATATCCAGGGGCTCAAAAGAGAGATGCAGGGATGGAGTTGAATGATTTGCAAAGGAAAAGAAGATTGAAGCTTGCTCCTCAAGGGGTGGTCTGGGTGTTCAGTCATTCACATCCTGTCCTGCTTGTTGACCTGTAGCTTCGGGTGGGAGGGAATCAGAAATGAAGCCAGGTGTGCTAGCCCTAAGCTGCTTCCTGACTGGCAGAATTACCCTGTCCTCCTTCAGCACTCCCCTGCACCTGTATTAGAAAATATGTGGTGCAGGGAGATAGCCACAAGAATAGGAGGGAGATTTCTGAATTAAGACAGTCAGCTCCTCCAGATTTGTGTGAGTTGTTCTTGATTTGCGCCGATTCAGTCTGGGCAGAGTTTGGCCCTAAGGAAGCTCTTCACAGGCTGTCAGCACGCTCAGAATACACTTGGGAGTTACTATCTGTGTTGGCAGGAGTCCAGAGCAGACCTGGCATTTAGGGTTGGGGCTAAGTCTGTCTGGAAGTAAAGTGGCAAGTTAGTTTTTTGTCCCCATCCCTGTCTTTTCAAACATGATTGATTTGATGTCCCATAAAGAAAATTTCCCTCAGGAAAATGATGAAGAAACCCATAAATCAGAAGGAAGGAAACTGTGTATTTCTTTTTGTTTATGGAGTTAAAATATGTATATTTCCTGGAGTAGTAGAGGGAAAGTTGGCAAACATGTGAGAGAGTAATTAAAAAAAAAAAANAAAAAAAAAAAAAAAAAAGAAAAACAAACCTCTGTCTGTGGGGGTGGGGAACAGTTAATAACGTGATTCATTCCAAAGAGCAAGGGATAGTGTGTGGTAAATAAGAGCTTTCATTCCATGTTGTTCGGCAAAGTTAAGCTTTTTGGGGTATAGAGAGCTGGTTGTGCTTCTGAATAAGAGTTAGCAAGATATTGAATGTAAGCATTTCATATTACCCAGTGCTATCTGTTACAGCATATAATAAATTTATGTCTAAGACTTTGAATAAAAGGCATTTTGTAATGTGACAAATTAATATCTATAATTTTATATTCCACATAGTTTGCCAAAATTAGCAGCAGTGATTTATAGATAATACTTACAATCCTTTAGGTTAGATCGTTTTAAATGGCATGCTACTAGTGTTGCTTAAAACACTGTCAGTATTTTGAATGCAAGCTTAAAAATATTCTTAAATGTGCCTTTCAATCTGGATAGTTGAGAAATTTTTTTTTATGGAATGCATTTGAAAAAAAAAAAAGGGGTAGTCAAATTGCATTCATTTAGAATGACCTCTAGTACAAAGTTGTTTCTACATGCAAAAAAACCTGACTTCAGTTAGGCTTTTTTTTTTTCCTTCACTTATCTTGGTCCCCTGTACACTTGGAGCATCATTGCTAGCAAGAAGTGGAATTAATAATATGTTGCAAAGTTTTAATTGATAATTACAGGCACTCAGAAGCTAGAAACATATTTTCTCATATTTATGATATTGATTCTTCAGATGCCTGAATGGTTGTGTGTTTGTTTAGATGGTAAAGCTGGTATCAGGATGCTAGCACTGACCTGCATTATTACCTGTAATTACCAACAGGTACAGAGTCAATCAAGCCTTTCCCATCAGCCATCTCTGCAGCCCTTGAGTCCATTTAGAGACTGGCTTTTGGGTGAGTGCTGACTTGTGTAGGTGCTGCTGTTGTTGCCTGATGCGCACCAAGCATCTGTAATCATGGGGGTTTTCTGTTCTTTGACTCATCTGGACTAAGTTGTCTTTGAAGCCCTTATCACAAGCTCAGGCTTTGAGACACTGATAGTAAGTCAAGTTGTATCTGCTGAAACAATACCTTATGCCTTGATTTACAATCTCTTTGTGAACTTGATTCTGCTTGTCTTGCAGCACAACTGAATAAGTACACTGCTATTTAGGAGAGAGTAGCCATTAAATGTAACTACTATTTTTTTTTTAAGGTGCTGACAATGGCAGACTTGAATTGCTGGGAGGTGTGTATCTTCCTGAGCCAGCAGATAATGCTACTGGCTGTTTTAAGGCAGATACTTCTTTTTTGGGTGGGTCATGAATTTTCTGTTTTCTTCTAGTGATGAGGACAGAGCAACATGGTGATGGTGAAAACTGTACTTAAAGTAACTGACTTGTTTACACTTTGAATTAAGTGTTTTAGGACTGAATTTTGTTTACAGCCTATTACAGGGAGGAGGAGGGAATAAATACTTGGAAAAAAATATTGGGCAAACCTAATATTTTCCATACTTCAGGACATGAAGCTATGTTTACTACTCGGATCAGAAAGAACTATTTCCTTGAAAACATGGTATTGCAGAGTTGGCACGATGGGTCATTCCTCTGAAATACCTCTGACTGTGGTCAGCACCAGGTGATTTGTTTTACCCTTACTGCCCTGCCATTCTCAGGTGAATTTCACATCTGAGGTTTCAGTCACTTGAAATAAAAATAAACTCAGATCTGAGTTATTTTTATTTCTAATTCATTTTATGTACTGATAGGAGTAGTAATTTTTTTCTGAAGAGGGTGGAATTTTCTTCTGCGCTTTAAGTTATTGCAAGACCAGCCACGGTGACATTGCTTATTCCAGTATGCACTGGAATTAAGTGACCTGTCTATGTGCTGGGATGGGCAAGAGAATGAATATTTTAAATGTCATGTGTTTTTTTGTTTTCTGTGGCAATGTTTTGGAGGGCTTTTTCTCACTTGCCTAAGGGAGAGGGAAGGTAAGTGAAAAATGAGTTTTCCTCCAGTGGGAGAGTGATCTCCGCATGCATTAAAAAGGCAAAACCAGAGGTCAGAGGCATGTGTTATGGTTTTATTTGAAAAACTAGCTGTGGAGACTTGTTTCAGCACTGAGAAAACAGTAGGAATAGAATTTGGCTATCCAGGATTTCCAGAGACTGTTAAACAACAGATATAAAGAAGCAGCTGTTGTCCCGATGTTCGCATCTTTTCCTCATCCAAACATGATATACACGTAACTTTCTTTTAGATTCTGTTCCTCTCATGCCTTTGCAGTTGGAAAGTCTAGTGTTTTTATCGTTTGCTCTACTGCCCTTACCTGCAGGCAGGGCATGATCTGGGTTGCAGTGTAATCCTCCTGGATTAGTAAACAAGCCCTGCCCCATGCCTGTGTCACTAAGCAGATGAGTAGCTCTTTGAAGAATGTTTTGAGGCTTGCGAAAGTAATTTCTAGCAGAAACTTTCCTTTTAAAAGATATTAAAATATGCAAACAGTCCAATGAGCAAGCATGCCTCAAGAATAAAGGTGCTATGTCTCTGGCTACTTGTTAATATTTCCCTTTCTGTGATGCTGGACTTCGCAGCTGGACTTGAAAATCCTTCACAACTGGCAGTGGTACTGGCAGTTTCCCCTTGCAGCAGATCTGGCTGCATTTAAGTGTTTCTCTCTTTCCATTTGTTGCTTTTCAGTTTCATTATTCATTTTGCATTGAAACGTACCTCTGGGCAGAGCTCCACATAAATAAGAAACCCCCTATATAGATGAAACCATGGAAAAAGAACCTGTGGTATTCTCCTGCTGGACCTTGTTTTGAAGTTAGAGTTGCTCCTCTTCTGAGGAGCTCATGGGAGTCTTGGATCATGGGCAAGACAGCCATAGGGTGGACAGTCCGTGCTAGCCAGGGGGGCTCTGGGCTAGTGGTGAGAGCCTCTGGCGTGTCCATCACAGGTGCACTGTTGGCTTTGGTTTTACATTGTCCTGTTTGCTTAGGTCCTGATCCACAGTAGAACCAGAGAAGCTCTTCTTGGCTTGGAAATGATGCCTGTGGGGATTTTATGGGCAAACTCCAGCCTTGTCTTTGCAAAATCATCTTCTCTGTATCCACCAATAATTTGATTAGGGCCTGACTTCCCCATAGGCAGTGAGCCTTAGGGCACCTACAGACTGCACCAGGGGCTGCGGGCTGCTGGGTACTTCATTTATGCCCAAGCCTGGGAAAGCAGGTTCCTGGCTGCCAGGGCAGAATAGACATTTCTGCCCTGTGTGTCTGCTGAGCAGTAGCAGTTGCTGTTTCTTATCCTACTAATTCCCAAGGACAGCAGGAGCATAAAGCCTGACTCTCCGGAGCTCCCCAGCACAGAGTCCCTTTCCGTACACTGGAAGGAGTCACAAGGCCTTTTCTCTTTGCTGTAGCAAAAATCAGTTTTCCCTGCCCTGTTTGAGAAACATTGAGATGATTTTGCTATGCATGTCCACTGACTCTGGTACTTGTATATAACCAGTCTGAAACCATGCCCGAGAACAGACTACTGCGAGTGCCCAAGTAAATGTTTGCTTGGTTTAGCCTGAAATGTGACATGCTTTATGCAAACTAAATCTTTGTGCCATAGTGGGAGCCAGGAGAAGCCTTCCAGTTTGGTAGTCTGGGATGCTGTCTCTTGGCAGTCAAGGCTTATCTTAGCTGTTGCTGTGGGGTCCTGCGCCTGTTTGCTCCCACGGTGCCCAGTCCTTGCCTGACCCCATGGGAAGCCAGCTCAGGAAGTTGAGCTGAGGCAATGCTAATGCTGTGGAAAAATTACTTACTTTCCACCAGTCCAGGTTTCTAAAATGGTCCAGAGTACTGGTGAAGGGGAGAGGCAGGAATCTGTATCTGAGAGCTAGAAGGCCTTTACCTTTCTGAAAGACAGGGATTTTAAGGAAGTTAATGCTCCATTTTGAAAATAAAGATAACAGGATCTAACCTCCCTGAATAAGTTGTGTTGCTCCCTAAAAGGCAAATTACACCAGTTGTGAATCCTGCCTAGTACTTTTTAAATCACCTGCTTTTTATATAAATGGTCCTGTTCTAAAAAACTGCTCTTTTTTTTTTTTTTTTTTTTTTAATTCTGAGTGAAGGACACAAGACATAGGGTTACAGTGAAAATGTTGCCCTTGGCTCCCTTCCTATTAAGGGTCAGAAATACACTTGGCACAGTCTTTTGCTGGTAGTCTCAGGGAGATATGTACAGTGATAAACAGCCCTTCTAGGCTTTCTGCTGCAGGCTCTGAACATTGCTGTGCTGTAGCTGACTTGCTTGCCATGAAGCCCTTGCCTGTGTCTTTAATGAAGGAGTGTCCTGAGGTAGAAATTACCTTCCTTGGAATTAGAGGAGGAGGAGGGATGTGTGTTGTGGAGAAAAGCTAAGCCAGGAAACACCTGGCAACCAGATGGCCCCTCACATGCTGCATCATACCCGTACCTTCATTAAGGATTACTGTGGCTGTCTCTGGGTAATAGATTTAGAGGTTTGGGGTCACAAAGAATTAGAAAATTGTAGCCAGTTGCAATTAAATGTAAGTTATTTTTAGAGGACAAAGATCTGATCTGAGCTGAAAGCTGAATTAGAGCTACTTGAAATGTTAGGGCGCAAATACTATGGGTGGTATTTTCTAGGCGACCAACAAAAGAGCCCATGCACTTCAGTCAGAGGCACAAAGCAGCCCAGGGTGGTGGCAGGTGGGCTGGAGGCAGCAGAGCCGTGAGCAATAGCAGTAATGTGGAATCAGTATTATTCTGCTTTCCGATGGCAGCTGGCGTTATGTACTTTTCTCTGAATATTTATGTGTGCAACAGATAAGGGTTGCTCAGACTCTTAGTAGGATAGGACTGTGTGGTTTGCACTGTGATTTATATAAGCCTGACCCAGTATCTTACACTAATGTTTTACCTGTATTTAATTTTGTTTTATATTTCCCCTGCAGTGTGCCTGCATTCCAGAAAGGACAAACTCGAAGGTTTTTAAATTTCCAAGTAAGTTTTGAGACTATCAGTAGGGAAATAAAGATTTGGGAAGAACTGTGCTAGCACATAAACCCTTTCTGTGCTGGTGACCAGTCAGCAGCAGTTGGTGGCATGTGGCAGGACAGGAATTCTGGCTGGCCCTGTGTGGGTGCACAGAAGTGAACATGAGGAAACTGCTCTCCCCCCTACATTCCCTGTACTCACCTGCTTACTCCAGCAGGTAAAAAGAGGCACAGCAGTACTGAGACGTGTGGGCAGGTTTTGGCTGTCTCACTGCTGCACTGAAAGATGGGAGATGTCTCTTCCTGAGGGAGTTGTTTCTGTGAATCAGCGGCTCTTGTCTCCCAGCTCTTGCTGAATCTGGGACCGACTGATACCGTCTTGCGCTGCTAACCTGCTCACTGCCCTGCTTTGAAAGGTTTTTAGGTACGTTATGGCAATAACAAGCAAAGAAGAAAATTTCCTAGTCCAGGGGCTATGTAAACTCTGGTTGCCTTCCTTAAAAGCGCTTTGGAGCATCCACAGGAAGCTTTAATAGGTTGTTTATTACTTCCGTTCCTGTGATGTTGATGGAATAATAAGAGGATTGCTGGCTTTTATCCTGTATATTCTTTGAGCAACTTCTTTGCCGACAGTATATCTCTTGTCACTTTCATATTAAAATGTTGATAAGCACAACTTGAAAACACTTATCATTGAAATATCTATTTAATTACTTGTTAGTGTTGATATCGAAGCCTATTGTGAATTTCATGCAGTACATTCTGAGGAATCCACCTCAAAAAACTTGTTTGAAATATCACTTCAGTTTTTAAGGCTGCTACTTGTGGGGTTGGTTCTGCAGCTGAGATCCTTGTTCAAGACAACCTAACTTGCATTATGCAATGGAAGTGTTTGTATTTTATTAAAGACAAGCCAATGACACCCTACCACATGATATGGGGCAGACATGAATATGGAACAACTCTGTCTTGAAAGGGTGGATCAAGTTGTTCAGTAAGTCTTTTCATTTTCTAATCTCTCTGAATCTAAAAGGCTATATGGTATTTCTTATTTTACCCTCGGGAGAGGAAAAATAAATCTTCTTGGTTCTTGAAAGCTACTGCCCCAGGTTAGGCAGTCCTTACATTAACAGTTCGTTACCCAGAGAGGCTAGAATATCCTTTTGTTGTGTGTTAATGGTGTCTCCTACCAGTGCAAAACCCCACAGCAGCAACTTGGAAAGAAAAGCAGGGGGAATGTGCCTGAAGGATTTACTGTGCTGCAGTTGGTTTTCCCCTGAGAGGAGCCCAGCTGTCTTGAAGCTGAAATTTAAATATAAATCCTTAAATAGGCATAATTAGGGTACTTCCTTTAGATAATGTCTGGTGCAGGCAGCTTCAGTTCTTGGGGGTGTGCAGGTTTTTTCAGTGAAGAAGTGTTTGAGCAGTGAATGAGGGAGGGGACTATTAGTAATTGCACACTGTGTTGGTGCTCTGCAGCTTGGAAAAGTTGTGACAAAGAATGAAGCACGAGTTCTTTTTCCCCACCAGTCCTGCTGCTGTGGTATGTAAACCTCATGAAGACTTGTACTTCTGAATGTACAGAATTACTGCTCCAGTAATGCATTGGTACTAAAACAAGCAGAAGCTGCTAGTATGGATCCTATTGTAATTTTGTATGGCATTTTGCACAGTTGGGATAGAGAACTCCTGGAGTGACTCGTCTTAGCAGGGGCTGCTGTGAGCCTGCTAAAGTGCTAAAGACCTCTGTGAATCAGGCTGCAAGGTGGCTTGCCCTTGGTGGGAACCTTTGGTTTGGCTCTGCTGGACTTTGGGTTAGTCCTTGAAAGAAGCACATTTTGCAGAAACACTGAAAGCAGAAACCCAGGCACAATAACCTCATTTTTGGCAGGGAGAGTGTGTTCATTCTAATGCTGTGTGGAACTTGCTGGAGGAGGCCTGAGTATGTATGAAGGCGTAGGGAGAATCGTAGCTAAGTTCTGGTTGGAATGGGCCTGGAGGAGCAGGCTGGGACTTGTTTCCAGCTGAAAGCTGAGCAGTGATGGTGTTTGTTGTTCTTCTGTATTAGGGTTTTAGCACCTGCTTTCACACCAAATCAGCTGTTGAGAATGTTGTATGTCTATGTAAAGGTACTTAGAGCTGCATGTGTGTATCGAACAACTTTGGCATATTTGCCTGATAAGTGTTTAGCTTATTTTTCTTTTTTCTTTATTATTTTTTTTTTCCAGGAAGACTTGTGGTGTAATTATGTAGGGGATGTTAATGACAGAATAGTTTCAAGACTCCAAACTTATACCTACTTAATAGTATTAAATTTTGTTTATAATATTACTGTGCCTAGGGTATGTGGTGAAGTACTTTGCCTTATTGGGGTAAGTTTGATACAGACATTCATGACCTAAAGAGACCTTAAATGGTCTTGAGTTCTATTGCTAAGGCCAGCCTTCCGTTTCGAACCAGGAGAAGACCCGTTTCAGTCTGACTTTTTAACAGTTTTATGAAGTGGTGTTGTGTTTGATTTAATCATGGTCCTATACATGTTTAATTTTGATGGCTCAGAGACATGAATAATGTTAGAACAGTGCTTTAAAATAGTGTTTTTTTCACATTGTCTAGCTTAAAAAAACCCCCTCAAACTAGTGAGGCAGAAAACAGAGCAGGTGTTTGTTTTCCTTTTTCCTTAGTAAAAAAGCTGTAGTTCAATTTTGGTTTTGCCATTTAGAGTTTTATGGTGACAGCTGGTGAAACCATGCTGTTTGTCAGATGGAAAAGTACATCTTTATAAAATGTCATTTGGGATACTGGAAAATGCCTGGCTGGGCTAATACTGTCACGTATTCTAAGCAAATAGCTTTGATACTTTCTGCGATCTCCTGGAGTCATATAGTGGTCTACTTTAAATCCTGTATTCGTGAATCTTGAGCTATGACTTAGGGTTTTTTTTTTTTTTTTTTAATTGGGCAAGAGACTGGAATAGAGATGACTTTCCACAAGATCCTAATCCTGAATCTGACAGAATTTTATAGAGAATTGCTGCAGTTCTGTGAAACTTTTAAACCAACTCCTGTCCTCTACCGGAGAGTGTTCACTGTTTCATAAAGCCATCCATTGTTTACCAAAAATTCTCCAGGAAGAATATTTTTTTTTTTTCCCAAAGTGCTGAGGATATCAGGTTGTCTTACAAAACTGAGTTCCATTCGTGTGAAGTTACCCAAGGCTTTTCCCAACTGATCAGCGTAGGTGCCTTTTATTAATTTTTTGTACGCTTTCCATTGTACATCCTTAATCTTAAAATGATTTATGCACATGCATATGTATGTACATATATAATTCCACTTAGCTGAATGGAACTTCTTATACAAATATTACTGGAGTCTGATACTTGCACCATGTTAAATAGAAACAGTGTCAACAATAGGGCCATTACTGTCAATAGATGAGAGTTGTCACCTGGACAGTTTCCAAGTGAAATATGTTTTACCTGCAATCAGTGCCACTTCATTCAGTTTTGTACTGATGCACATGAATGACTGTAAGTCCTTCTGCATACTACATTCACATGCTTAGAGGAATAGCTTCTCCACATGTAACTGTGGACTGTAAATAGGAAGCTTTTCCTGTGACAGTAATGACTTCTGCAATAGAATAATGTGGTACTGTACTGAAGGAAATAAATCTTTGCATAGTCTGTCAAACACGATGTGTAATAATGTATATGTAATCTCTGTCCATTCAGTGGAAATCTCTAAAATATGAAGAATGACAGAATAAACTGTGCATGCATGTTGAAATATGAACATTCATCTTGTAACCATCTTTATAATCAACTGACAAGAAAAGAGCTATTAAACCATCTCATTCATTTCCTGTTTTGCCCTACTTGCCATGCTGACACCTGGATGACTTGTAGAGTGTATATTGATAAGTATGCCCCTTATTTCTCTTCCTTCAGTGGCTTGGTAGCATTTTTGGTTGTACAAATTGTAACTGTGGGGATGTTAAAGGGAAGCAATAGGTTTTGATTGTTGCTCTGTGAGGGGAAGGTTCGGTAAACTGTTTCCCATTGCAGTGGGAGAAGTTATGCAGTTAAAAGCTGGTTGTCGAGAGGCTGATGTCAGCTTCAGCTGTGAGTCTCAGCTTCTTGATTGACAGTTTTATTGTCCTTAAGGAAGGTAGCTGTCATGAAGGACTTCACCAGGGGCCCTGGATAGCAGATTGGACCTGAATTTCGGTGTGAATTCAATAGGAGAGCAGGAATAAAGGGTAGAAAAGTGATGATATGTGATGTAGATCCTGTTTGATTCAATGAAAAGAAGAATGTATTATTAATTAGCATCTTCCATTGAAAGAGCTTCAGAAGGCAGACTGTGGTGTGGGAGAACCCACAATCATCACTAATACAATCTTTGACTCCTGAGCCATTCTTTCATTCTTTACCGAGGAACCTCAGAAGAAATAAAGGATGCTTTATTTTCAGTTGGTAAAGTTAGTGCAGCACCCATTTTATAACAACCCCCTAGCTTTCATTTAGTCTCTACAAAGCCTGTGGGAAGGACAGTAATGAGTTGGGCAAGATTGTTAGTGAATTGCAGATCTTTTTTCTCTGTTTTTATTCATTACACCTGTTGGAAATAGTAAATTTGCCATAAGTTTCTAGAGTGCCCTACAAGTAAGCCGCATACAGACCTTGCTAAAGATTGTGGCTTAATTGCTGATTCATGGGCATTTATGAAGGGAGTCCTTGAGGACTGAGGGCAGTGAGTAACAAAAGCAGTGGCCTGTCAACTCCACATCTTTCTTTAAAGGGCGAAAGTGTAGGTCCTTCAGTATCACTTGCTAATTATTGCATGTAACTTGTGTCAGTGTTTTTTTGGGGAGGAGGAGGGAGGTTCTGACCTGTTTGGGCCATGAACACAAACAAGCAAATTCATATAAAAACATAAGTGTGAGCGTTCATGTTTCTTTTCTGTACTCCACTGAAGCAGCAGGCAGAGAGAGATTGGTTTGTGCTGGGTCAGAACCTAACTGCATTGTTTCAGAGATAACTGACATTTCTACTTACTCTTTCTTTATATGGTATTATATGGGCAAGATAGTACAACAGTTGAGCCCAGACTCTAATCTCTGGAAATCTTGTTAAGAGTGTGATAGAGTTATTTTCCAGTAAAATAGCTAGCAGGCTTTGTACATCTTGATGTGTCAATGAGAGGTCACCTGCTTAAATGCCACCAAACAGGATTTAATGTTTATGTGTAAGTGAAATCTGTGCCTGAATTACTTGTTGGCCATTACTTAATTTTTACTGTATCAGAGTTCAATTTTGGCATTTTCCAATCCGGGCCAAAATCTGCTTTTGGGTGTTTTTTCCAGTTGTGATGGAGGCCCTAGTCCTCTAGCAAAAAACAGGTATCTGTGGCATCAATGCATGCATGTGAAGTCCCAGCCTCTTCATTAGGGATAAAGAGGCGTCTGTGCTTGTAGGCTACGTTGCAGGATTAACACCTAAAGCACGATTATGTGCTTACCAGCGTGATTATTCCCTTTGCTGCCCTTCAAACAGTGCATACCCTGCTGTGGCACTGTCCTTAGACCTTTCAAGCCTTTGGGGCAAAATTCATCCTTTGCTCAGAAAAGCCTATGTTAGGAGAGAATCTGTGGGTATAAATTTGAGAATTGCAGGTGTATTAACAAAAAGGCAGGTTTCAATCTGCCCTTGCAGATTTGGCTGGCATTATGGTGCACTTAGCTGAGGGATGCTCCTAAATACACGGGGAGAACCAAGTTGATGTCAAGGGATCCAAAGAGGAAAGGCATGCTTGAACTGAGCATTTTGTCTGCATCCTGCTCCCCTGGTTCTGGACTCCTGTGTTATTTCTGAAGTAGGTGTTTATGTTTAGCTGTTTGGTTGAGCTGACAGTTTGCCAGCAAATGCTGATGGAAATGGCAGCCACCTCCTCTGCCCAGCCTCCCCTAACTAGTGTGGGCAGGCAGGAGAGTGCCTTCTTCTGGAGGAAATGACACTTCACAGTTCCTCTGTCCTGCAAGGACCTCTGGGTGATTTTGTTATTTCCTTCATGGTTTTGAGCTCAAGAATATTACTCTTGACGTAGGCTCTTAAAGCCCTAACACTCTTTCCAGCTGCACTGTTGATAGCACCACGCACTGCCCAGGTAACCATACGAACCTCCTGAGTCATAAATGTTCATCAGTTCATATAATAAACATTAATCCCATGAGCCAATTCCGATCAGCAGCTGAATTGGGGCCAGACTTATTATTAGGGGGACCAACAAGTCTCTCTTTCAATTCAGGGCACACAGAGGAGAAAAGGGCAGGTCTTAAATCAGTGTATAGTTTAATTGTTTTTATTTTCTCAGAGGCCCTGAAGCAATGTAATGCAGGTTTTTCAGCGCTGACATCACAAAATACTGGGACATGCTGCCAAGTCCACGTGGGTGGAGAAGAAAGGAGGTGTTCTTGATTCTTATAAACACTTGTGCTTCTGTTCTCAAGGAAGAAAAAAGGAACAAACTTTCCCAATGATGCTGTAAGAATGTAAATGCCACAAGAGCATTTTGGCTAACGGCAGAAATGGCATTTCCTGTGCTGCCTTCACTGCTCAATTGTCTTGTCCTAGTTACATAAGTTGTGTTTTATCAACTGGAGCATATACATAGAAAACCAGTTGGAGAACTGTACGAGTCATTTATCACCTCCTCACAATTTCCAGCAGAATTACTCATACTTACAGTTGCACTGAAAAGAGTGTTCAGGTATTCTGCATCAAAGCATTGAAGTTGCATCCTTTTACCTGTAAACTAAATATTTTTTGTCTTATCTGATGATATTTAGGTTGCAAAACCTGAAAATTAGTAGGAATATCCATCATTTTCTTTAGGAAAGAATCTCAAAAGTTTTTAGCAATTATGCTACTTTTTGATAGAGGGAGGATTGCTGGGCTAAACTCATCCTTGATGAAAGTTAATTTCTCTTAGTGATTGGAGAGAAATTAATTTTCACACTTACATTTACACCTTCTATGGTGTGCAGCATGAGAGGGATGCTTGTCACCAGTTTACACAAATCATTTGCTCCACAACAGTATATTGATCAGCCCAATATAGTGTTTTATTTATGTAACTAAATCTAAAGAAGATGCTTTTCATTCAGATATTCTGTGTATAGAAAATGAATTATGACACTTGTGTAAATAGTGTTCAGGTGACTGTGAGTTCCTTAAAAGAGCATGGACAGTCACTTTTTGAATATTTGGCAGTGCACAGTGTAGCCTGGAAGCAGAGACACTCTTTAGAGGCTGTTCAGTTTAATTGATTTGTAGCAGAAGAGGCTTAGAACTGCCTGGAGTCTTAGCGCTGTTTGGTTTGCACTCCTTTTATCCATCATTAAGAACTTGTGCTCTTGCTACGCTGATGTAAGATGGCTCTTTAAAGATGCTGTGTAGTTTCTATTAATCTTGTTGCCAAGTGCACTCTACATAAAAAGAGTGCTTTGCTGTTCCAGAGGCCTGAGACACTGCAGGGCTGGGGCAACATTACCTGAAATAAAAATGACTGACTCACTGGCAAGCAAAGGAAGGGGATGTGGGAAGAAAACAAATTAAAAAATCTATCCCCAAATGAAGCAGAGGACACAGTGTTTAGTATAGCTCAAAACAGTTTGGACGTGTGAATCTGGAATGCTCATCTTATATTGCATGTCTCTGTTTGTGGGAGTGGGGAATTAAATTGTGTAGTGACTTTAGCAAAGTGGAATGTGAAAGGAGGAACACATTTGGTTTTGCCTCTTTTTGCATGCCTAACCTGAATGTGCTTGCAGGTGGAAGCTGTTAGCTGCGGAGCTGTTGATCCCAGCAGGGAAAACAGCTTGTGCTAGTAATCATTGGGGCAGGTAGTGGACTCCTAAATCTTGTTTGCTTTAATTGGCCTAGTAGTGCCTTTGAATCAGTGGGACTAGAGTGAATAATGTACTCAAGATTTGTCGTGGTATCTTCATTGTAGGCCATAGGTCTTACAATGTAAACTATTAAATTACTGTAGATGAAACACCAGAGAGATTGGTCTTGGAGTCCCTTGGGGATTGCGGAATTGCAAATTAACTCCTCACGATTTACTTAATCAGAGTGTGTATTTATTTTTTCAGAAGACATTCTCTTGTGAGAAAAGTTCATGAAGCGGCTAATTGGAACTGAGGTACAGCTGGGACTCCCAGCTTCCTTCTGGGAGTAGCAAGCTCCTTTTGCGTGTTTCTTTGTCTGTTCTCTATGATGTACTGATATGTAAGGACTTTACACTGAACCTCCGGCAGGGACAGGTAGGCCCAACGTTCCTCAGCACTCAGTATGGAGGAAAAAAAATTTATTAACTTCAAATTCTTTCACAGAAGTCCTGGCAAATGATGACTTAACATGACACAAAAAGCACTTGGATCAGAATAACTGTGCTGACATTGTGCCTTGTAGATAATGTGGTTTATTCCCAGGTTCCAACATTCTCTTCTTTGTTCTTCCCACTATAATTAATGCTGCAAGAGCTATTTTTGTTAATGTTACTTTTCTTCCAAAACAAAAATTTCTACTCTGTTGTGCAATGAAGTGGTATGTCTCCGTTGGATCTGCAGAGCTGACTACAGTTTGTGTAGTGTGGATTGTAGAACAGCTTTTGAACATAGGATCTTTCCTGTTAGTCTGAAAAATCTAGGTCCTCAAAGGAAATGGGTACAAATGTCTGTTTCTTCTGTGAATTGACCTGTTGCCTTCCACATGCTTGCGGGTATGGGTGTAGGGGCCAAAACTTGTAAGGCTGGCATTTTCAAAAGAATCTAAGGAGTGAAATGCAGTGGGAATTGGGATGCACGCAAATCCTGAATTTCTGTGTACACAGTCACATTAAATCACGTGCAGCTCCTTGGGCTTGCTGCTGCCTATGTAATGTGTTCCCTCATATGTAATGCAAAGTAAAATGTTTCCCCTCTGAGCAGCTCAGTGTCTTGGTGGGAGACTGTGGAGCTGTGTGGGTTGGGTATTTGGACTTCCTGGGTGCCACATGGCTGACGACCCTGTGTCTTCAGCTGGCTCACAGGACTTGAGGGTAAATCTTAGAGGGAAAGCAGAGTACCTTGGCCCTGATGGAGGTACCATTGATGTTGATGGCCTCATTCCCTCCACGTAGTGTGAGACCAAAGGAGATAAAGGCCTTTAGGTCTTGAGTACAGGGACAATATTTCTTCTCAAAAAGTGTGTCAGTATTTCAGCTAACGAGATGGAATGATGGGAAAAAAGCTTTAGTGGTCATAGTTAAGTTTTTATTTTAATAGAAAGGGAGAGAACGTGTGAACTTGTCACTCAGTTTACTTTTCCTAATGCTCATTAAATTTTTCTTCAGTGCATTTGCATTGTGTTCAGATTATCTAATCAGCTTGCAATTACTCCTTTTCTTTTTTGTCCCCCAGTTCTCTGCCATCATCGTGAAAGTAAGCATTCTATAGCAATAGGTTTTGCTGCTCAAAAAGAAGGGAGGTCTGTTTAATAGGAGTTGATTTAGTGTCTAAAAATAGAAAAGCCTTGGCTTGTCTCCTGGATCAGGTGGTCATAGTGGTGAAGACCACCTGTCATGGGAGTCTTTTGTTTTGTTCTTGGCGACAAGTATTTTTCTGACAAAGAAGGATATACAACTTTAGGAAATCAGGAATTGTAACTACTTTAACATCTGATGTCCGCCAAAAAATGAACTGAGTGTGTTCAGATATCAGAATATTATTTTTCTTTAGTTAAGGCTGTGTTTCCATCATAAGGACATAAGTCACGAGGACTTTCAGTATCTTTAGGGATTACAGAATAATAATAACTTGGCAATTAAAAAAAAAATTGGCATTGGAAGTTGGCTTCAGATGTGTTCTCCTGAGAGTAGACTTCTTTAACCACATCATAAAAAAAAATATATATATATATTTAGATTGCTAGGATTTTTTTTAATCTGATACAGTCTATCATCTGGGGTTGGATCTCTGTGGTGAGAACTGCCATCTCAAAAGGAGAAATGCAATTTTGCTGTCGCCACTTGAAATCTTACTGGTTTGGGTAGAGCTTTTTAAAATGCATTGGTGATTTCCAGCTATGTTTTTTTTTTTTCTTTTCTTTTTTTAAAGTGTGCTTAGCCTTGCTGTAGTTGCAAACAATCCTGGTGTCTACAAATCTTAGCTCTTACTCGAAGTGCTGGGAGGTGGTGGTAAATCCTAGCATGCGCCCGTCTGCCCCTCTAGAGACACAGTTACATTTAAGGTTGTGTCCCTGCATGCCACTGGCTTTTAGCGGGAGCTGGCTTCTTAGTCATGCAGGCATGCTGTGACAGTGCCATGTGGATGCACATTTGTGGATACAGATCCTGATCCTGCAGCACACACTGTAGAGAGCCAATCTTATTCCACTGGGATCCTTTGAAAAGGAGGAGTTTGCTCTGGGAAGCCATGCTTCCACTGCAGCTCTGCACATGGGATGGCTCCCCATTCCCTCTTCTCCTGGTGCATTGAGGAGAATCGATGCCTTGCAGAAAACCCAAATGATCTCCAGGAAGTCATTCCAGCCTGCTTTGCAATAATTTGCTCTTCAAGTAGTTTGTTTGGTAAACCAGCAGGAGTGTCAGGTATATTGAGTGCGCAGTTTCCTAAAGGAAAAACAAATACATCCCTTTAATATGAAGAGTTAATTTATGTGTTTCTGTTTTGAAGATGAATTTTTGCGCTGTTCTGGAAGCTGGATACAATAGTCCTGGAAGCACAGAGAAGCAGGAATAGCAAATGTGCAGCATGAGTGCAACGTCTGAGATACTGTCCTTCTGTGCAGAGGCAGACCTGGAGACTCCACCCTGGTGCTTTGAAGTGGAGTTGCTGAAACAATCCTCTGTAAATAACAGATCTTAGTGTTTGTTTTGCTGTTTTTGTAATGAACCATTTGTGAATCATTGTTTTCATTATTCATCTAGCCTCAAAGATGGAGAAATAACATTTAATGAATTCATGGACTAATATTTTTCCATCAATAACTGAATAAATTACTGAGGGGTGAGCCATCCACTTCCATTTGAGGTGTGTGACCGTTCCGTCCTTGACCTCTTTGCTGATGCTGCCACTGAAGGGGCCAGCTGTGTGGATAATGGATTTTGTGATCTGGATTTCTGTCCATCAGCAACTGGATTGCACCATCAAGAAATTTCACATAGGCCATTTGCACAGGGTTTGGGTGGAGCAGCAGAGTAAGGCCTGGGAAGGAGTAGTGTAGATTGGCAATGGTGTGGTACCATCCAAAATAATATTTTCTTGTTTGTTCTCAGAGCACTTGTGCTTGTGGCAGAGGTTAATGCTTCAGCCACTGATGCCCATTCCTGGCTGAGCTACCTGTGTTTGCAGGCTCCCCCTCCCAATCTGATGAACTGAGTTATTGTGCGGTGGTAACTGTACTAAACTAGCTTGGTGCAACAAATTCATGTGAGTGGCTGGGTTGGCACCATGTGGGGGGGCAATCTCAAGTAGGATACAGAGTATTTATGATGCTTGGGGAGTAGTGACTGGAGACCTACCGATGCATTTTCTTTTGTAGATGTGTAGGAAGGCCAGCTTTGTGGGTTTTTTTTTGTTTTTTTTTTTTAACTTTCTTGCAATTTAAGTCCAGGTCTCTACTTAGAGCAAGCGTTTTTGCATTTGAGCCTTTGGAACTGCTTGCAGTCGGAGACACCAGCAGCACTTGCAGGCTGACACCTCAGCTGATACTTGGTTCTTTAGTTCTGTGGGAATTTGGGAAGGAAGATTAAAAGACTTGGGAAAACTGGTATGGATGAGTGGGTGAATTGCACATAAATTGGAGTGGTCCAGCCTGTAATTGTTGAAAGGTGTGTTCACCTGTATTGTAGACAGGACACTTTCATGGCCTTTCGCTTGCTGGCTAGGGTTACATGTGTCAGGGCCTTCTCTGCTGACATAAACCAGCAATGTCTCACAACTAGATGGGTCATGTAACTTGCTGGCAGGTTAGGAATATATGCTGTAGTTTGTACCCTCTTGTGTTACTAGGCCTTCTCTGCAGACTTAGACTTGACTTGCCCATATGCAGTAGATCAGATGCTTCCTGGCAGCAACTGCATAGTACATGTGTGCAAGTTTGAGCAGTTGTCCTGAAAAGCCTGATGTAGTCTGTTGGGGTTCTTAGGTTTCACTGCGTCTCTCTGACCAAATGATGCTGGCTATTTGTTAACGACATTGTGGCTGCTGAACAACTTATTTTATTATTTAGAGGGTTGCAGTCACTTAAAGTGAGGGATCAATAATATGTGAAATGTGCTCTTCTTCCAGACTTTTATTTAGACAAATGGATCACATGACACTAGACCAATCTCTCCAGCTGTTTAGATGCTCTTGCTGCACAGAGACTCAAGTTTGTTTTCAGAACCTGGTAAGAGTTTTGCCTTTCACTTGGGCTCAACTGAGTCACTTAGGCAAGTTTTATTATGTTTTCTTTTTGGTAGGGAGTCCCTCCACTGGGAGCTCAAACAGTTGCTCCCTTCTCTGTGAGAAATGCAGTCTGTCCCAGCAGGCAGTGCTGATAGACCTAAACTCCATGTGTCCCACTGCAGCTCTGGGAAATTCCACAACAGCGGTATAATGTGTCACTGGGAGCTATTGTGCTGTTTCCCAGTAGGATTTAGCTCTAAACTGGAGCTTATACCCATAAAATACATGCTTTTGTTGAGATGTAATACACTGCATCAAGGTGTGTGCAGGTGAGCTTTTAGGACAGAGGAATCACAGTGGAATCTCCAAAACTCTTCACGATGGGAGCAGGGATCTTGCTACAAAGTGAGTTAAGAGCAAAGCTTTGACAGAAGGTAAATCATAATTTCTGGTCTGTATCTTTTACCGGTCTTTGAAAACTCCGCTCTGCCACTTCTGTAAAAAGCAGAATTATTGTGCTTTCAGGTTGTGTTTATGTGCATTGTTTTTAGCGGAAAGGTACTAGAGCCCACCTTTCAGGCAGGTGATCTGCAGAATCACAGCTGAGTATGAGAGCTCACATCTGGAATACTATGTCCAGTTTCAGGTTCCCCAGCATAAAAGCAACATTGATATGTACCGGAACAAGTCCAGCAGAGGGCCATCAGGGTGATTAATGGGACAATGAGGTATGAGAAGAGACAGAGAGATAAATTATTTTCTTCCATCTGGAGGAGAGGAGGCTATGGGAGAGTCTTATTGCTGCCTTTAGCTATCTCATAGGTAGAGAGAGGGTATAGAAAAGGTGCTGCCAAACTCTTATTGGAAGTGCATGATGAAAGAGCCAGGGCAAAGGATACAGGTTGCAACAGGGAAAATTCCAAGATACAGGGAAAATTTCTGTACTGTGAGGGTGGTCAAACACTGGAACAGGGACTGTGAGGAGTTGTAGACTCTTCAGTCATGGAGGTATTTTGAAACTCAGCTGGTCTGGGTGATCTGCTTGTTATAGGTGCTTGGACTAGAGACCTCCAGAGGCCCTTCCAATCTGTATCATTCTGTGATTCCAGTTCTGTTTGAAGACCATCGCTTCCTGAATGGAAACTGATGATGAAGATCAGATGTGCTAAGGGCAGCCAGCTGTGGTATGACTTGTGCAACTATCAATTTGAGTTCTGGCATTGACTCTGAGTGCAACAGAGAGAGTAAAGCAGCTGTGCAGGTCCTCCCTCAATCCCAGCTCACTCTCTGCTGCCAGACTGTTTTGGGCGGTTTGCTCTAAGTTGTTGAACAATAGTTGTATTTACATACAGGTGGAGTGTTTTCCTCTCCTATCTTTGTATGCCATATCTGCTTGTTAAAAGGGAATCCTTTTGTGTGATGTTCTTGGCCCAGCAGAGTCAATTTTAGGTGCCAGGGAAAGAGCTGTACTGTTTTTGCTGAAGAGAGAGGACACACAAGCCCAAATGGGTCAACAGAAGATCATAGCAAAGATAGGAAGAGGCAGGTTTTGTTTCTGAACTTAACAGTTCAGCTGCTGAACAACCACAGGGTCCGCACGCAATTCATGACCAAAATAGCTGTTCCTGCACTGCAGCTATTCTCTCTCAGCAGCAGAACATGTCCCCTGATTGTCAGTTACTTTTTTTCTCCTCTGGCCAGTCTGTGGGTGATAAATGTTTTTACCAAGATCAAGCTGCTGGCTGTTGTTGTAGCTTGTGCCAAGGTTAAATCTCTTCTGCCTGGTTAAGGCTGACTTTTGCAAGGCAGGACGTGAAAAGTGCATGAACCTGGGAGAAAAACAGGGGAGCAATATACCAGCTTTTGGTTTGTATCTCAGTAGTTCCTTGGGAATCTGCTATGGAAATGCTTAGACTACAAAATTTCCTTCTTTAAAGGTTGAAAATGTTTTTCAGAAGCTCTTAAAAAGTGCTCAAGATAAACAGCACCTTTCATTTGTGGCTAATATCAGAACATTACTAAGATTTATTGCTTTCACAATGATCTCTTCGTTCCAGTGCATTACTGCGCTTGGGCTCTCTGCCAGGTCTGAGCTGTGCCCAGTATCCCTTAGCAAATGAACACGGCATGTGAACATATGAACATGGTACTTGTGTGTCCATCACTCTAGCAGAGCAGAAATCTTGCTGAACCCTGAAATTTTATCTGGTAGGCTCTGATCAGACAAAATTAGTCTGCATAATTTCTCTGGTGCTGTTCTGTGCATTCTTTTATACTTTGCAGTTTGAGACGGGTCTATAGGCCATGTCAGGCATCGTAATGCCACAGCTGTCCATGCTCCCGAGTTCATTTATGTCTCCTCAAGACTGGTAGATGTTGCAGTTAAAAAAAACCCCTGTTTGCAGGGGCTCTTGGTGGGGTTCAGCCCAACAGATGTGGGCCTGGGACCCACCTTGTGTCACAGCAGGCCCTGTGTGGCCCGAGCTGGAAGCTTCACGTGCATGGCAAAATGGGGTTTTAGAAAATCTACCGTAGTATATTTCCTGAACAAATCACACTGCTTCTCTGTCTTGGGGAAGGATCGCAGTGATAATTCTCTAGAAACGTTTGTTTCTTGTCTGTCTTGGTGAGCGAGAAAGGGAGATGGGGTAGGCGATCTGAACTTTGTTTTAAAGGACTTCCCACAGGCAACATTGCCTATAGGCAGTGTAGTGTTTAACTACTAAGGGTCCATTTGCTTGAACTACTGGAATTCAGCCAGGAGCACTTTACTCTTCTCAGTGTTAGTACATTTCTGGGAGTAAAACATTTGTTTGTTTCTACTGTGCAGTGTTCTTACTACACAAAAAAGATTGATACATCCTTTGCAGTTGTATTTGAATAGATGGATCACACACAAAGACAAATAAACATTGAAGCAGCAAATCAAAACCAGCCAAACCAACAACAAGAAAACAAACAAAACAACTGTTTCTGGGTAGAGATGTTTAATTAGTTCTCCGGTCTTTCTTATCCTGCTAACATTGCTTGGGTCAGGATTAAAAATACATATATTGGTGTTTCCTAAACATATAGTATTTGGATATTGCCTCAGGCAGCAGCTGTCCTGTGTGGAGGTGCGCTTGGGTGGGAGGACGAACTAGGAGATTTGGGAGGTGCTTGAGTACCAGGACCTCTGCCTTCACTTCTCCCTGTCTTCCCCGCTTAGGCAGGTGCTGCTGGGAGCTGTGCTGCTCACCTTGGGAAAGCGGGGGTATGTTTGCTGTCTTTAAATGAGAAACTCTTTAGAACAGAAGATCTTATAGTATTAATGATGCAGCACATGACTCAAGTGAGGTTCTGATTTCATCTGTGGCTCCATGATACATGTTTGGTATCAAAAAAATTGACTGATAGCATTTTATTTTCACACTTGGTAAGTCATCGCATACCACTGACCTTTTCTTAAGAGGATGGTAAGTTTATTGGCACTGATACTAATTCTATTATGATAAAAAAAATAAGTGTACTGCAGGCAGTAATAGTGGTCTTCTGTGAATGGTGAATGAAACAAAATTTTTGAGTGTCGTGATACTAAATGAATTGCATTTGCATCAAATAATTATTCATTTTCTGTATTGCAGTTCCTGGTTTGCTACTTCTTTCCTGCTCTTAATTACCAATTTCAGTTAAGATACAGTTACTTTGTTTTGCTACCTTTTTACTATGGGTTAGGTTCCTGCAGAAAATGATGACCAATGAGTTCCACTCATTGTTTTTGGGATTTCATGTTTGTTTGCACAGTTAAATATGTTTTAAAAGGCTGAAACCCCAAGTATATAATTGCTGCCACTACAAAGCTAGAAGTGCTTCTTACCGATTTCAAAATCAGTATGCAGGATTGACTGGATGATAGGTTACTTCCCCCATAGTCTGAAAATATTAGGGGATTTCTTACAGAGGTGCCATATACAACTACTGATTGCCTGCACTTGCGATCCTTTAAAGTGTTACTGATACCATAAATGCGAACTGTGCTGCACAGATATTTATCAGCAGAAGACTATAATTGTAGATTTTGATGTTCTTGACTAAGACTGATGGGACTATGCCAGATGTGTATCCCAAATTTGTGAGAAGATTTATTTTCCAAGGAGATAACTAATTTCCTTTGGGCCTCTGATATTCTGATCTTCTTGGAGCTATAATCCATGAAGCCAATTCTTAATTGGGCTTAAGGGCATAACTATCATTGTAAATGAGACAGTAATACAATTCCTGGGAGAAAAGCTGAAGAACAGTTGACAATTATTAATCAGTACTCTTTTCCCTTCCTAAATACAGTGGAAAACAAAGCAGTGTGTCCGTCAAATGAGTACGGAAATTATTGTTAATCTTTCTGAAGTGCCTTCTGGTGGTAATGAAAAGTGCATACACAGTTAGGAAACAAAAATAAATATTTGTCCAGATGAGAAGCCACAAGGAGGAGATAAACAAGGCAGTGGTAATGGGACTGTTGGAACTGTCTGAAAGCCAAAAGAACAGAGAACAAAATCAGTTTGGAATTCAGCAGCTAATTTAGGACAGAAGGTCACCGAGGGCAGCAAAACCCAAACTTTATCAGTATTTAGAGTATGTTCTGATATGTTCCATGGTATGTATTTATTTATTATTTTTCTTACTGGTCTTGGAGATGTTGTTTAGCTCCCAATGGCAGAGCTTTCCCTTTTTCACTCAGCCACTATAGGACATATGAAGTAGCTCTGTGGAAATCTTAGTGGCTGCAAAGAGATGTCAAGTGGAGCCTGCTGAGTTGCAGCAAAGCTGAGAAATGCTTCAGTGACTCTTGAAATTGGGACTTAAGTTTTCACATAGCTTACATTGATGCTGGATGCTAAGTGTACTTGCTAAAAAACTTCTTGTGCTGTAGCAGCATCTACATGCTGCAAGGGACTCTGCTTAGGCTAGACAACATAAAGACTTGTGGTAAGATGTACGTTCTTGTTCTGGACAACTGAGATCAAAGTAGGACAAGGATGGAGGGGCACTGAGCACTGATTCACCCAGTTATTTGAGGTGGGGTGGGGGATGTATTGTGTAGAAGCCAGGCCTGCTGACTGCCATGCCCTGCTACTGATGATGCACACATCAGTGAAATGTTTGCTTTCTGTTGTCCCCAACCTGCATGTGCACTTCTTCCTCAAAGGGGGATAGCTGCCTTTGAAGGGTTGCAGAACATAGTTTCTCCCGTGAGATGGTTAGAGCTGTCCTTTACTGGTCTTGCTTTCAGAGGGGCTGAAAATTTACATCTTTGGCTAATGGTACTTCTTAAGAATTGGGTTGCAACAGCTCCTGTGTTAACAGCAGAACTGTCAACTCTGCTCCAGAATGACTGAGGACCAGGTGTGAGGTGTTCACATTAGCGTCGGTGGGTAATGAGGCGTGATGTTGTACCAGCTGCTCACCACACTGTACCATACCCAGACATTCTCTCAAGTTAATCCTTGTGGCGCATCTTTACTGAAAGGAATTTCTTATCAGAGGACCTGCAAGAGTTGTTTCCCTCTGCACCCAAATTTTTTACCTTTTCCTTTTTGGATTGTCCTGTTTCTTGGTCTTTTGCCATACTGTCTCCCTACTCCACTCCCCCCTTTTCCACAGCTCTGGTTGTTTGGTCCCATTCTGTTGAATAGCCCCATGTCCTGTCATTCTCGCAGGCCGAGAAGCATAGCACGTGGCTGGGCACTCTTGAAAAGAGAGGTCAAAGAGCAATAAATGATGCTCATTAGCCTAAATATGCCAGACAGCCCTGGACACCCAGAGAGGACACTCATGATGTTTTAACCTATTACAGGATCTAATTAAGTTTATATTAGTTTAATCAGTTTGTATTTTATCTGCATTTGAAAGGGAGAGGAGTTTTCCCCTTCAAGTATTCCATCTAGTTCTTCTCCATGATCTTTTGAGTCACAGACTTGTCCGAAACTCTTGACGTCACATCCGTATATGCTGGCAAACAAGGAGTTTTTTTGGTATAAATCAGGCCAGCCTGATGGTTGGATTTTAAGGGTGGGGAGAGGAAGGCAGCGAGACATCTGTGCTTTAATCCCCTTATGGTTGTTTTCATGGCAGTGAGAGCTAGATGAGGAGTCATGTTTGCAGGGAGGACTAGTGAAAAGTTCTGTGCATGACTGGGTTATTGATGGGCTTTGCTTTGCACGGATACAACTAGTTTTACTTGTGCACATGCCATGTGCTTGTGTGTTGGCCGAGACCACCTTCTAGCTGAAAACCAACCCAGCTGCAAAGCTGGCAGCAGCAGTAAGACTCCCGTCCTGTACAGCAGAAGCAGGTCTTAGCAATGTGCAGCAGATGTTGCTCACTGGATGACAGATGCATTTAAAATCAGTTGTAAAACTGGATTTGGGATTTTGCAAATTAAGTTGAACAAGGACGAGTGCTATTTAACAGTCTGCGTGCTTTAACAAAGAACTGTATTTCTGCTACAATGAAGTTCTGTGAAAGAATAAAAGCCAAGACTTGGAGTTCTGCCCTAAGAAATAGGACACTGAATTGCACCTGGACTCTGAAAGCCAGGTTTAGTCTATAAACTCCGTGTGGGTGACCATGTCTGGCTAGCGAAGTGGCATGCTGTATGATGCAGAGATCCCTGACGTAGTCCAAGACCCAGAAGTGGGGATATTAATGGAAATGTGAAGGTGCACTTTTGCAGCTGTACAGCTTCAGGGATGCAGTGCCAAATGTGTTTCCGGGCTGTGTGGTCAGTGCAGCCACCTTAGGATTCTGTCACACAGGACTGTGCTCTGGTCTGTTTTGCTGCAAGAGTGACTTGGTGGCAGTGAGGCAGCTGGGTACAGTTGTGATAAGGACTCTAAAAGCCAGTGAGTTACTTTGGTTGTGTTTCAGACCCTACCTTTGAAATCATGTAGATGTCAACATAGATTATGCTGCAATAGCACTGCATTGCTTTTTTTTTTTTGTTTTGGAAGTGTATGCTACAGGTACAGGGAAAGGGCTAGGCAAACACCAATGTCAGTGTCAGTTTTGGGACCTGGGAATTGAAACAGTTTGTACTGGTCCACTTTGAGGCTTTCTCTCAAATAACACCTCAAGTGAAATCAAACTTCATAGAGTAACGTGCTGGGAAGACCATTTGAAGGTGTAAACAGTGGCTGAAAACAGGTGATGTGCCATACATGATGCACTTCTCACACCCAGGAGATGAGGTGGAATGGTGGTGTGGCATTGTGCCACTACCTCTGTTTATTTTATCTTTTCAAATGTCTGTTGTTCCTTTTAAATGTTCTTATTGTGTACTTCTGAAATATAGTTTTGATCATTCGAGGATAAATGGAAATAAGATGCTGTAATATACTGTGCCTGCTGGAATGGCTAAGAGTGGCTGTGCTGATGGGAGAATGATGGAATGATCAAGAAGTGACTACTAAGTAGAATATTGCACCTATCCCATGCAGCGAGAGTGTAGTATGTGATAGTTAGAGGTAAAAACCTGTGTATTTTAGAAAAGCACAGAACTTAAAAGATGTAGCATTTAAATGTATAAAACACAATGTAAATACATGCACTTCTAAGAGATGTCTTATCTTTCCTTATATTGTTTCTCACTTGAGAATGGAAAGGAAAGCTGTGGTCAGGTTCCCAGCTCTGCAGTGATTGCTCTGAGGAATATCCAGTTTTTCCTGCTGTGTCGTCTGGGTGGGGTGCCCTCCTTTGTCCTCGTTTATTACCGACCTGATAGAGATGCCATAAAAAAGAAGGTTGAGGAGGGGTTATGACCATCTCTGCCACCCTACTATTACACTGCATGGAGACTTTTTTCTTTAAGCTGGTGAGGTTTGCTACTGTATAAAATACTGCAAATTTTCATAGGAAAAAAAAAGCAACCCAGCAAAGTACTGATATCTTTTCTAGTTTCAAAACATTTATTTGGGGTAGAGGGCAAGAGACTTGTCGAGCATCTACTTTTGGTGAATTAAGTAGCATTGACAACAAAGTGAGAGGAACAGGAGTGAATAAAATACATTTTCCCCAGAAGGTTGCTATTTGCAAAGGAAATTCCTTTAACAGTTTGAACATAGAATCTCCTTCTAAAACTTGTGTGCTTGATAAAGAAATTTAGGGCTTTCTATTGGGGAAACTCGAGATCTAAGGAATACTAGTGAGGAACAGTATATAAAATAGAAAACAAAGATCCTGAAAACTCTATACATGTTTGACTTCTGTATGCAAAAAACAGGCTGAAGGAGAGCATGTAGATGGCATTCTTTGCTACATCTGATGTACACAACAGAAGAATGTAGAAATGGTTGGGAATGTTTTCACAGTTAGTCATGTTATTATAGGAGTTAATTTAGAAAAGAATCTGAAGCACTTGTGTCTGACGGATGACTTTCAAAAGTAGTATTTTAAAATTTATCTAGTACTGTAAGTTCTTCTTTGCAACAGGATCTTATCATTACTGATAAATGTCTTAATTAAAAGATACAGTACAGCATTGTTGCTCAAATCAATTTTATGTACCATAATGAAGACGGCTTGAATAATATAAACAAATGTTTCTGGCAGGTTGAAAAGGATGGCAAACTTTCACCAGCAAAATTTAGGGAAAATGGCTTTTTTTTTTTTTTTCATTTTTTTTCTCTTTCAACTGAACTACTTCCACATTGTTTGCAAATGGTTTGAAATTCAAAAAAATCTCAGTCTTTTATTGCTGGTCAAAGGAAAACAAGCAGCCCTGAAAATTAGAGATGAGTCAAAATTGAAACCTTTTTGCTGGTTTCATTTGAGTAATAAATTTTTCCCAGACTTTACCTCTTGTAATCTGCAGACAAGACATAGTTGAAAGAGTTGTGTTCCCATGGTTTTTTTTTTTTGTCTCTGGATAAAACTAGATGTATCAAAAAATTCATCTTCTTGTATTTGCTTGAAAGTTGTAAATGGGCAAAAATGCAGTAAGCTATTCTGAAGAACAAAAAAAGTAATATTTTTATGACAGCTGCTGAGGCAGCCCCATTAATTAGCCTTCCTGGTTATAGCATGACAGTGATACAGAAAGTACTGAGATACTTGGGTTTTTTTCCCCATGGCCTTTGCAGAAAAAGGAGTATGTTGTGCACTTTTTCCCAAGGACACTTGCAAGCACAGATGTTGTTTTTAATATAATAATAAATAGAATTTGGGGTTTTTTCCTGTATATTGCTGGAAAACAACATTGGAAGTTACATTATTGTCAAACAGATCGTTATATGAAAATTCTTTATTTCCCCTTGTAGCACACAGTTTGGATGAGTATTCTAGTTATTCCAGTTATTCTTCCTTAGCTATTGTCTAAATGTTTAATGTTGAATATAATCGGTCTTTTGGCAATTGCACATACAATTTATAGGCTCCTCCTCTTCCTGCTATAAAGCATAATTCATGCGTGTACACTTTCCTGCAATATTAGGTAATTTGGAAGTTTAGCTGCTTGTTATGGAGCCTCTACTTTAGTAGACTGGCAAGGCTCGAAGCTTGTGGTGAGGTATTTGCAATGAGAGGAAGAAATCCAATGACACTTCTTGTGTTAAATACCTTAATAATGATTAAATATTACCAATACCATTCAGTCAATAATATTTTTTTTAATTGGAAGATTGCCATTTTGAACTTTAAACTTTTGTAAAAGTATTTTAAAGAAAAATTGAAATCCTTTGCTTGTGAAGAGTGAAATTATCCACAAACCCCCAGAAGAAAAGCAGATTTAATTTATAATTTTTCACAAAAGCTGCATAATTCTTCCACCAGCATTACGCACCACCAGAGAGCTGTTAAGAGTTTATTTGATTACAGGATTAGCCAGGCTATGACCACCTTTTTTCTTTTATTTTCCTTTGGGAAGCTGTTGTGCAAGAGGGGGTTGCCTTCTCACGTGCTCAGCAGCTGCTTTTGCACAAGATGCCCTTCTGTGCTAGCTGGGTGCTGGCACAGCCACGGGCCAGGCCTGCTCCCGCTGCCCAGTGTTGTGCCAGAGCGGCTCGGCACTTACCTGCAACGTGATGGAAGTGGAAAATCTTGGGGTAGGGTAGGCCCCCACACTGGGATTCAGGATGGTTTTCCCTGGCCCGAGTAAAGATGTATTTGGTAGTCATCCAAAAGCCACTGCTGTGTGTTTAGCTGGACAGCTGTGGTCTCTGCTCTTGTAAATCCATGAGGATTTTCCAGGCATCTGAGAACAGAGGAACGCGGAGGATATCTAGCTTGTGGTTCTGCAGAGAAGCAGCCAGCACTGTATTTTGAGGTGTGTCTGTATGTATATATATTACCTCCTCAGTGGATCAGTGGCAAAGTATGCAAACTAGATACGTGCAAGGAAAAGATCCTCTCTGTGCAGCAAGATTTAGCTTTTTCCTTCATAGTTGAAGAAACCTCTTAGATTTTGCTTGATCGATTAAGTGTGGTCAAAGAATATGGTTTATAATCCCCAGTTCTAGATCTTATTTTGGGTGTAACTAGTACTGTGGGTTCTGTTACCCTCTTCAAATGGGACTGAATATTGGAAGGTGTGCTTTTTTGAAAGGTGATTAGGAATTTGCATTCTGTGGTCTGTGCAGGTGCTGCTATGTTTTTAAAAATTTCTACCCAAAAGCTAAGAAGTCTAAAGAATTGGTGTAACAAATCCATTTTCTTGGAAAGCAAGAGTAACTTTATCAATTTATTTTCTAATCTGACAAGAAATTAAATCCTTTACTGAAATGGATTCCATGTATGCCATGTTTAGTAGATCTCTAAAGAAATCCTTATCGTAGCAGATTGCTGAATAATTAGGATGATTCAGAGATTGACAGGGATAGAATATATAGGTGAATATTGTTAAGTGTTGGATAGGAACCAGAACTGCTGTCCTGGACAGGTATGAATGGTAAAAGCAAAGCTGTCAGTTCATATTATTGAAGTTAACACTGGATAAGATGATGAGAATGATTTTCCTGTGAAGATAAAATGTGGAAATGAATAAATCCTCCAGCAACCACTGATTCTTTTTTATGTACCCATCTCTTATTCTTCAGGAAAAGGAAAGGTGAAAACAGTGTTCACTGATGGGGATGGTGAGGTGTATTCTCCTTGCTTGTCTCATTTACCTTGTTTAATTTTTGATTTATGGTCTCAGTTGGGAAGTCGTGCTTTGGTTCTGTGCCTTGTCTTAAGGCTGATACTTGCTGAGTCAATGTGAATGAAAGAAAATACACAGGCTATGACCACACAACCAAGTCTTGTGTGCTGAATGTGTGGTTTGTTGTTCTGCTTGCCCACAGTACCTCTTTGTTCTGCTGCAGTGATGTTAGGCCTGCCATGCTGTCATGATGGCTTCCTCTGCTGCACCTAGACCAGGTGCGTCATTGTTTAACAAGATCTATTGACAGTGCCCAAGTGACTTGGACTTGCGGGTAACAGCAGGTGCTGAAGCTTTCTCTTACGAGGGATGTTCTGGCTTTTGATTCAACCTTTACCAAATGTTCTCTCCTTAGGGCAGAATTATCCAGTTCTTTGGTTTGGTTACTATTACTGCTGGCATATTTGCCTTTGAGCTGGGGGCAGTGCAAAATAGACTCTAGCCTTAAAGACATCATCAACTCAAGGTACCCATGTATGTAACCATGATTGCATTTGACTTGGGTGCTGTTCGCTGATTGTTGCTTGGTAATTTTCTCTATTGAATGCTCTTGCTTCCATGGTCAAGCGCAGAAGATTCCTATGTGAGGTAATTGTGGCTATGCAATGTTATCTGTAGGGCTTTAGAAAGAGAAATTTTGCCTCTCAGGTGCATACATCCCATATCTGCCTGAGGGCCACGGATGGCAGGACTTTGTTGCATTCTGCTGATGGGAAAAATCATCCTTGTCTTGAACTATGAGTGTTTGTATCTTGAGCTTTGTAAGGTGGTAGAGTTGAGATGTCAGTGCTAAGCAGAGAAGAGAAATGGGGATTACAAGGAAAAAAAAACGAGGAGATCTTGTGCCTTATCTGTTTGATGGTGATGATGGTACCCCTCTGCTGTTACAGCACTTGGCTTACATGTTCCTCGGGACTTCTGGAAACAGTAGAAAAAAGCGCCAACAAGGGTGACAGTAGCTGGCTTTACACCAACACATTGCCACGGTTAAGTGGTGTAGGGGAAAGGTACTTGAGAATTGCAAGGAGACAGTGGGAAGTCAGAGAGAAGTGGTGTATTTGCAGAGCAACCTGCTGAGGGTTGAAACCTGGACAAACTACACTGCCCTCAGGTTTCAATCCCATATCAGGGTTACCTGACAGCACACGTGCCTCCTGAACTGTTCGTGATTTTATGCTGGGGCCATATATCCTAGAGTATTCCTGGGGTCAGTGTGTGTGGGTAAGATCCTACTCTTAACACATGAGGGGAGGAGATGGGAAAAATCCTGAGACCTGGATGGAAGAGCATACGTTTATTTGCTCTATGTAGTTTTTAAATAAATTGGCACCCTAAAGGTTCTCGCCTGAGTGTCTTAGAGAATCTCTGCCTCAATTTGTCTTGGCCAAAGGTGTTCAGCTACCCAGAGCCAGTGTATATCTCACAAATGTTATTCAAGAAGAGTGATGGAAGGATGACAGTAGGAAGTGATTTGTCTGCGTTGTTGAGAGATTGCAAAATGCTGCACAGTAAATTGGGAGGAGTGAGCGGGAGAGAAAGCCTAGAACATAAAGCTAGTATTGTGCAGACAGAAACTGAAGATTGGATGATGGGACTTACCAGTAAGAGACAGCAAATTCTTTTCTGAAGAATTGTAGACTCACGGTATATAGCAGAGAAAAACTAGCTGCAAGTGTGGAAGGGTGCAGTGAGACTGCAGAGTCATTAAGTCAGGTTTCCTGCAACTCCCATATGTTCCAGGGTCTGTTCAACAGGGTCAGAGCAGGCTGTTGGAGGCAGAGGTTCACCAGAGGTGAGCAGGGGAACTGGGTCCTTGGCTCAAATGTCCAGCAACCGAATGGTCAGCAGTGGAGTTTCTGGACTCAACCTTTGTAAACTGAGGTGCCTGTACCTAAATGTGGGGACTGGTATTGCACCTAGGAAAGGATTTGTGCTTGCAGTGTGCTCTTGCAGGTTGTTGGGTTACTATACCTCTGTGGACCACATACAGGTAATTCTGCCTTTTGTTTGACATTGATGCATATGAAGAGATTGCAGACATTAGTACAGGCTTTGCATAGAAATTACTTGACATCTGAAGTCCTTTTCTTGTTGTGCTGTCCTCTGCATTGCTCTGTTAATAATCTTATTGGTGCTTTTTGAAACCTGCAATTACAGTGAGCTCTGTGATTGATGAGAAGCAGCATTAAAGGATTAATGAGTTGAACTGAATGTTTTGTGATTCCTTGAAGTGTCAACATCAGCATGCAATAGCACACGGCTGATTAGCTTGATTCGGTCTTTGGCAGCCAGCACAAGACATTGTGCTGAGATAGTGTGCACTTCAGCCACTGCAGAAGGACTCAGTGTCAGAGTTACTGTGATACAGGATTTAAAAAAAATTAAACCTCTTTAGAAGTGGTATATGCTTTGCAGGTATAAATTGGCATGGCATGAAGGCTCAAATCAGGTGTACTCTTGGTTTCGCCTCAGAGTGGAAATGGTCATTCTGATTCAGTGGCAGTCTTGTGTGTGTAGGAGCCAATGCTCAGAAAATAACTTGTAGAACCTACTACAATTTAATAGGATGTTTAATTTTTCAATATACTTGCTCTTCAGATGTTCGTGTCCTGGCTGCCTTTTCCATGTGCTTTCTTTTCCTAGCTCTCCTTAAAAAAAAAAAAAAGTGTGTAATTGCTCTATGTATATATATACATACAGACACATACATACATACATGCACACCCAAATATTGAGGACCAGAACATGCACAGTTTTCATAAACCCTTGTCTTTCTTTGATGTGGTCCTGAATATAATTACTTCAAGTGGCCTCTGCCTGTGTGGTTAAGTTAACATTGCATGCCCTGTCAGATACCTTCTCTATCTCAAATCAACACATGGTCTAGAGTTTTGACAAGTGTGTTCTAATTTATTTAATGCTGCAGCTGTACATGCTTGCTCCCAAGTGCTTTTCTTCTATCTTTTGAAAAAAATATGCTGTCAAAGAGACTATTCCAGAACCAAAAAGTGTCAGCGGAAATGTTGCGTGGGATCCCTTGGGCCCTGTGCTTGGTATGTCTTGGTTTTACAAATAGTTATGTGGTAGGGACTGACTGAGGTTAGTAGGGCTGCTTGCATGATTAAGGACTACTTTCAAGAATCACAGCTTGCTGTGTCAGAACTCAATTTCCTTTTTTGCTCATAAGAACGGTTGCCACAGTGGTCAGCTTAGGGCTGTTGGAACAGTTTTCTGAGTATGCTTTGAATGACCAGCCCCTATTAAATCAAAGCCTTCCATTCTGAAAGCCCCTTGAACCTCTGAAAATCTCTACCTTGAAAAAAGGCTGGAGATAAATTATATATGTAGCATTTTGAAATGTACCAATGCAAGCTCTTTGCTCAACACCTATAATTACAAACAGCATTCTGATCCTGAATAGAGGGTTTTAAAAGATCACATTCAAAGCTGCTCATTAATTATGTTACTGAGTGTCAACCCTTTTAATAAAGGAAGAAATGCATTCTTCCTTGGCTAAAATACAAATACAATAGAGATAATGTCACTTCCCAAGGAAGGATTATTTAAAACTAGAACGCTGCTTGTACCTACTAATTAAAAGTTAATAAATCTGTAAAAAATGGGATTTCTAAGCCAGATCTGAATCAGTTTGCCATTGTTACTTGTGACTGAGGTCTCTGGGTGAGGCACCCAGGAAGCCCTGCTATGTATCCTTGTCTTTCCCAATTAGCCTTTAGACTTGGTAGTGTTGTTAATGTGCTGTTTCTGTGATGCCACTGTCATTCATACAGGGACGAGGAGGCCACCAAAGACTTAGTATTTATGTATTTTATTCAGAGGAAAACCCCCCTTTATTTAAAAGGTTTTTCTTCATGAATTCCAAGTTCCATACACTTCCACATATGTTTCTAGTATGGCTGTAGAAATAGATTGAGTGCTAGTCAGCCCTTGCAGCTCAGACAGTGCCTCTTTTGTCATGTTGCACCACAAAATGTTACTCTGATTCTTAATGGACTTGACCTCAGTTACATCTAGATGATGTATCACAGACTGAGAAAGCTGTTAAAGGAACCTTTTAACATTGCTGAGTCAAATGGCTCTCAGGACATGCTAGAATAAAGGGTGTTTGTGCAGTCTTTGTGGCAGCCTTCTGCATGTGTATTATAAAGCAGTCTTTAATTATGGGATCACATTATTACTTGTTTCCACAGAACTCCTGCCTCATTAAGTGCATGGTGTAGATGTTGCTCCATTTAGGAACAGCCACTCAGTGTTTTTGGTTTTCTTCTGTATTTTCAGTGCATGTCTTCATTCTTTTTGTTTTCTGCAAACCATGGAAGACTGTTCTGAAAATACTGACTTTTCCGCATCAGTCATTCTTATATTATCTTGCTGTGTCACGTTTGGGAATTTATATTTTGGAACACTGCAGTGAAATGGAGGTGTACTCTCACTGTAGAGGTGGGACAAACTTTTCAAGTTCAAGTAACCGTACTTGTAGATGTCCAGTGGAAGCTGCTCAAGTTCACTGTGGAGTCATCTGCACTCTGGTCTGACCCTGTGTGAGCAATTTGGGCACAGACATGCAGGTAGAACACCAGACCCTGGGCAGAGGTTGGGAAAGAAACAGTTGTCTAGGACATCCTACTTTGACTCTTGAGGCCATCCTCCTCACACCTGCACACTCCCTTCTCCATCCCCAGTCCTTGCTTTATTACGTGCCTTTAAGTTGTGGTGTCAGAGAGAGCTGTCCTACAGATACCTCCTTTTCTTCATCCCTGGAGTAGCTTTAATTTCTGTAAGAGTGAGGAGCAGGTCCTGTGGAAAGACACTGTGCTCTTTTAATTAAAACCTGTGTATCAGGAAGCTGGAGTTTAAACTGCTCAGAAAAGTTAATTATTTAACTTCTTAATTTTTTATATCTAGAATAGCGAAGTCTTTTTAAATTATTCGAAGATTCATATTTACCAAATCAATCCATTGTAGTGTTTCAGATCTTTAAGATTACCACAAATTGAATTGATCCGTTATCTAATTAAGAAATATGCTTCCTCAAAGTAATCCTTCATGCATGTGACACTTAGAAACTCCAGAAGAACTCTCATTGATTTCTGGTATGAATACCTTAAACTGAAGTTGATTTTTAGAAATGAGTGTCATTTGGCTTATGTTGTTTTTATGTTGGTTTTTTTTTCTTCTTTGTATTATTGAAGCTTTGCATTACTTGATTTGCTGGTTGTTGAAAGGAACCTATAGTAGTTGTTAAGGAGTTTTCCTCAATTATTAACCCTTAACTAGGGCTGCTGATGGACTTTTCAAAGTTGTGCAGCTGCTGTGAGCCTTTTAATGAGTATGCTTAGCATCAGCTGAGGCTGTGTGACAGCTGTCATCTGAATTGAGGTCCGTATGTGTTTTCAAAGATTTTCTTGGAAACTTGCAATAAATAACTTAATCTCTCTGTGCCTCAGTTACCCTTCTGCACTGAGATAACTAATCCTTTGCCATATCGTAGAAGAATTGGGAAGGTGAAGATTGTAGACTGGGAGGTCTTTGGACATTAAAATAGTAGGAGCTTGTTAAGACAGAGGGAGACTGTTTATTTAATACTTCCTTTTGAAAAGTTGTGATTGGTAGGGCTGACTGTGGTAATGTGGTTGGCAAGTGGTGGTCAGTGGTGAAGCTCCGATTGACTTTGTGGGCTCAGGACCAGATGTTGTGAGACTAACGTGACAAACGCTCAAGAATTTGTTTTAGGGAGAGAATGGGAACATGTCGATTCTCTGGCAGCAGCAGAAAGCAAAGATACTTTTCAAGCATCTTTTCATCACTGCAGAGAAAAGAACAACTCAGTTGTGGTTCCCTGAGACAGGTGTCCAAGGCGGATCCTTATCAACTCTGAATCAGTGGCATTCCCTAGCATTTTGGTAGAGCTGTGCTGATCTGTCCTAGTTAGGAGTTGGGCTTTTGAGCATGAAATCTCATGGAAGAAGAAAAAAATTTCAGGCAATTCTTTCCTTGCAGAAAGCTTCCAACCGTGTTATCTCTTACAGTGTTGATGCCAATAAATTGAAAATTGGCTAAGCGGATAATAAAAGGATGTGGTTTAGTTTTACTTGCAACTGTATAGATCCTGGATAAACTCCTTGGAAATCAGAATTTCTGAGGAAGACGTTGCCTATGAATGAGAATAGGAAGCAATTCAGAATTTGCAGGCTCATACTAACAGAAGTGCCTTGCCATGACATTATAAAGAATTTACTTGAGTAGAAGCAGTGTTAGAGCAAAACTGATTGCTCTTGAAAGTAAATTTTTTTTGTTAGATATTTTCTTGCACTGTTGGTACCCTAGCAGTGTGTTGAGTTGCAGCTTTGAAAATGTGTTTAAGCATTAAAAAATGGCAAAAGGATAACAGTATCAGTCAAAGAACCAAACAGAAGCTTTGAGGTTCTGTCACTGCAGAAATACTGACAGCACACAATGTACTTTTGGTGTGAATTCCTGTCCCTGAAACTGGGAGATTAAAGTTGAAAGGGTATGTGCTCCGAATAGCTCCTGGGAAACGAAGCTCTCAGCTTCCATTAACGATATTGAATATGTATCTGCTCCTTTTTTGCACAGCAGGGAAGATGTCCCACAGACCTGTTACATTACTCCCTCTTCAGCTCTGAGCCATACATCGTTTTTCATGTGTAAACAATCTAAAATATTCTGGGGTTTTTAGACCTCATTAAACTTTTCAACTCATAAGATGCAGTAAGAGAGGCTATCAAAAGTACTATAGCAGATGAGGAACAGTCTTACTCCAATTAGAGATAAAGTGGGCTTTGAAATTTCTGACTTTTTAAAGAAACAGAAGAGTCATTTGTTCTTCCTTCACACAGACTGCTGTGAGTGAGCTGAAGCAGTAGGTTTCAAATGTGAACCTCAGTTCAAAATGTGAATTAGCCTTGTGTATTTTCAGGGACAAGGCCTTCAGAGTGCACGCTCAGCTCCTGCTGCTCAGCTTCATCACATGCGGACAGGCAGACAACCAAAAATCTTGCACTGTCCATTATCTGCAGTGGGCAGATCAAAGAAAGGTAAATGCACAAGGCTGGAAGAAATTGCAAGAGATATGATGTAGACCTTGGTTGTGGAGTCAGGTTCCCAGAGATATCCCTGTCCTGTTTACCTGGTTCTTTTTGACTGTCCAGTGAAGGTGGTGTACAGCTTCAGTAGGTTTCTAATTTAGTTAGATTAGTGTAAATCTCCTTTGCAAGTCTTTCAGACATGTTGAACAACTGCTAGCTTTATACTTTGGAGGATTATCTCCTGTGTTAAGGCCTGTCTGTGTTGCAGACAACAGCTAACAGTACTAGGATGACTGCTCTGACAGAAGAGCCCTGGAAAATCTGACTGTGGAAGCTGAATATCCAGTTGTTCGCTTTGCTTTTCTGTGGGGTGTGACTTGCCTCCACCTAAGAGTCAGCACAGCAGGGAGGAATGTGGGTTTGCGCTCCAGCTCTTCCTGTGCGGTCATGTACCTGGGCACAGCCCCTTGAGCTTCAACTAAGATGTTGGTGGATGAAGCTGTGTGCTGAAACATTTTTTTGCTGCCTCTGCAGCAGCGCTACTACAGCACTTTGCATCATTGAGTTTCATGGTGTTGATTTTGGATGATTTGTAAACTCTCTGGGCTCAGTGTTTTCTTCTGGTTAGTCACACAAAATATTACAGAGAAGTGAGCCTTAGATTGACCCCTCTGAGAACTCATTCAAACCCCTGAAGGGTATATAGCATGTCTGTGCTGCCCATTTTACAGTAAATATGCTATACTGTAACAGAAAACTAGATTAGACCAGTCTGTCTTGGTTGGCTCTTTACAGAGGCAGATTTGATGATTTTGACCATCTAACCATCTTTTGGGTATTTATAATTGATTAATTATTTGTTTCAGGAATCTGAGTTAGACTAACAGGTCTCTAGTTCCCTGTGTGGTCGTCATCCTCCTTCCTTTTTATGGTGGTCCCGTGCTTGCCTTTGGGCAGCGCTTGAGGACTTCTTTCATCTCCCATGAGTTTGCAGTATCAGTAGTTTCATCCATTAGTGTGTGCTTGTTTTGTTTTGGGGTTGGTTTTTTGTTGGTGGTTGGTTGTTTGGTTTTGTTTTGGTTTTTGGTTTTTTTTTTTTACATAATAAAAAAAAACGTAGTTTAATTTCATCTGTTTCAGCTGACTTGACTATATGAGTCTCTTCTTAATGTTCTTTAAACATATCTCTGTTTTGGTCAGCACTGTAGTTACTTGATCTCCCAGCTTTCTCTTGCTACAAAACAGTTTATCTTAGTATCTTTATTCCATCTCCAGCACTCTTTTGGCCTCCCTGAAGCCCTGCTGACCTGTGCAGAGTTGCTTGAAGTCTGTCTTTTTTTTTTTTTTTTTTTTTT